>CM060961.1:42203804-42541304 GCA_030765045.1 Tenodera sinensis | reverse complement strand
TTTATACAGGTGTTTAAAAGAGTGTCTGATATTGTAACAGGAATTGAGATTTGTCAAAATTAGAATAAATGTTCCTCTAAACATGTCCAGAAACAAATACTTGTTGAGATATGAGACATTTTATAAAAGTG
Organism: Tenodera sinensis; assembly: GCA_030765045.1. Taxonomy (NCBI): domain Eukaryota; kingdom Metazoa; phylum Arthropoda; class Insecta; order Mantodea; family Mantidae; genus Tenodera; species Tenodera sinensis. The sequence continues at coordinate 42,541,173 of CM060961.1, read as the reverse complement.
AGCAACGTATCCACATTTTTATGAGTTTGGCATGCACCAATGTCTTTAAATGTCCCCTTAGCCAGAAATCCAGTGGATTGAGGTCCGGTAAACGCGGAGGACAGGATACTGGACCTCCTCAACCATTCCATTGTCCATTGAATGTTTGGTTTAAATATCAGGGTCGCTTTAGTTTCAATGGGCAGGAATTGTGGGTGACAGAGTCGTAGGGCCATACATTTTACCGAACGGATTAACTGGTGCTGTGTAACATCGATTTCTGCGCGGTGAGGTACTCGTGCTTTTGGAACAGATATGCTTGTGAAAAGACAATGCATGTGGTTTATGCATGAGGGAGCACCAGCCCATTGTGTACGCATCGTGCGACAATACCTAAACCAAACATTTAGTAGACGATGGATTGGTTGAGAAGATCCAGTAGCATGGGCTCCCCGTTCGGCGGACCTCAATCTATTAGGTTTCTGGCTTTGGAGACATTTAAACAAATTGGTGTATGCCAAACCACTCAAACTGCACTTTTTTCTAAAATTGCTCATACCTCAGCAATTATTTGTTTCCGGAGATATGTTTATAGGAACATTTGTTCTAGTTTTTACCAATCCCAACTCCTGTTGCAATATTGGACACTTTTTTTAAACACTCTGTATATGCACATTTGTACTGAGTTGAATTAGTCAACTGTTATCTGAAATGTTTCATAAACTCAAACAAAGATGTTTCATTAAAATTCAGATTGCCAGAGGCAAGAATGCTCGACAATGCCCTGCGGCAGCACTAAAAGCTTATGGTAGGGAGAATTTACCATATTGTACTGTAGCTAACTTGGCGCATGTATTTCGGAGAGGTGGGAAAAATGTTCATAAAAAACGTGGAACTGCAGAGCGCTATCAGCAAGGAAACACTGTTACAGCACGTCTGGAGGAACAGTGCTGTTGAACTTTTATTGAATTAGCAAGGGAATTTGGAATTGCTCCTGGTGCAATTCTTCGTACTTACTTAAGAAGTTAAGGGAGAGGAAAATCTGCGCTGGTTGCGTTCCACATAATCTTGAAGGGGAAAACACGTGGCGCAGATTGCGAACAGCCATGTCCTTGCCTGCAGATGGAACTGTCTTCCCCTTCTTTGGAGCCGATTCTCCTCTTTCAATCCACTGTTTTGACTGTTCCTTCGTCTCAGGTGTGGAATGATGGACACATCCATGGTTATGATTCGAAAAACGCAGCTTTATTTCGGCGAAACTTCGTCACACTCGATTGACGAGTTACGCTGTTTCTCTTTGGCACAGCTGCTTCATGTCCAAATTTTCAGTCCGTGTGTTGATTTTCTTTACAATTTCTGGCGTGGTCAGCTCATCTGTGATGTTCGTCTTGGCAGCTCGCACTTAATCTCTGCCACTCAATATGTTACTGTTGGAAACGAAGGAGCAGACTCCCTTAGAATATAATCTGCTTTAATATTAGTTGGACTAAGGTATTTCATGTGTAAGTATTGCATCACATAACAATGACCAGTTTTATCTATGTTTACAAATTCGTTGAGAGTATTCACTATTGATGGCTGACAAACAAATATTAAACAACGTAGCATCATCAATCTTAAGCACTATAAGGTTGGTACTTCCTGTCATAGTCATTTGTTTGAAACACCCGGTATCTAAACGTCAGGTCTCGTACCTACACCCTTTCAGTAATTGTATGAATGCACAGCCCCTGAAGCTACACCAGCATTAAGAGAGATCGCAAATTTAAAGTTTGGAGGTATTCGATCCATTATCTTATTAAAAGTACTTCAATCTATTTTTTTCCCCTTTCTTTTCCGAAGTTCCTTTCCCTAGGCCATTTCTGGATTTAAAACTTCTTCTCGATCTTTACAGCAGCAAAACCCCAAGTCTCTCAAACTGGCTATCACTCAAGCTACTTCGAAACCCATATATTCTCATAGAAAAGCACCGTTTCGTTTTCCTGTTTCCTTTGGTCAGTTCATCCCAATTTTAAAGCTTCTACATTAGCAAGAATGCGCGGTTTACTTTCACACCATGCCAAACGGCGTAAATCTTCATCTATAAACTTTAACTTGTTGCTTTTAACTACTGTATAACTGACCTGGAATTGGACATATCTAGCAACTGTAAACTTTATCACAATAAGATCAGCGCCTCTCACTTGTTTCTTTGTTCAACGACTCTGTACATGAAATATCATTAAAGTGGACAACAACATTTCAGGTAAAAATCTTGTGTATTACATTCACATAACCTTGTCTATTCATTCTTCTATAAGTTTTGAGGCGATATTGTTTAGAAGAAGCCTCCTAAAATAGTTAAAATTTGTGTTTATAGTGGTGGCAGAAAAAGCCCCCTAAAATTGTGAATCATTGTCCTAGTGGGCAATGATATAGATCTTCAATTGTTTTAGCTTGTTCATGTGTTATCGGGATTGGCGTCATGTGGAAATCGCAAAGTCCGCGAATAATTTGAAAAGTTATCGACATATAGTGTTTATTGGAAGAATATTGTGTTTTAGAAGTTAACAGGAGTAACAATGCAGAGAACTAATATATAATTAGTAAGGCTGCATAAAAAAATAGAGGAAGATTACGAACTCGCAAAATTACGTAGTCCGTGTTCGGGTTGTGTGAACCCCGCAGGGCTTGAGACAAAGGACGCCAATCCAGAATATTTGTATTATTGTTTGTGACGTAAAGGAACAATAAATAAGTATATTCAAAATATAAAAAGGAAATTTAATCATCCTTGTAAGGCGTAGACCTATACCACGTACTGAGGTACGTCGAGAAATTCGATGAAAAGTATTTAGAGTCTCATAGCTGCATTAAACGTAAATAACTGTCTCAAACGTCGCATCAACGACGTGTGGCAAGAAAGAAGAGCAAATTACCGTTCCAGTTTTATTACAAAAACATTCATTTATTTACTTCATGTTGATAGAGACAAATATTTGAAGAAAGTTTTATTGAATATCATAGGTACAACGCAATTAGGGAAGTAAACTAGACGAAAGAGAGAGTCAGATCTTTTAAGAGCGGGTCACTATGTGATCGCTTTAAAATTCCTTTCTCTTTGCATGTTCACGAGAAGAAAACAAACAGCATTTGAAATACTAAAAATATGTCGGAAACGATGTAGGCCAAAAAAATGTTTATTTGGCATAACCTAATCTATATATTCTTTGCAGCAAGATTTGTCTATATCTTACGGTTCAAAAATTATATATAACTCATTCACAATAAAGAGGATTTCATAGACTTTTCCAGAAAATTCATGATATACATATTATTTATGAGGAAGATATCGTATATGTGTACTTTAATTAAAATAGTTAAAGTAGTCCTTGAAAAAATAAGTAAACAATTTTCCATATTAAAGGGTGTTATTGCAGTTTTCTTATAGGTACATGGGGAATATGGTAGGAATTAATTACAGTTTCTGTGAAGTAATATTTTGGGTGGACTCTTACGGTTTGCAATCAAGGTATCTTAAACATGCGGCATTTTAATAAAAAATATTAGAGCCATTTGTGAGAAAATAAAAATTTCAAAAACTTCTGCAAGTAAAGATTGTTTTGGCTTAGGGACTCTCTTTAAAAACTTTAATCTTAGAAAAGGCTGCATTGAATACCAAATTTGGCATTCAACCAACGATTCATTTTGGAGTTCCTCACCCACTCACTCACACATACACCATACGGATCTTTTTCTGAATATTCTTTTCTTTTCTTTTTTGATTCAGGGTGTCTCAAAACTTGTCTCCAGTAAAAACTCGATATCGAATTTTTTGACGGAATACAATATCTTCTCCACCGCTAATAACGTGGTAGATAAACTAATAAATCTGATGTCTTTCACTCACATGACTTTCTCTACTCTTGTACTAACCGTTCTTACAAACTCTTATTCCTATATCTTCGTGTCAGTCGAGATAAACATTTGCAGAAATTACATTATTGCTAATTTTTCTGTAGGAACAAGGGGAATATGGGAATACAGTAGGCTTTGTGCGATAGTCAAATCTTTTAAAGCTTTCAAATTTCTTTCTCTTTGCACGGTTAACATATACAACATGAATAACGTTGTTTTATTTCACGAAAGTAAGTTTTCCAAAACTCTTGCAAATAACGAGGAATACCTCCGAAATGGTTCACTCTACGAAAAAAGGCATTTGGACATCACTTGTGAGTTTTAACTTTTTTGTATAGTAAGATTTAGTCTATCTCTTACAGTTTACCAGTTATGCAAGAGTCATCAAAAGTAAACAAGACCACATCTGCTATAGTAGGAACATTCAATATATATGGCATTTTAATCAAAATTGTTAGATTCATTTTGAGAAAATCAAAGTTTTCGAAAAAAAAATTTCATGTGAAGGGTAGTTTAGTGTGGAGGAATTATCTTCAAACTCATCGTGTCATATCCTTAAAAGATATTAAACTCACATACAAACTTTGGTTTTTAACCGACTTTTCCTTTGAGTTATTCTGTTCACAGATAGACACACAGACAGACCCCCTCCCCCCACATTAAACTTTTTCTAAAAATGCCCTACTTTTGGATTTAGGGGACCTCAGAACATATACTTCCGGTGAAACTTCGACATCGAAATTTTGGGTTCGAGTACAATACTTACTACACATAGTGGATGAAGGAAAACGCTTTGCAGATTCATTAGGATGTAGAGTGTGTTTGAAATGATTCGCCGCGTTCCGAGAAGTAGTTACTACTTACGTCATCACGTCGGCAAACTTTCAAAAGATAAAGTAATACGCCATTATATGACCCTGAAGTGAGACCATTAAAATTTAACGAGTTGAAGAACCAAGTTACACCTGAGTTTCGGAAGCCCAATCTGACAGGAGCTACACTTGAAAAGATTTAGTCGCATCTAAGTTTACTAATTAGTTTCCAAGTTCCGCAACAAGTGATATTGCCAGTAACATGTATGTGTGAGTACTGATCCGTGCCGATGTCTCACGCGAAGCTATGTTCCTGCGTGGGCTGCCAGCAATGTCTTTTACTTTCTCTACTGGTAATTCCAACCAAACATTCGATATCGAGATTTCACCGCAAATATATGTTTTGAGACCCCCTGAATGAAAGAAAAGCATTTTTAGAAAAAGGTCCGCGCACGTGTGTGTGTGTGTGTGTGTGTGTGTTTCTGTGTGTGTCAGTCTGTGGACAGCATAACTCAAAAACGAAAAGTCCGTTAAAAACCAAAGTTGGTATTTAAGTTTAATGTCTTTCAAGGATGCGACATGAAGATTTTGAAGAAAATAGCCCCACCCTAAACTACCCTTTACATAGAAGATTTTTTGAAAATCTTGATTTTCTTGAAAATAGCTCTAACGATTTTGATTAAAATGTCATATGTTTGAGATATGTTTATGACAAATGAAATGTATATTTTGAATTTTCTGACTTTAGCCCCTGTAGTCGTATTTACTCTGGACGACTTTTTCGTAACTGGTAAACCGTTAGAGATAGACCAAATCATACTACACAAAAAATGTAGATCTTGCTAAGATATACAATTTGTGTCTCAATAAATTTTCTTGTAGGTTGAACCATTTCGGAGATATGCGTGTGAGTTTCGGAAAACTTAAAGCTTTCGTGAAACGGAACATCGTTGTTCATTATTACTTTCTCTACTGGTAAGTAGGGGAAGTATTGTATTCCACCCAAAAATTCGAAGTCGAGATTTCACCGGAAATACATGTTTTGAGGCCCCCTGAATCCAAAAAAAGCATTTTTAGAAAAAGGTCCGTGTGTGTGTCTGTGTGTCAGTCAGTCAGTCTGTCAACCTGTGGACAGCATAGCTCAAAAACGAAAAGTCGGTTAAAAACCAAAGTTGGTATTTAAGTTTAATGTCGTTCAAGGATGTGACACGAAGATTTTGAAGAAAATATCCCCACCCTAAACTACCCTTTACATGGAAAATTTTTCGAAAATTTTGATTTTCTTGAAAATGGCTGTAACGATTTTGATTAAAATGTCATATGTTTGAGATATTTTTATGACAAATGAAATGTATATTTTGAATTTTCTGGCTTTAGCCCCTGTAGTCGTATTTACTCTGGACGACTTTTGCATAACTGGTAAACCGTTAGAGATAGACCAAATCATACTATACAAAAAATGTAGATCTTGCTAAGATACACAATTTATGTCTGAATAAATTTTCTTGTAGGTTGAACCATTTCGGAGATACGCGTGTGAGTTTTGGAAAACTTAAAGCTTTCGTGAAATGGAACATCGTTGTTCATTTTTTTATATGTTAAGTGTGCAAGGAGAACGGAATCTGAAAGCTTTAAAATATTTGACTATCGCACAAAGCCTACTGTATTCTAACATTCCCCTTGCACCAACAAGGAAATAAGCAATAAGATAATTTGTACAAATGTTTATTTTAGCTAACACGAAGAATATATAGGCATAAGAGTTTGTTAGAATGGTAGTACAAGAGTAGAGAAAGTCATGTGAATGCAATACATCAGATTTTTTAATTTTGTTTTGCTTTGATTCAGGCAACCTATGTTTACTATAGGTAAGTAGTAGAGAAGGCAAAATGTTGTCAAAGGAATATTTGTGATGTAATCTTTAGAACGTTATAAAATAATCTTCATAATGTCAAATTCTAAATTACCTCGAGTGCACCTCAAGAACTTAACACTTCTGCTCTACTTGCGTAATACATTATTATTAGCAATTTAAGTTGCAAAGGCTTTTAAAACTGGCATTAAGCGCATCTCATTTTATATTTACTTGCTATTTTGTTATCTTCATTCATAGGAAAACTACTATACGCGATCATAACAAAAGAGGTAAGTTGCATAACTCGTTGCAAAATTGATGACAGGCTCTCCGTTCCACTTAAAATTAATTCATGGAAGCTAAAAGGTGCAGTTAATGCAAGTAAATTGCTTGAAGCCCCTCTAGGGTTTAAATGTCCACAGAGGGCGATAAATCAGTAGAAAAACTTCCTTCTTTAAGCAAGGGCTTGATGATAATTGTGAATCTTGCACTGGTACAGGGAAATTAACCTCGACTCGGAAGATTCTCATTTTGTTCTCCTTTTTCCTCTCTGCGTAAAATGAAAGAAACAAAAGAAGGAGATCATTCCGCGTTCTGGTTACTCTACGCCATTCCCATCTCATGGGGGCTTTAAATTAAAGCTCTGTATTCATTATAGTCTGCTCTAATTCTCGCATTTCCGTCGCCAGAGAAACTGCGAAATTTTGCGGTTTGCCTATAAACCCCTTCTGGGGAAATTTGCCTTGTTTTAAACAAACATCCCTATCTAGGTTTAGCTTCGGGCAAATTAATGAAAAAAGAGTCTAGTGACGCTGGGGTATTTCAAAATATGCTCCGAGTTAAACCAAAGCGACGTGATCCCTATGAGGTTAATTCCATTGTCAACTACGTCATTTTCCAATATCAAATTCATTTTTACTTTCTCTGCTACGTATGTACAGCAAATAAAAAAGTACTGTATTTCTTCAAATATTGAATACCCACCGGGAAATAAACGTTTTGAGATTCCCTGAATAAAAAGAATTTTAACAAAAGATTTTGTGTGTGTGTGTGTGTGTGTGTGTGTGTGTGTGTGTGTGTGTGTGTGTGTGTGTGTGTGTGTGTGTGTGTGTGTGTGTGTGTTTCTTTGCTAGAAAATTTAACGGCATGTTCCATTTTATTTATAATACTACGTGCTAGGAAATAAATATTACACAATTATAGATTATAATTACATAATTTGATGTTATACATTATTCCTCTCTTTGGTTTAAAATAGCCTGCCCCATTACATGGTAACACTACAAGATTTACAACAATTTAAGTATATTAATATTTGCATTGAAAGTATTACGTGAATATTAATGTTATATCACTCTACTTTAGACAATTCTACAGATTTGACAAACTTAATGAATATGCGAGAGTCTGTAATCATTAATTGTTCATTTGTAGTGTGACATGCTTCGCCGTTTATCATAAAGTCGCTATTCGTTCCCCCTTCCTGTTTATGCAAAAAGGCAAATGCTTTAACCGTTGGTGGCTCTATGATAGCTTTAAAGTTGCGTTTCCTTTCCACGAACAATGAAAAACCGTTGCAAGTTTGCTTAAAACTGTCTCGAACCATTTTTATTTAAATGCATATACACGTTGTTCGAAATTGTTGTCAATTTTATTGAAATAGGCAATTTAAGGGACTCCTGTAATGATAAAGTTTATCTAATGCTATATCATTTTACATTAAGAAGCAATATACTTGCTTCTCTTTCAGTTATTTTACTTAAAACCCTTATGTGTTGATAATACTGTCACCAGATACTAAGCAATTAATTGAAGTAATCGACGTAGTGTTTGGATATTAACTGAATATCAACTGGTGCGAACAGGAATAACCTCTATTTTTATAATTTTTTGGGAGAGACAATGGTACCTGTGTTTGAATACTGCCCCAAAAAGAACATTAGAACATTAAATGATTTGCTTTCTATGCATGTTAATTTAGATGCAATTTTAACACTATTACTAAAGTTACAAGTCGTACTATGATGATCTAAAAGATACGAACTTACAAATGCACTTTATGTGAAACAGTGACATTTAAAACATCAACAAACGACTCAAGAACACCTTTCCATGGTATATGACATTTTTACTACCTCTACTATGTGTGGTAAATATGGCTGACAAAATTTAATGGCGGGTGGCTCAACACGACATCCAATCAGAGGCCTCTATGCCTTGCGCTGTTGTATAGTTATAGACGCTGTAAAATCATGCTGTGAAGTCGGTGATATAAATACTATTTGCGCCAACAAAATTTATTTACGCACCAGGATATTAATGTTCAGTTATAACTGTCATTAATTTTGTATCTGCCATAGGTATTACACCCAAACATTCCATGTTGAGATTCCACCGAAAATATGTTCCCTTAATCCCCTGTTAGAACAACTCAAAAATGAAAATTCTGTTAATACCAAACTTCGTACAAAAACTTTCAGCATCTATCAAGGATGCGACGCGAAGATCTTGAAGAAAATTCCAACATGGCATACATTTTTCATGTGGATCTGCTTAAAAAATAGCTCTAACGATTTTGTTAAAAGTAGCAGAGATTTAACATATTTTCATTACAAATGAGAGTACATAAAGACTTTTCCTGGGAGGATTTTAAGTCGGCCAAGCCTTTCACTCCTAGCGCACTTGAGGTAACCAAGATTCGGAATCTTTCTCCACCCTTTTTAGTAGCACTGTGCCTTCGGCCAGTAGCCTCCGAAGGCCTCTTTGCTCTGAACAGGCACACAATTTAGGTCAATTTTTGTGGAGTTTAACCATTTTCGACACCTTCCTTGGTATTGGTTTACAATTTTAAATCTTCTCAAATGTATTCATTTTTGCTCCTGTTTATACAAAAAGGACGGAATTTGAAACTATTGCATAGTGAACAATCATGAGATTCGAGTATCACTTAAAGGCCACTGTATTATCTTATTCCCTTTGCACCTACAAGGAAATATGCAATAAGACAGTTTATGAAAACGTTTACTTCAATTGACATGAAGTAGTTACAGCAATAAGCGTTTGTAAGAATAGTTTTACAAAAATGAGTAGAGAAAGTAATGTGAATGCAACACCAAATAATTTAGAGGAAGGTCGGGTGGTATCGGACAAGAAAGATTTCTAAGCTACAACTTTTACTGGAAGAAGTTATATTAAAGATTTCCAAATTATTATTAATGTTTACCCCATAACAAGATATAATTTAGGTTCTCCTTTGAATAATGGAAATTATCACCTCACAATTTTCATATTAAAACGTGCAATGTATTCTAAAACTGGAGGGTGGCATAGAACAATTTTATTTTGTAGCATTTCAATGTATAATGTCCATATTTATGGTTTTTTGACCTTTATACAAGTATAATACTTATAAAATAAACGTCTCTCTGAGCAGTTTTCATGACATCACTACAACTGTATCCAATCTGAAATTTTCTCCAAAGATGTCGCAGTGAATAGTTTCATTTTCTGTGTTACCGTCATTAAACTGAAGAGCTTTCTTTATAGTGCAAACTGATTTACTCTTGGTCTTGTTCTTAATCTTGGTCCTTCCTTCTTGGATTTCTACACGGGCTCACTTTTGTGCCATTTGTTCTTTGTATGGAGTGGAAGTCAGAATTTTATAACGGCATCAGTTGATCGTCTAGAGCCACAACATAGCTATACAGTTCATTTTCTCTCTCACCCGTGAATTTCCTGTGAAACATTCCTTTGTTTGAAGCCCACGATTTTCTTGGAATCTCTTTTCCAGCTCCAAGAGCTTTAATTTGATCCCTTAAAGTGCTTTTGGGAGCTGACAATTTCTCACTGGGCTCTCGAATGGACATATTTTTATAGCTGACACTGTGTATGCCAATATATTTTTTATTCCAAAAGACCCCTATATGGCCCATTTTACCTAAAATAAACGGAAACAAATATTAGGAAAATTATGAATCTTAAAATGAACTCTCCGATACCAGTCGCTAGTTTTGTGTCCATTACGAAGATTTTGAAGAAAATCCCTCCATCCCAAACTATCTTTTACATAGAAAAGTTTTCTGAAATCGTGATATTCTTTTAAACGACTCTAACTGCTTTAATCAAATACCACGTGTTTATAAGATATTTTATTACAGATGAAATGTATCTTGAATTTTCTGGAATAGCTTCTGAAGTCCTCTACAATACGAGTAACTTTTGCACAACTGGTAAACGCAAGAGATAGATAAAATGTTGCCGAAAAAAGCGCACAGTTTATGTTAACTAAATTTGTTTGTGGAGCTAAACATTTTTTAAATATTCCTGGTTATTGATTTTAATGTTCAAATGCGTATATTTTCTCAAATAGGAAGCCACTCTTTTGCAGTCATGCAGTCATGCAAAGAGAGTGGAATTTCGATTAGGCCCTCTGTATTTCCTTATTCCCTTTGTATCTACAAGCAAATGTCCAATAAGGAAGTGTTTGCAAACGTTTACCTCATTTAACATGAATGAGATAAAATCATAAGCGTTTGTAAGAATAATTTATACAGGAGTTAGTAAAGCAAGACATATGAGTGCAACACACCAGACGTTTTTGTTTTAAAATTTTGTTCTTACTGCTTACGGCATCCCAGAGGGGACAGTGGTGATATATGAAACGAAATTATATTTAAGGAAGAAATTTTAGGAAGGAAATTTCCAGCCCTAGGATTAGGGTATCTATGGCATATGTCAGTTATGGGGCTGAGGAAAATCTGCAAAAATCCTGGGATAGGGAAGACCGCCCTGGAGCAATTTGAACCATTATTACAGTACACTTATAGCTATAGACCATTATAGTAATAGACACCGAATTTCTGATGATATGTAGGGGCATTTTGTAGGGCATATCTTCTGATATCGGTCTCCACCAGTTTGAAAGGGGACACGTTATTCCCCTCCCTATCACTTCCCCTACCTATTCATAATTAGCCAATGCGTTGACAACACAGTATAGGTATGCTATATTGGTTCGATACGGAACACACCTGCAAGGTGACAGTATCAGCCAATTGAATGAAAGTATGACGTAAGAAGATACTCCACAAACGGTAAGGAATGCTATGTCCGGAGGAAAGCAGTGCTGGATCAGGCGAGTGGACAGGGAACCCAGGCATATGGCAAGTAATTTGCTTTGATTGTATGTTGTCGTATCCCGTGTGTGACTAACCCCCAGGAGATCTCTCCTTGGTGAGAGAAGCTTGTGTGAGTAGTCCCTCTGGTGTCGGAGACGTTGAGGACCCCGCCGACGTCCTAATCTGGTCACCCTCTGAGTCCTTCAGTTCGCTCGTTTCAGTGCGCACAATAGGCGTGCTACGTGCAGTTCATCTATTTTAATCTACCACATCAATACTAAGTCAAAGGGAGTGTATTCCGTCTAATGAAGCCACGTCCCCATCATTAACCGCAACGCATCACCGCAGGTTGACTTAACGGCAGTTCTGCGGCCTCTCCTCCTGTATGGGGGTGCATCTTCTACACCAGGTGCTGTGAGCAACGTGATACGAACATCTCTTAGCGCTTCATTGTCTATTCTGAGGATGCAAAATTTCATCACGAATTGAGAATTGAACTGGACTTGCTGATTCTCTATCTACCAGTAAGTATCTGAGCCTAAATAATCCAACTCGCATGGTCTATCAATGCTGAGTCTAAAATCAAGTCACTTTTCCGCGATATTATTACATATATTTGTTGCTGGAAGTCAAATAATGATGTGCAAGCAATATATTTCAATAATCTTCCTTCTTTGGAATATATGATTATTTAACTTTGATATTAGCACGACCTTAAACTAAAATAAAATAAAATTCTTCTGTTTCTTTTTTTTTTTTAGTATACATTAGTGAGGAAGAGGATGATATGAAATACACACGAAATGAATGATTGGAATGTGGGTGATGGAGCAGTTGGTGGAATCAGTGCTGGGGAAAACCCGAGAACCCCAAGAAAACCCGCTCAGACGCAACTTCATCCACCACGAATACCATATGTGGATCCCTGGGATCAAACTCGGGCCGCCTAGGTGATAGGCGAACGGTCTAACCGCTCGGCCACGGCGCCGAGAAACAGAAAACGAAATTAGAATTCCTGACAAGATTTGGGAAAAATTAAGTCGTGTACTTAAAAAGTCCTGAATCTGCAACATTGTGTAAAGCTGGTGACATTCTTTGTGGCAAAGAAGCAGAAATTGATGAAAATCAACCAGAACTTTTTGCTAATGATTTCCCTTGTTTTAAGTCTGTTCCCGTTACATGAAAGAACTTTCTCCTTGTATAAGGAACAATTTATTGACATCTGCTTGTTGACAACCAAAAATCCTTCAAGTTAGACAATCTGAAACTACATCCAGTGAAATCTGCAGAAAAAGGATTAACTTTTAGATCATATTTTGGTCATATTTACTGCATAAATGCATGCATATTTTAAGGGTTTTTAGGCCATAAACATCCGAGCCAGTAATTACACTTGGACGCTAAGTTTACATATCTCAAAAAGTCGGAATCTAATCGCTTCGTAGGAAATAAATGTTCGTAAGGAATAGCATTAGCACAATCGCCTTGTTCCCTTTATTACAAAGGTAATCAAGAATTGCAGAGCTTAAATACATTAAAGTAATGACCATGCAGTACGTCGGTATTACAAGGCTTATCAAACAATTAATGGGCCTGTTCTTCATAGATAAAATAAACGTTTTGGTAAATTAGAAGTCACAGTAAGGGTTAAAAGTGGGGGATTAGTTTAGTAAAATCATCGACAGACACTTGCCTAATGGAACCGAAATGAGAATTGATTAGCTGGTACTTATGTTGCACTCTTGCACAAGATAAATGTAAAGAATCTGATGTGCTACATCAGCCTTCGAGAAAGATCAGGTTTTGTCATCACCGGCGTGTTTGAAGCGAGTTCGCGAAACGTCGTGTGGCATCATCCCCACTATATAAGGAGGCGAGGTAACAGCAGAGAGACACAGAGTTACAACTACAGACACGAGTCGGTGTGTGTCAGCTGTGCGTCGTAAAGAAGATTCAACGAGCGTCAAGAGATTACATGGTCACGGTGCGGGAAAGTCTGAGAATGTGAAGAAAGACATTGAAAGGACTGAGACAAGGGTAGTAAGAGTTATGAGTTGTGATAACTCGAAATACTAGACTGTCTTAACGACTATAAGAAAACAGTTATCTGTGATACCATTTTGGAAGAACAATAAAGTGATAGAAAGTTTTTAATAATTTTGTCAGAATATTTTATACTTTTATAAATAAATAAGTATACTCTATTTGCTTACATAATTAGGTATTTTAGGATCTATAAAAATGGGTGTTTTAGGTGCTAACTAAACTTAAGCCAATTTAGGCTCTAAAAATAGAAGTTTATTACTTAGTGGTGTCTAAAATATTCCAATAAACTACATCTAGAAGTCAGGAATAAAATAGGCCAGAATTTCAGAATCCTGGACAGGGTAATTAGCGCGCCTGCCTCTGGCCCGAGGGACCAGGTTCGATCCCCACTCATCCTCGTTAGGTCCCTGAGGGGCCAAATGAGAAGTTACTTGAATAAAGTCTTGGCCCTGATAGGGCTGTTGCGCCGTGGTGGGAGGGGGGACATGGTAATTATCAACAAATTCAGTTAGGTTCCTCTATGATGTATATTTTATGCACGTCAGCGTACGAGGTACAGAAATTAAAAATATATCGGTGTTAATTACACGTTGTTTACGTATCTAGTGGGCCTGTATTTGTACACCAGGGAATGCCTCAGTGGACCAATATTACCTACTCTATCTCACGTCAGATCAAGGTTATTTGTCTTATTTGCTAAGCCTTATTTAAATAGCAAATTGAACACACCGCAGAACACAAGGGTTACGTTAACGGAGTTTAAACTTGTGTGATGTTCTGTGTATCCACACAGAGGGAACTTTACGATTTGAAATCCAGCCGTCGACCTAACTGAGATTAGTTAACTTGTGTGTGCAAGCATCATGTCTTTATTTTAGTACGTGTAAACGTCACTTTGATTATAATTCATTAACACTGCGTACATACACACACACAGAATGCTGAAATAGCTTTGATTTCTCACTAGGCTACGAGCTATCCAGGAGGTTATCTGGCTGTTTATCATGATCATCATGATCATCATCATCATTAGTTGTTTGTAACACTCTGTATTCAAGTATGGTATAGGGTACACATCTTGTACGTTAATGTAAACATCTTGGCATCAGAGATTTAAAATGTCACATTGTTATTTTGAATTTGTCTCTAAAATTCTACTTTTTGTTACAGACCAGGCGTTTCAGGCGCAACGAAAAGTTGTATGGCTGCAGAGCCTTCGTTTAAACGCGTTGCCGGCACAAATTGAGTTTTCATGGCGCCAGAAAGAGGGCTGGTTCCCGGAAAAATCCGATATTTGCAGTCAAGGTCATACGATTTTTCAAGCACGTTGCAGGTATAGTCATTCAAAAGTCAGTTCAAACATTGAACCAGTATAAATGTAATATTTGAGTGAGAGGGAGAAAGAGAGGGAGAAAGAGAGGGAGAAAGAGAGAGAGCATTACAGTGTTGAGCAAAAACGTAGTTAACAAAACATTGCGAAGATATCCAGGAAACATCAGTGTTGGGAAAACAATGGGGCTTACAGATATTCGCTGTTCTTGTTCAACATACAGCTTTCTGTCTGCTACAGTATGCATGTATTTTGCGGATAATCTCAGAATATTGGCAATTTCTTGCTATATCAGTCAGGAAAACCCGTTCTTTAATGAAACCCTCACAGCTAAAGGTTGGCCAGATTGAAGTCTGGAGATTACGGAGGCCACATCGCTGGAAAGTGCCTACAGATACATTCACCAAACATCCTTTATTTAATTGTTTTGCAGGGGAGCAGATATCGGAGGAGTGCCGTCTTGCAAAAAATTGTGCTTTCCTTATTGTGATGCTCAATCTAGACATGAAGTTCCGCAAAACACTGTACGCTCCCCTTTACTGTAACAATGTGTCTTATTTCATTGTTTTCTTCAAAGAAATATGGCCAATGATACATTATGGCGCATACACCAACTTTTAAATCATAAAGGCCTTAAGAGGTGGAATCAAGACTGAAAAATCTCGGATATTGCATTGAACTTTTCAGTCCTGATTCCACCCCTTAAACATTACCCACACACGGCTTGTGTGTTTAAAAGCACCAGCAGCAAGTTTGTTGACATAAATAAAGAGCCCATATATGAACCATATACCTCGTCATATATGTTGGTGATTATTAGGGCTAGGAAGTTCAAGCATTTGCATGTTTTTTCATAGGGGTTAAAAATGTATGCTTTTACATTATGTGAACGAATTATGGAATTTTCAGTTATTTGGACATGATTTTATGATGCATATATAATTGCATATTTTCTTGATTTTTGATAAATGCATAATATTTCAATAGTATAGCCCCTATATTGCATATTTTAATGATTCTTATGCTTTTTTTATTTTTTTCATCTGTATAATATTTTTTCATATTCGTAGCATTTCTGAGACTGATTCTTTCCCATTCGTAGATAGATTTGTGTCCAGTACGAAGATAATTTTTGTTAAATCTCCTAAAAGATTTAAGTTGTTTATATCAACAGCACCTAATATCTGACTTCCTCCTGCGCCAGTGTTAACTCGATGGGGAACATGGGTCGATGCAGTTTTATATTATGCTGAGCACATATAAATAGTCGAAGAGGTGTTAATTCATTGGACTCGAACAATGCTTCATAATAGAAACTGTGCAAAATATTCTGTCAGGCACTGGGTTAAAGGAGGATCTTAGTTTCAAATCTGCTCATTTTTCTGTATTACCAACAGGCATAACGGCATTGGAAGCTGTAGGATCTCCTTTGAACGAATCACTTACTGACTTTTAAAAAACAATATGTGATCTAAGTTCAGTTGCTGATAGCATAGGACAAAAAGTGAAAGAGAAAGTGAATTATGTAATTTCAAAAAATTCCTGTTATAAACAGTATATGTATTTGAGACATCCTGGAAAGAAAACCATCTGTCACACCAAGAGATTTGACTCTTTCTGTGAAGCAGTTAACATCATTTAAATATGCCCCGATAACATCTTGTGCAAAATGTTGGTTGTGAAGTGTAATATAGCAGTTAATACTAGCGGTGAGACCACTTCTGCTTCAGCCTCCAAGGAATAAGGTAACTTTATTATTTATACTAACTCGCCTTGTCTACAACAAATGGATATTAATTGTTTTAATTAAATAGTGCATATTTCTTGGCATATTTTCAAGTTTTTAAGAGCATATTCGCATGCATATTTCAGTGTTTTTTAGGGCATGAACTTCCGAGCCCTAGTGATGTTGTCGTTGTACCCATCACACATCTATCTCATATTTAGAGAAAATTATTATTAATGAGCAATTCGTAACGGCCAACTAAATAAAACTTACCATTTGGTTTGCAGACGATCAGGTATTGCTAGCGGAGCCTTCTTATAGCATCTTTAAAAAATTTGACTATCTTTTCCTTTGTGGTGGGGAAAAAGGCACTTACGACCTTACCGCAGGCAAGCTTGTGAGTGTAAGACTCCTACCCTGACTTCGAACTATGGCAGCCTACTCACTAAAAAACCCCACCGGAAGTCACTTTTTTTTTTTTTTTTTTTTTTTTTTGCAGAGACGTATTAGGACATCTGGGCGTTCAATGGTGATATATGAGAGCTGCCTACCAGTGGCAGTAACAGCTGGTAATTACAGAAGTAGTACCCTGTCGTGCAGGAGACTCGCTCAAAGCCTACTGCATTTGATGTTCCCTTGTACCTATTAGAAAATTATCAATAGGATAATTTCTACAAATGTTTATCTCGACTGGCATTAAGAACATAAAGGAATAATAGTTTGCAGAAGAGTAGAGAAGGTCATGTGAGCACAACATATCTGATTTTTAAACATGTGATTATTGATGCGGTTTCCTCTATCCCACTTGCACTTAAAACGAAAGATTGAAACCCTTTCTGCAAAGGTCTATCTCCATTAAGATGAATTAGGTAGATAGAAGAATAAATTTTCGTAAGAAAAGTTTGTAGGATCATGTGAATGTAAACATCAGAGTTCTTTTTTTCTTTTTTTCAGGAAAGGCTCAACTTATATCTGATAGTTAATCTCAACTATGCCCAACAACTTATTTGAGTCGAGCAGTTCTTTCAAAACACAAAAGGAATCATCAACAACTTCGGTAAAGAACATAGGCTCGGCATTCATGGTGAAGAGCTCTAATCCTGGTCTTCTCTTTTTGAGTGGCTCACCGCAGGGTTCGATTTGGATCTCGCAATTTCCTGCTAGTCCCTTTCTAACATAGCACACCGCCTGGAAGACGACATCAGAGGCAGTGAGAAGCCTGTTACCGCATGCATCGGGGGGAAGATAAGTTTATTGAACATTCGACGAAAGAGACGCCTGATATTCACCAGAGAATAAGTTGTGGTCCATTTCTTGCTGCAGGATACGAAGCCCTGATCTGTAGGAGAATATCTGACCGGTATAGGATGTTCAAAATCTTAACCTAGACCTTAGAAGGTAAGATTATAGAAGTAATTGGTTCATTCGTAACTATACGTGTAAAATTAGGGCTTATGTATGCTTGTTTTTTGTTTAACTGCTCTGGAGTAAATCTACTTACTTGTTTACTTACTCCTGGGCGTCACGGTGCTCTGAAGACCTTAGCCTCCTTCATAACAGCAATCCAATCATTTCTATCTTCTTTCCTCCTCCATCGCTTATATACAATACAACTGATACTTCCCCCCACTCGCACACTGCCTAGCGCAATGCAGTGCAAACCTCCAGTAGCTCTGTCTACACATCATGCTTTAGCAGTAAGATTCTGAGCAATCTTTTGAAATGTTAATTTCTCTTTAACTCGTTATTTCGTAATACCTGTTTCTTTGAGTAGCCACTAGTTCAGCACCTAAAAACATTGCAGGAATTCACGTCTGTTCTATTGTTACAGTTGAGTACTGTTATGACGTATTTAAACTCTGAAGGGTAAGCATAAGGTTCACTTGTTTGCGCGTCATAAACGTAACGCGGTTAACAGTTTCCAGATGCAGCGTTCTGCTTTCCAAGTGAAGTGTTGCGTCTCATGCAGGACGGACAGAGAGAGAGAGAGAGAGAGAGAGAGAGAGAGAGAGAGAGAGAGAGAGAGAGAGGGAGAGAGGGAGAGAGAGGGGGGGAGGGAGGGAGGGAGGGAGTATAGAGAGAGGAAACAAATTCCTCGTGCTTGTTCAATGTAATTCCTTGTGCATCAACCTGTAAATTTTTGTTTTGCAATACAATACTATGCAATTATATACAATCCATGGCCTTTTGGTGTCTATGATCGAGTACATGGGTGTATTTATTCATCTTTATTGTGAAAACTATTGCACTAATAACATGTGGGTTAACACGGCTGTGTTACATACGTCACCATTCTACGTTCCTCGTGGATTCACGTTTGCAAATTAGAATATTTGGGCCAGGCTCAAGTGTTACTTATTAAATACGGATTCAGCTGACTCACGACACTGCCTACAATCATTTGAGTGACTCTTTGAAAAATGAAAAAGGCTAAACTTACGTATAAAACGTAATAAAACCTTCACGTCACAGCTTGCTCATCTGCTGACATTTTGTTTACGTGTTACAGATATTTATTTATGAACTCTCAGGCAAGTTGTTACGAAATCTTATAAACTGTTTAAAAGTAGCATTATTTAATTATATAAAAATTAAGAGAGGAAATAATTCATGGCTAAAACATTCAGAAAACTCAAGAAATAAAATATAAGGAAACGTAAAACAAAATTAAAAAAAAAA
Source organism: Tenodera sinensis (assembly GCA_030765045.1). Lineage (NCBI taxonomy): Eukaryota > Metazoa > Arthropoda > Insecta > Mantodea > Mantidae > Tenodera > Tenodera sinensis. The sequence continues at coordinate 42,521,732 of CM060961.1, read as the reverse complement.
AAAAAAAAAACTATATTAAGGACGTTTAAATATTAATTTTCTAAATACATGACGATCCTGAAATGAGATGTGAGTGGCCGCTGAAAAATCATTTCAAGATGGCCTGAAGCGCAGTTGCAGTTATCAGTAGGAATCTTCAGCACGCATTGTTTAAAAGTGTTATAGAACTACGCAAATTAAATAAATATTCAACTAGTACATACAACACGATACACTAATCCATAGGACCAGGCGTCATCCAAAACCAACAGAACTACTCCACACAAGCGCACGAAGCTTGTTTCACCTAGCTAATGCTAGTGAGACAAGCTGATATCACCTTAAGAATTCTGCTTTCAGAAAGACTCTAATTGAAGACTCAAGAAATAGCAAAGTTCCATTCTGCTTCTGGGAATGAAAATAATGGCTGGTTCTCCATCCTCCTTCACTAGCAGTGATGTCAGAACTTTGTAAACTAATTATAAATGTTCAGTAATAGTTCGGAAGCAAAACAACACATTTTCCAACATTTATCTTTTGACCCCAAAAGTTGGAAAGCTTATCAAAACATTCAGAATTAATGTAAAATGTTTCTTAAAGAATATTCCCTATTTTGTGACTTATGTAAGGGTAAAATGCGATAATATAGCGGGTGATTTATGTAAAACCGTCAACGAGAATATGACTGAAAGAAAGTGATACTGTTTTTATGAAACTGAAATCCAGTTAGGAGCGTCACCACTAAACGTATGTCGACTGTATTCAGATACTATTGCAGGGTGAAAGTATCGCTATTACAGGTAGACAGTGGGAGCTACAGGTACAATGCCGCGAGTGGAAGAGTGGAAGAAGCTCACTTCAATTAAGCGAGGTAATCAAATTTATCCGAGTATTCAAGTAGCGCCGCACTCGTTGGGAAGCTCTCGTTGCGTTACATATCTACGCCTCTGCCGGCACCAGGCAAAGGAAGCTACAAAATGTGTTTTAAACACCGAGATCTAGCACTGGTTTAAATTAATGTAATGATTTTCCTTCCACCCGGTATAGGGCCAGTAACAAAACTTATTTTACACCACTACATACTGTAATTTAGGACTGTCACCTGCTACTCAGCAAAGGCTGAGTAGGTTCAAATACTATGTATCAATCGAGTTATGTTTCAGTTTCAGATTTTCAACCAAATTAGTATGACTTAAGGATGCTATTGTTTCTTGGTAAGCTTAAAGTGCATATTATTTTGGTGTCGCGCACGTAACATGGAATTGACCTAGAAGCTACGAACGCTCCTAAACGAAAAACCATCCTCTTGCTTGGCCGCACATATCAGCTGCTTCAAGAGGATATGATGCCCTATGACCGCAAACCACTCGAAAGCTTTGTCCCTCTCTTCAACCAACAAATTGGGTTGCGGCAGAACACGCCAGAGTGAATTCTGCATCATCACGTCTTTTACTTTGCCCTCCATCATCATAGACATCTTGCTCTTCCTTTTTCTACTTCCCATTTTCTCTGTGTACTATAAAGATAGCAAGCGGTTTAGGTAACAGTCTCTCTTGGATGGCCGTCCTATATATATATACACGAATGAAAGAATTATAAAGCAAAGTTAGTAGCACTTCTCTAAACAGGAAAATATCTGTTGAGTTTCAATCCCATGGTCTTTTCTGTTCCATTCTACAAACTATTATCAAATGTTATGTGTTGCACTCACATGGCTTTCTCTACTCTTCTGCAAACTATTCTTACATATGGTTATTGCTATATCTGCTTCATATTAATCGAGATACATTTTTGCACAAAGTATCTAATTACTAATATTCTTGTAGGTATCGCCTTAAGCGATAGCCAAATCCTTTAAAGCTGGTACCTATATTCCATCCATACCTTGTATCCCTTCGCGATAACTTGGTGTTCATACATCTGCGGCTAAAACAAACGCCCCGAGAATTCATGCCTCGTGTTTACGATGCAACAGAACGATATTTACTGGGGAATGTTAGGAATAGCCTTACATTCAAGTAGTCTTTGCCAGGTTTATCATACAACTTGAAAACTCACAGATAATCGCCAACATTTACGGTACTATATTTTGTGGTGTGCTTTGGTTTCGGCGTATCCCGGGTTAGTTCTTTAACGGCTTCTGTTTACATCAGGTGCGGATCTAAGAGTGGAGCAATTGTTAATGATGACAATGGAATTCCGTTGTCAGAAGGGATAAGAAAAAATAACTTCCCACTTGAGAAAAGTATACGTGCTAGAAAATTCAAATTAACAACAGCAAATATCTCGGAAATCCTTTACTGCAATGAAAATTTGACAATTGTGTGTTTTACATTTTTTAGTGAAGTAAGATTTTGTCTACCTCTAATGTTTTACAGTTGTGCAAAAGTCATTCGGAAATAAGAGTAATTTAGAGGCTATTCATAGAAAATTCAAGACATACATTTCATTTGTTGTGAACATTCTTAAATATTATATTTTTAATCTAACTGACTGTCATTTATTATGGAGTTTTCATATCTGCTCTACGAACCTCCTATGAACGGCAAATTGTCTTCGTAAGACACCATTATTGATTACACGAAGTAAATGCTCATAAATGCCCTGCTGCTAATATTTCTCACTCTTCCCATTGCTTTAATGTTATCTAGCCACAAAAGCCACACTATATAAACAGTAGTTACTTCTACTTTGCAAACAAATCATCAGAACTTGGGTAACAACCTCTGGATTCACTAATATGTAGTTGGCTTTGAACTGGATGCCCCTATTGATACTGCAACCTGCCGTGGTCTTGCATATTGTCAGAAATGCTAACTCTTTTTGTATGCTCTGTGATAGACCAAAAATCAATGCCCTGTGCTTATAGCTATTAACTTTGGTTTCTAACTAAACAATCTGATGTGTTGCAATCACATGACTTTCTCTACTCTTGTACTAACCATTCTTACAAACTCTTATACCTATATCTTCTTCGTGTTAGTTAAAATAAACATTTGTGCAAATTATCTTATTGCTTATTTCCTTGTAGGTGCAAGGGGAATATTGGAATACAGTAGGCTTCGTGCGATAGTCAAACCTTTTAAAGCTTTGAGATTCCGTTCTCTTTGCACATGTAACATATAAAAAAATGAACAACGATGACCCATTTCACGAAAGTTCCAAGTTTTCCTAAACTCACACACATAACAAGGAATATTTCCGAAATGGTTCACCCTACAAGAAAATTTATTGAGGCATAAATTGTGTATTTTAGCAAGATCTACATTTTTGTATAGTATGATTTGGTCTATCTCTAACGGTTTACCAGTTATGCAAAAGCCGCCCAGAGTAAATACGACTACAGGGGCTATAGCCAGAAAACTCAAGATATACATTTCATTTGTCATCAAAATATCTCAAACATAGGACATTTTAATCAAAATTTTCGAAATATTTTCGATGGAAAGGGTAGGTTAGGGTGGGGCTATTTTCTTCAAATTCTTCGTGTCACATCCTTGAAAGACATTACACTTAAATACCAACTTTGGTTTTTAACCAACTTTTCGTTTTTGAGTTATGCTGTCCATAGACTGACAGACTGACACACAGACACACACACACACACACACACACACACGGACCTTTTTCTAAAAATGCGTGTTTCTGGATTCAGGGGGCCTCAAAACATGTATTTCCGGTGAAATCTCATCATCGAATTTTTGGGTGGAATACAATACTTCCCCTACTTACCAGTAGAGAAAGTAAAAAGGCTCGTTAGAGGAATGCGGCTATTATTTGGGACAGAGGTATTGTCGCAGTAACTTAGTGGTTAGAGCGCCCGCCTGGTAAGCGGAGAGTAGTTCAAATCCTATTTGTGGCATTGAGTTTTCAGTTTTGATTCTACCTCTCGTAATTATCTACGTTTATGATTTTATTTCTGTCAAGTATTTTGGTTTCTAGCTAGTATATCCTTTTGCTTTTATTCTCCTACTGGATTATTTCTTAATGGCCAATCCTGTGCTCGGTTGTTTGCTTGTTTAGGGTTCTTGTTCCTCATTACACGAGCATGTTTACTAATTTCCCTGCAGCAGCATAAGAAGCCTGGAGCACTTCTATTGTCGTTCACGTGTCTCCATGCACAACCTGTTGTTCCCTCGGACTAAGGAAACAAAGAAAGGATTCTCTCGGAGAAGACTACGAGTGGAGTGAAGTGGCAGCAGAACATTTCCTAGAGTACCTACCCTTCAAGGCGTAACACACTTGAAGGTATTCTAGGACCCTAAGAGCATTACATGTTATATCCGAGGTTCTTAATGATGCTCTTAGAAGCAATTTGAGCTCCTCATCATCGAGGGAAAAATATGGTCGTTTTTGTGCGTGTTTCCTTGCACCCGGAGACAACTAAAACTTCACTAAATCCATACAAAAATTAGATAAAACTCTATAACCCAGCGATGTCCAAACCTTTGTGAAAGGGGAGGTTGGGTTTACCTCCTTCCACTATACGCTGACTTTGCCCTTCTTTAACGCTCAACCGTGCATTGTATTGCAGTGGCGGGTTGCTCACGTGTACGTTGCGTTTGATTCACAAAAGCACTTATGCGATAAACATCTGTTTATTAGTGATTTCTTTGGTACTGCTTACGTTTAAAAGATCTCAATATTTGGTGAGAAAGTCGAAGTGCATAGCCTTAGAACATCCACCAAACGATCGTCGTGTAACCTATTGCGATACAGACTTTTAATATAGTTCAATTTGGAGAAACTCTGTTTGCAAATATATGTAATTTAATTGTCATTTTAATTGACATAAGCATTTGCAGAAATGATCTTATTGCTAATTTTGTTGTAATTAGAAAGGGGAATATGGGAATACAGTAGGCTTTAAGCGATAGAGATATGTTTTATGAGCTGGTTGCTATGCGATGCCTTAGAAATTCCGTTCTCTTTGAATGACCAAGAGATAAAACAAAAACGAATATTATATTCCTGTTTGCGAAAAGTATTAGTACTGCCAAATTCAAACAAATAATGAACAATACTTAGGAAAAGGTTGACTCAAAAGGATAACGACATTTGACATAAATTGTGTTTGAACGAGATCCACAGTGTTTATTTAGTAGAATGAAGAGGCTTTCTTAGGTCATTCCCAGTACATTCAAGGTATGACTTAGAAACTGCCATGGAATTGTGTGTTTGTGTCCGTCACTGGATACAGACTGTGATTCTACATGCCACAGGCACTAGCTGTTGGAGGGACTGAAGCAGGGAGGTGGGAAGTAGCCGCTAATTACGCAAACATTTTCAAAGAAACAGAGTTGGGCATCGTTGGACTATTCTGGCATAAAGCTTACTTCTAGTTGATATTCATCGAGGTTGAAGCGATATTCAATTGTTTAAAAGACGGATCATTCTAAGCTGGCTTTTAAATTCCATTCTATCTCCGTATCATGAGAAACGAATGAATGGAGACAACACTTAGCCAAGCACTGAAAAATCCAATGAAATGGCTTATGCCACAATATTGATTTTTACTTATTTGTGTATATCTTATGTTTGCATAAAGTTACTTCCTAATTAAGTGGATATCTTAAGCTACTCGCAGGAAATTCGAGATATACGTTTTATGGTCGTCTAAGCCTTTAGTCTCGTCCGCAAGGTGACTCAGGCTTATTAAATTTACATTGTAAGATTTAAGGCTTTCACGGCGCACGTTATTTATTATAGTTTCACGGGCGATCAGCCGTGTGAGGTTTGAAAATATTGAGCTTTCGGCCATTCTAAACTCCATGGCCTTCGTCACACGGCTGATCGCCCGTGAAACTATAATAAATTTACATTATCATATGAAAGAACACGCTATGAGTCTACAACAAATTTTCATACCATCGAAGGGATTGGAGTATACCGAGTGATCCAGGAGCAGTAATAATGCACATTTACGGAATGAGTTAGGGCACTACGCTTACTACTGGTGGAACATGACATATGCTTGTGCTGAGTATGCTGTAATATGTTACACAAATTCGTCTTATAAAAGCTCACGTGATTGGCTCTGTGGTCTGGTAGTTAACTTGCTAGTTTACAAATAGCTTCCGAATTCAATTCCCAAGTAGAGGATGGAAATTTTTCTTTAGCCAGGATTATTTCCATCCGTTCTAGAATCTGGAAGAATGTACGAGAGTGTAAATGTGTGTGTGTGTGTGTGTATGTGTGTGTGTGTGTGTGTGTGTGTGCGTGCGTGCGTGATGTGTGAAATTAAAGATTACCAAGAAAAATTCCAAGATAGTAAACGACTGAACATCACTGTCGATGATCTATTGTTCCAAATAAAAAGCCGCCGATATGCCTTAAATGTTAAAGGCGGCATAATGCAGCAAAACATAAGATAAAAGATAGCTCAGGTGTACGCTTTTCTCTGAGTTGTAATATGCTGATATGATAGAAATGTAGCTATAGATGTAACCGAGCGAGGTGGCGCCACGGTAGCGTGAACGATTCTCATTCGGTAGGTTCCAGATCCTTGGGCCGACCAACCTGACCAAAGACTTTTTCCTCATTTCCTCTGTCACTAAATAGATTATGCATTGGAAAATTTTAGCCGTGAATTTTTTTATCATCCCCTTGATCACTACATATCATTTCCTTCTTCACCGCCATACTAGGTGTTCACTCTTTCTGGGCATGCTACGATCCAAAGTTTACTTGCTCCTCGACAGCCTGCTTACCTTAGGCATTGAGTCGCAGGTCGTTGGGGCCCGACGGAGGGGGGGGGGGGGGGGAGAGGTGTTGTGAGTCTATAAAGAGGAGCTCATTTCGTGGAGGCATTAAATTTATTTTATCGAAAAGACCCAGCATCTTACCCGCGAAGTTTTCAACTATATGTTCCGAGATTCGAACTTCTTCGATGATTGTATTCATGTGCTTTCTAGAGTATTTCTAGAAGGTGTTCCGCTGTCTCAATAGTTACATTTAAATTCTTTACGGTCTGGAGATATATTCTGAAGGTTTAATGTACAGTGACTATTCAGTTATTTTCCTGACTTTTCTTTGACTTTTAAGAGCGCGGTTTAGAGTTAATTGGAGATTTGATAATTTTCCACAAAATTTTGGAAGAATAGCCCCATAAAGTTCTGTCTGCTCATTCCTGCCCATTTAAAAATAGTAGTTTTGACAGCGCTTTTGGTGACAGGAAGAATTATTTCTGGCTCATTATAGGGAATTTCCGCCCCTTTGTTGGCCACTTTGTGTATCTTTTCTTTGCTCTCAGACCACAATACCTCCACCTGGGTTTGTGAGGAAAGACCTTGTATATAATCTCACACAATCTTGGGATTCACTTGGTGGAAATGAAGTGATCACGAGATACACTTTTAAGCGTGCTTGCTTTCCTTCCGCAGCGAAACATAGGTTAATATCAATATACCTTAGCCTGAAAAAAGTAAGGAGTAACTCCTTTTGGTTAGTGAAAAGGCTTTAAGCAGATACTTTTCTAACACACTAATATTATTGTAGCGTAGATGAGACATTTGGCTCTATGTAACGACCTTCAAACGAATAAGAAAGCTCCCAATCTGAATGAAATGTATTTCTGGCATTCTTTGCTTTCTTTGTTGCAGGTTGCTTCATCATTAAGTATTTGTGTTGCACCTTTCTATTTCATTGAGAAGCAAGCCGTCTATCAACACAGGCTTCGCTCTACAGCGCGGGAGTTGAGACGACCTTAAAGGGGAACGAAACACAAAAAAGAATATTTCATTCCCCACTTTAGCTGACTTATTGTCAAGAATAGATAACAACGCAAGCATTTCCTGGGCACCGTATAGGGGAGAGAACACAGCCAAGGTTCAACTTTGGTGTTCCCGTTAATGGGCACGGCATACTCGATCCATTAAGTGCATATTAAATATTACGTCTTCTTCCTTCCAGGTAGAAAGTCTTCAAGGCGGCCTGGACTTAAACGGCCGCTGCAGCTCTCGCTAGTCCCAATTCTGGGAAAACCAAAGCGGAAAGAAGATTAGCAGCACTTCTCTCACTTTCACAAATTGGTTAGTGTCGGTTGCATTGGCTGGTACTTTCAAGCTTATTGCTCTTATGGATTTATATTACACATCGTTTTATTACATAAACTTCGGGATATCTTTAATTATTCATATAGTTTTCGTTTATTTTCATTACATATATTTGTCTATACTCCTCAATGGAGCAAGCAAAATTCGAAAGTGCTCATTTTAAGTGTGAAGGAAAATGAGCACTTGTATAAAATCTGATGTGTTGCACTCACATGACTTTCTCAACTCTTGTACTAAAAATTCTTACATTCTTCGTGTTAGTTGAGATAAACATTTGCAGAAATTCTTTTATCTTCTTGTAGATATAAGGACATTAACAATAGGTTTTGAGAGATAGTCAAATCTTTTAAAGCTTTCAAATTCCATTCTCTTTGCACGATTAACATATACAAAAAATGAATAACGATGTTCCGTCTGACAGAACGAAATTTGGCGTTGGTTAACCTGTTCTTATGTTGGCTGCATTGGAGAGCAGGCTAACATTTTTTCATTGGTCAAAAGAAATAAATGGTATCCCAATGTCCAATATTCACTATCTATTCCCGTTGCTGTTGGCGGGCTGTTGTGAACCAAGATGTTCATGTTATTCCCGTGTTGTCATATTTGTTAACGAGTGCTTGTGAACCAGCCTTCACTTGCAAGATAATTCATTTGGACAACTCAGTAAAAGAAATAAGGTCAATGTCATACACTTCATGCAAACGTCCCTATCAAAGTAACTCCAACGTAGTTGATTGCACGTTCCACGTGTTGTTGGTTGCACATGTAATAGCGTACTTGTCTGTCTTGACTTCCCGTCTCATGCATGGCGTTAACACAGAACTCTGATTCTTATCTCTGTTAGCAAAACTTTGCTATCCTCTGTCATTTTATTAAAGTAATAATGAAAGCAGGACTAGAGAGCAATTCCCTTTATGTACACGATGCTAGTTGTAGGCTTTTTGTTACAAACTTTATTTAAAGCATGGTGTTTTAAGTTCTTCCTTTCCTCTCGCTGCCTGAGGGAGCGCTGTGTAACCTTTGCCAGTGCTCCCTCAGGAAATGTGTTTTGTGAAATGGAACAGCACGCCAAGGCAAATATCCGTCGCAGCGGGACACATGCTTCCATCCGGCTGCGAAACTGCTACCCAATCAACAATACCTAACTCGGTATAGTACCGGGTATTTCGTAGCAGATGCTTTCCTTCATGTTTATTTGTTATGAATTTCTCTTTTTTATAAGAAAAAGCAAACAAACTTTGAGATATGCTGAAAAGTGTACGTGAGTCTGAGCAAGGGTGCAAACAAAAGTAAAAAGTTGAATAAATACTGATCAGGTTACTTTTAATAACTAACGGCAAAGAAGGCTTAATCCGCGTCACCGATGATGTCCAGTGTCCAGATGTCCGAAACGTCTGCACATAATTACTCCAGCAGAGCACGGCAAGTTAGCCCGAAAGTTTCTTCTATAAATATACTTGATTATTCACATATTAACTCTGATGAATTTTCAATTTTACTTAACATACAATTAATTGCAAGAATACTGCAAGCATATGTTCTTAGAATATGCAGATGTATAACATTTACAATGTAAATTAATCATACATGTAGGTGTGTAAGAATGAAATTTCTATTCGTATAGAAGTTGTAGTAATGAGATATTGTTTTAATGCTGGCTTGAACTTATTCTTATTCTGGTAGACGTTTACTGTTCTTTCTTGTTGTACACATAAACTCTGTGAGTGTAAATGATATTTATATTGCGTGATTTCACAAGGTGTTTAACTACACAGCACCCCTAGGTGTGGCAAGCATACAATTGGATGTTCTAGCGAGGCACCCGCCACTAAATTTTGCGCCAGCCGTTGTTCGTAATTATTTTATATTTAGTAGAAGTGAAGTAAATAAGAATATGCCATTATAATAAATCTTTTTTTAAGTAATTGTACATTATTAGTTGCTTTGTGTAAATTCTGTCCGTATCCGGTCTCTTTGCTGCGAATCTGTATTTTTTGCAGTCTTCTCTGGGTTGTCTACTACAAATAGGACTTTGGTAAAATTCTTAATGTCTTGAATGGTGGTTTACAGCGAGGCGACCGTCTTATTCTTGAGATTCTTATTACTTTTGTTAATAACATTTTCCTCTGCATCGCCCTTTCAACACATTTCGTTCCATCGACTTTAAACTTGCTTCGTATTCTTGTGACTTAACCTTGTTTAACCCTCCAAAGTAGCTGAGCCTCAAAATTTACCGATAATATGTCAGTACGTTCATCGAAAAATGGGCCACCAAGTTTGATTATAAACAGATGCATGTGTTTCTATACTTCTCATTGCACTTTAAACCATAAACAACGATATATTATGTCTGTCATTTCTTTGATGAAAAATAGTGTTTCAAACAGCGCTCACATAAATTTGGGACTCTCTGTGTGTGAAACTTCAATAGAAATGTCCAAAACTTTACGCAATTAGAGCCACTTGGTTTCCATTTCCGAAAAGAGAAACGCGAGTTTAATTGGGATCATTTGCATAAGGGCCCTTGTATAATCATATGCCGTGAGCTCATTATGTTGGCAATCAAGGAAGGTATGCCAAAACATCACAGAGGATATCAAAATACACGCCTCTCGTTGTGAAGGGTTGGTTGCTTCTCTAGTGGCCTGCGTCAATGAAGTTGGGCTCACTGTGTTTATATGCTGCAACTCTTTGAAGTGTGTGAAAGTGGTCTATCTCGCAAACTAAATACCCAATTTTACTGCCATTAACCCTGACATCTTTGAGAATATCTTCTAAAGGCTAGACAGAAAAAATAACTATACAAAAGTTAAGAAGTAAGCTTGTGTAACACGTTTTCCCAGCTATTACTAGTTTATAGACAATGTAAAGATACCTAATGCACGAGTGTATTTACTGAAAGTATGCATAAAGGCTCTTAGGGTTATAGGGTACTAACGTGTGATCCAAAAGACTGAACCGGTTGCGCTGTGTTTTGTCCTCTGAGCTCGTCGCTGTCATAGAACAATGAAGGTAAAACCATACAGCATTTTAAAACTACTTCTAAAGGCTTTACTTACCAATATAATTATAGCAGATGCTGAAACTGACCACCGTCCTTGTCCATACATTTTGGCACCTCTTTAGGAAATCGTCCATCACTCGTCGTACTTCATGTTGAGAAATCCTGGCAATTTCCTGACGGATATTTTGTTTTAATTCTTACAGGCTGTCTGGGTTTGTCTTGTACACTTTATCCTTTAAGTTACCCCAGAGATAAAAATCGCAGGGGGTTAGATCGGGGGAACGAGGAGACCACAAATTTCTACTAATAATTTTGTCCTCAAACACACTTTCATTTGTTCTCATCGAAAGATTGGCTGTATGAGTTGTTGGAGAGTCCTGTTGAAAAAAGGTGAAATCACCCTCCCTGTCGGTTAATTCTCTAAAAAAGGGCGCAAAATTGTATTCACGTATGTGCGAGCCTCAACTGTTGACTCGAAAAAAATTGGGCCTATAACTCTTTCTCCACTAATGGCGCACTATACACCAATATTTTCGTCATGAGGGGATATTTCATGAACAATATTAGGTTTCTTAGAGCTCCAATAACGATTATTTTTTGCACACACACACACACATCCATGAAGGTAGAACCAAGCCTCGTCCGTGAAAAATATTAAATTTGGGTCAATTTTGCCATTGCATATACCCACCAAATGTGCGCCTAATTACAGGATCACTTTGTTGAAGAGCATGTGCCACAGTTATTTTATATGGTTTTAACTTCAGCAATTTAGTAACTCTTTGCAAAGAGCCATAAGAAATGCGTGCCTGTTGTGAAAGATGCCTAAGTGATTCTCCAAGCGATGATCGATGTCGTCTAATGTTTCTTCGGTAAGAACCTTACGCCGTCTTTTAGATTTCCGAGCCTATACTTCCTGTGGCCTAAAAGTTATTGTAAAGTTATTGTTGTACGGTCTGGAACTTTCACACCTGGAAATCTTTCTGGAAATCGCATTTGCACCTGGCGAGCTGACTGAGTTAGCACATACAAATCATAAATAAATACACGCTGTGCAGTAGAAAACAAATGCTGAGCCATAATACACCTTGTCACTAAGTGTAGGACTAAATAATAAAGCACACTGATAGTAATGCAGCCACACGATATCGCGTCAACTCAGTATTAATTGTAAGCAGAGCAGTGTAAAACAAGTGATGCGGTAACCTTATGTATATTAGCTGTTATCGTATTTCCGCGTGCACAGTGAAATAACACAGCGTAGCGGTTCTCGTGTATTTGGATCTCTTTGTAGCAATTGAGCACAGGGTACCGGACAATATTACATAAATATTTAATTCTTTTGCGGACTTAATATTTTCTTATTAAGAGTAGTGTGTTTTCAGGTTGGTTAGCACGTTTAAGTAGGGGTGCCACAGAAAACATGACGCAGAATGGGTAGAACGATGCTGTAACGTAACTGAATTCGAATGCTTTCTTTAAGACCAATGACCGCACATTATCTAGGTCTATGGGTTGCGCATGGATGTGTGAAAAAAACGGATAGTCTATCTGATAGGCCTAGTTCATTTTACGGCATATTTGCGACTATGCAAAAACATCAGGTACTAAACTATGCCATTGGTCAGTGGAGAATGTATTAGATGAAGAGAAAAATATCTGCATTTATACCTCGCACACCCTTATATTAATAGGAGCGATATATTTAACCATTACAGCAATAACTTCAGCAGCTTCCATATTGGAGAACTGAATGGATGATAGAACGCGAGTGTTTCATCCATGTGTGTTTAGATCTCATACGCGCGGAAATATTACGTGCGTAAAAGCGCACGCAAAGATCACGCTCGTGTGCCCCCGGTGCTATTCTTTGGTTAATATATAGAGCATAAAATGCATGCTAATAGGTCTACCGTTTTCTGGATCGTTTTTAAGATGTTACATATAAATATGTGTATCTTAATATTTCCTCTACTAAATAGAGTAAAAACTTAAGTACTTTCATGTAATTTTCCCCACACAATGCCATTCAAAGGTATGTGTTATGCTATTGATATAGGAGGTGATTTTGTATCCAATAAATGCTCTAAAATGTTTTTACTCAAGAAATATACAATTTATTTATCTAACACGGGGAGATAAAATAGAGATATTTATATTAAAAACATGTTTGTTAGAAAGGAGCCCAGTTGGAAAAAAATTAAAATTTAGAAATTTCAAAGATGCCACATTTCAATTACACCTTGCAACAAAGAAGATGCAACTAAGCATAGTTTGGAAACGGCAAATGCGTCTGGTATAATTCGTTAACACAATTCGTGAATTTTAATTACCTGCTACATCCTTAAAGATTTTTTTGCTCTCTCTAAGTTGTATAACATGCAGTAAGAATATATATAAAAATTCAGCGCTACAAATGGAAATTTAGGATATCATATTTTAATCCAAATCATTACAGTTGGTTTGAAAAATAAAAATAGCGAATACATTTCCACAGAAGGGTTAGTTTGGAATGGAAGAACATTGTGAAAAGAACTCGGTGTCGCATCCTTGGAAGTTGAGCGCAAATACCAAATTCGGCAATTACACAGGCAGCACGCAAAAATGTTTTTCTAAAAGAGGTCCTTTTGAGGAAGGTAGGTGTTAGGAGGACCTCTCCACATGTATTTGCAATGAAGTATCATTACTGAATATAGCTGGAACAAAGTATTCGTATTTACTCTTATAATTAATTGGGAGAGAAAATAAAAATAAGTTGAATTTAATTTTTTTAACCTTCTCTACCACTTATATTTTATAGAAGAAATATTGTATTCTCGATATGGAGCTTTCACCCTATAAATATGACTTGAGACTCCTGTACTTAGAAAATTACATTTTAGAAGACTACTTTTGTGTGTGTATGTGTGTGTGTGTGTGTGTGTGTGTGTGTGTGTGTGTGTGTGGTGTGTGTGTGTGTGTGTGTGTGCGCGCGTGCATCTCAAAAACGAAATTCCAAAAATATAAACTTAATATTTAAAATCAACGTCCTCAGATTATTTTTTAGAAAACAACTCGCAGCAATCTAGCATTTCATTGTAAAATGTTTCCTTATTTTTGCAAAAATATCTTTAGCGGTTTTGATTAAAACACTATATTTTTAAATATTTTTCTAATACAAGGTATATCCTAAATGTTATACCAATAGCTCACGGAGTCCTCTTCATTCTGAACTTAGTTTGCGTAAATGGTAAATCACGAGAGATACTCAAAAGTTTACTATGCAAAATTTGTATATCTCTAAATCACAAATTATGTGAAATATTACTTTCTATTATGAGCCATAAAAATATTCAGATATTGGTTATTCTTGGTTTGGAATTTTCAACAGTTTACATTTTTAAATCGCAAATTCAATGTTTGCTTAGCCAAATATCCTTTATACCTACAATGAAATCCACAATAAAAATATTTTTACAGAATACATATTTATCTCTAACATGAGGCAGGAGGAAAAATAAGATTTTGTAAGAATAATTTGCTAAAAATGAATCATATTTAGATGCAATGTTATTTACAGATTTCTTAGTTCTTATAAGTGACTCAGAGATAAATCTTCAGAGGGATTTGTATCAGTTAAACAAAATCAGTTAAAATGACAAACTAAAAATTTCAATCAAGAAAACTGAAGTGTTGGTTTTAAGTGGAACAGGAACAATACGAGCTAAAATAGTATTACCAGAAAAAAAACTGTTTTAAGTACCTACTTTGGCTGCAATGTGTAACAGCTGAAGATATAAGAAATAAAATAAATAGAAATGTGTGGTACCACAAAAAGACGAGAAAAAAAAGTGTGATAAAATAATTGGTGGTCCCAACAGTTCTATATTGATGCAAATGTTGGAGAATGGTGGATTGGACATTTAAGATATGTTGCTGGTTATAATTTAAGAGATATGTCTAAGGAGTTAAGTCTTAAACTTAACAGAAAAAAATCACCAATATCGAATAATTGAAGGGACCGTGTAAAAGCGATGGATAACTACTGTATTCCCAGGTTAATTATGACCTATAAACCTAGAGGAAATAAAGGTCGGCCGAAAAGATAGAACAAGTTTTGATATATGAGAACGGAACAACCCTAAAACACTTAAAACTGGTTGGTGATGCTGCTTCTGCTTTGCGGAAAATGTAGAACAAACAATAGAGGGTAGGAAAAGTAATGTGAATGTAATATCAATTATTTTCAATTGTGACGACTGTCTACATTTCAGGAGTTTTTACTTATTCAGGAATCAAACCAGACACCTCTGGGTTGAACGTTAACTACCAGACCACAGAGACAGCCCCTTGAAGTTCGTAGAGTTCTGAGGTTCAAGGCTTTATCCTAAGTAACAAATGTCTTTCAGCAACACAAAAGATAACCAACCACAACGTGACATATATAAAAAGAGACGGCTCAGGACACACACATTCCTGTGACCGAGTATGTCCTCATATCGTTCAGTCCCCCCCCCCCCCCACTATGCCCGTCATAATCCCGACGCTAGAAAGATTTCTCTGAGATTACTTTCTCCGAAAGCCGTGGGATTTAGAGGAAACCTTGTACTCGATGTGTTTGCTGATATCTACGTACTCCCTTGTGCACATTCTGGAGATTTGTTCAGGACACGATACTTTCTTATACACTCTTTTACTTTCTTTTCCTGTTTGTTCGATTTTTAACTTTTCTACCATGTTCGTACACAGTAGATAGGGAAGGTACTGCATTCCACCCAAAAAGGCGATACCAAGATTTCACTGTAAATATACCTTTACAGGTCCCCTGGTGCAGAAAAGCTGGTTTAGCAAAAGGTTCGTGTCTAAGCAGCATAACTGAAAAACAAAATGTCGGTTAGATGCCAAATTTGGTATTGAAGTTCAACCCCTCTTATGAATGTGCTGTATTTAAAATCCCCCATCCTTAAATACACCTTGCATAGAAAACTTTTCGAAAACTGAACATTGATGTTTATCTACTCTAACACGAAGAAGATAGAAGAATAAGAGTTTGTATAAATAGTAAGTATAAGAGTAGAGAAAGTGATATGAGTGCAACGCACCATATTTTTTAATTTTTCCTTTTCTTCTTCATGGTGCGCTTTTATGGTTGTAGAATTAGAAGTGCAGTGCACTACGATGTTTTCTAAAAGTTTGAAAAATAAGTCTCCTGCGTTTTCACTTAAACAGTGTCTGTGTTGTAAGAAGATAGCCCGAGGTCATATGTTGTGATGCGTAAATATTTGTGCAATTCATGTACTTTGCTAGTTTAAGGTGAAATGTTTCCCTTCAACAGATCCTTGATTACACAGAAATCTAACAGAATCCGCTCTCGTATTGCAAACAACCGCAAATGCAAAATTATACACAACTTCATATTTTAAAAAATTTGATAAGAAGGAAACAGAATACTAACACCAATCGGCTTACTCAAAGTTAGACTGACATAGTATCCACCAGACTGAAAAAACTGGTAGAAAAACGCCCCTAAAACAAGCATTAGAAAACAGGTAAAAATCTCCCGTTGGTGAGCGGGATGTCTCAGTGAACAAAAACATGCTCAAAAAGCTGGTTTGGACACCAAGAAACAAATGATCATAAATCACTCAGGTCATTAGCTTCTTCACTGAACTATCAACTCTGGAGAAATTACGAAATATTATTTCCTCGCCATTACCAAAAACCAGTGGACTCCTACAATTTTCAATCTTGACAATTGCGCTTTTAAAGAATAAACAATCAAATAACGTGAACTTCGAAATAAGCCCTGTTACAATTAATGTGCCTCTTACTTATATTAACTGGTAAATAAGGATATTACATACATTGAAATAGTGTGGCTTAGCGAGTTCTGACTTTAGCTTAATTCGAGAATAAACATATCACTCTCATTGTTGGCACCATTGTATAGTATTCTATAACAAATTCAATTGTTCATTGATTTAATAAACTGTGTTCTAACGTATGATACAATGGTGATTTGATTTTAAACAATACAAAATATAAGAAAGTAGTTATTTATGTAATTATATTCACAGAATATTTTGATAAATCCTGCTAGGTGTGCCAATTTCATTAAATAAATGCGTAAGTTCTTCTGAAATTATCTGTATCTAATAAGGCAGAGTTTTCAGTGAACAATGTATGATATAAACAACAAACGATAATTTTAATCCGCATCCCTTATATCACTAAACAATGCAACAATGAGAAAGGGTTAGGATGACCAATACTAGGTAAGAGGATTACCTGCCCTCAAACATTTGCTCACCAAAACCAAATTAGGGCATACTGGGCTTAATTAACAAATATTTCAATAGAGCAATATACAGCTCATATGGAGTTTAAACACGCTAAATATTCATACTCATAAATTTTCTGCAACCATTATATTAACTATCTTAACACGGAGAATTTCTCGAACTCCCACAAATACGCCGACCGCCGGACACTTCTACAATGATCTAGAAAAACCCTTTGTGTTACCACTCTGATTGTTGTCACGTGTTTACAACAGTCGTGCCAGGCAGTTTTATTTATTGTGGAAACGATATGTTTAGAGAAAGAGTAATGTCGGCTTTGAAAAAAAAAGACTATTATATTCTGCAATTTTGGATGCCAACTTCATATGTGAATTTAAAGTAAAATGAGTGAGGAAGGTGATTTTCATGGTTCATCAAGAAAATGTTAAAAATAGTCAAAGATGCAACTATTAATATATTTCTAAAAAAGCTGAGGAAAGTTTATTTAGTTATACAAATTTAAGTACTGATGTTTGGTATTGAGGCAGAGGTAAATGAAGATTCTTTATTGACGTATTTTTTATGAGAAGTCCAAAAGCATTTAAGCTATGAGTCTCTGGAGTAAAAATTTTTACGTTTTGCTCAACCTGTAAGTATTGTTTTTGTTGCGTACTGACTATGAACTAGAGCATCACTAATTTTTATAGTGATAGATAAAATACCTCTGAAAATACTTTTTGTGTGAATTTAGCATATTTTAAAACAATCTCTAAAAATTGCATCCGCATGCCAGGGATGGGAAATCTGTAGAGTATGTAGGTATTTCCTTTATGTACAATCAGTATCGTAACAGTTGCCTTTCGACTTTCCCTTTTATGTACATCTAGCTTTGTGTATTCTGTGTGAATATTTAATTTCACGCATTAAGGACGTTTTATGTTTCTATAATGCTACACTCAGCAACAGAAAACGATATCTGTGAAATTATTATGGAACAAATGAGCGCTATTATATCACCGCCTCTCATTAAGTATCTAGTTGGCCAGAAAATTCGATAGGGTGAACTGGGGCATGCTATTTGATTTCGTGATCCATGGAAACTCTGGGTTGCGTATTTGCAGTTTGTTGAAGCGTTAAGCCGAAGTTGTTACCAAAGTGGTAAACTCCATACTATGGTTCCCAAACACATTTGGTTGCACACATTAGCGGCGAAGCTTGCGGTCTGCTGCCTCTTTGGTCAAATTTCCGAATTCCTCTCATTAACAGCACTCGGAGAAGTGAGTGGTAGTTTTTCAGCAGAGCTATATATCCTGTGAAGGATGGGATAACTTCTGTAACCACCTACACAGTTCCTAAATAGAGAAACTACGCCAACATACCGCTACGGAATTCCCTAATTCTCTAACTTCCTTATCCAACTGGAATTTCCATCCCAAAATATTAACGAAATTAGTTTTACAACTCCTCTTATTCTAAAGCACTCAAATTTCGATATTTCACTTCGAGAACAGATGGTTGCTTGTTTATTCCCTAAAGTAGTGGCAAAAGCGCGTGGACTGAAGTTATATATATTTATTTTGAGGTTCACTGGACGTCCCAAAAGTGATTCTGTGCATGGATATGTATATCTATGTATACTGGGTAGACGACAGTCTTTTATGATTCAATTCCCATTTTTTGTCATGGTGCAAAGCTGGAATTAGGTGCAGATAACCTATTCTACCTGCGTGGTTTATCCATTTATTGCACGGTATATACATAAACTATATTGAACCCTCTAACGTTTCATATATTTGTTATTTCAGACATAGAACATAATTATAGTTTGTGTTTGAATTTAATAATTTAAATATTACCTTGGTTTTGACTTGCTTTATATTTATAGTATAATTGTTAGGAAATTAAAAGTATAAACTAGTATTAGATACTCTATTAGTTTTATCGTAAAATTGTGAGATTAATATAATGATAATGCTTTTTAATAAGATTTACATCAGGTAAATTTAAGTTATTGTTAAGTAAATTTATAAAATTATTTTTTCTTTTACTTGCGATTCAAGACATGCAGCAACTAAGTACGAGCTGCAAGTTGATGTTTTAAGGTCAACAATGAAGGTGGAAAATAGATCGTCACTTTACCACCAGCGTTGATGTTGGTGACTATTCTACTGGAACCACCATGAGCAACAGCTGCTAATAGATTAGCAATTTTATTTTTGTGTAAGGGTTATTATAATGGTGGCACCGTGGCCGAGCGGTTAGACTGTTCGTCTACCACCAAGGCGCCCGGGTTTGATCGCAGGGAAGAGGCGGCCCCTTGGGGAGTTTTCTCCAGATTCTCCGGTTCTTCTGCCACTCATTCCACCAATTGCTCCATCATCACCTCTCTAAATATCCATTTCGTCTGTATTTCATATCATCCTCTTCCTCACTATCATACCTAGTGGTGGGTGACCACCCGCTTCCAGGTCTTCACACTGTCCAGTCCATAGGTTCCTGTTCTCCCCGACAGGCATCTAATCCTACGGGGTAAATTCTAGAGGATGTAAGTCCTACATAAGGTGAGGGTAATCAGATGAAAAGTTATAATTATTCACTATCGTCATAAAAATAATACGCAATATACATTCGTTAAGTACAAGATTGAAAATATCGAAAAATGAAAATACTTTGCTTCTCTGGTAATTTCAAACTCTTGCTTGTTCTTCAACTGACAATAAATTCTTATACTATTTATGCATTTAGTGTACAAAATACTTTGAAGTTGCGGGGAAAATTGGTGAAAATGTAACATTTTCTTTGGGCTAAGTTTTCCGCGTTTATTTTTCCCCGATTCAATGTGCCTTTCCTCAGAAATTATCAAAGATAGAGACATGAAACTTTTACCAGTTATTGCTACAATAGATGTGATTATTTTAATAGAGACCTTTAGTAATTCTTAATTTTAAGAAAGTTGACTAAACTTTTGCAATCTTATTTAAGAAATTGTGTTTTAGTAAATAGGTTGTATACAACAAAAGCGCTGTGTTAAAATATTATTAAGCATATAACACATGTCCTGTAAAACTCAGAGTCCTAAAGCAGTAGCTTTTCAGAAAAGCTACAACAAAGTTGTCTAATTTAACACTGCTAAGTTAGGCGGGACCAACTCTCCTTAAACGCCTACAACTTGTTAGTTTCTAAACTTTCAAATATTGTGTATTGTATTCTATAACATTGGTCACCGTCTAATAGATAAATGAATATTATAAAATGAGTGAGAAAGTGGTCTTGTTCACAGGTAACTTTAGCCTTATGGAAAGGCTGCAGCAATGCAGTATGTAGTCCATCTGAATGTGATGAAGGTCTAAACCCACACCAGCAGCATCTTATTATGATTTGTAACACTGCAGAGAGATTATGGAGTGCTATTAATATTACTCGTCATGCCCCCACCTCGGCAATGCGATGACGGCTACTAATCTAACTGTAGCCCCTCTAAGATAGAGTGCAGTTAATTCAGAAACTGTCACATGCAACAACATTTTTCTAGATAATTTGTTAATACATATCCAAAGGTTTTAACCCGCATTATCGCTCATGTAA
The DNA here is from genome assembly GCA_030765045.1 of Tenodera sinensis. Classification (NCBI taxonomy): domain Eukaryota; kingdom Metazoa; phylum Arthropoda; class Insecta; order Mantodea; family Mantidae; genus Tenodera; species Tenodera sinensis. The sequence continues at coordinate 42,500,850 of CM060961.1, read as the reverse complement.
TGGCATAAACTGCGCATATGTACTGGTCTGTGCTAACCTCATTTTCTCTTATCTCCACATTCCACTCTTCATTTTCTCTTTCCCACTCCCTCTACACTGCAAAACAAAATGTAAACAAAACAAATACATTTAGGAACAACAGCTAATACAGTTGTTTATTTACAGGCTGTTAACTCAATTTAAATACTTTAAAAAAGTACTTGCTTGTGCTTATTATGTGGATTGGAATGTATTTGTTTTAAACATGGAAACTAAGATAAAATCTCGCAGTATTTGTGACGTAAGGTAAATTTGTAGTTAGAATACTAATTATTATGGGCATACATTCTTTGGCTATTGTTGCTAGAAAAAGCATTTGTTTGCACTTGAAAAATTCAACATCGATATTTGTTCGGAAATATGTGCATCGAGGTTTCCTAAATTAAAAAAACACAGAAAGCGCCAACCAGCTGAATCACGTCAGATGAGTCGTCAGTCAGGTGAGTCAAGTCAGATTTTTATTTCAGCAACCTGATTTTCTTAAACATGACCATAAATATTGATTAATATACCATAGGTTCAAAATATTTGCACGAAAAAGTAAATGTATGTCTTGAGGCATCTGATAATAGCATTTGAAGTCCTCTTCATGGTTTTATATATAATACTTTATAAACTGTTTAAACTTCAAGGATAGGCAAAAACTTATTGCACAAAAAGTATATCTCTCATTAAAATACAGATGCTTACATTAATATGCGTCATTTGCAGGTGAGTTCATCCACAATGATCAAAAGGAAATACGTTGGAAGGTCCTCAAAGGTTGCTACTGCGCATGCGTGGGACAGAGAATAATACCTTTAATCGGTTTTCAAGTGGCAGCTGAGCTGGAAAGAGAATGAATAGTTACATGTATACAACGGTCTATTTTCTACCTCCCTTTTTGGACCAGCACAGAAATAAAGATGTAAATAAGCATCCAAAATAAAATATTACATATAATCACAGTTTATAAAGTTATCGAATAACTTGCCTGTTACAGCAAGATCTCTCGTAAGCCTTAGTTTAAATAGCTTTACCCATCAGTTTGCGGGACGTTACTTTGTATATGTAAACGTGTTTATTCTATTCACGTTGCGTTTTTAATTGGGACAGTACTATATATGCTTGGTAACACATTGCGATACTGGGCGCGGCGCACAATAAAGGACGGTCGGGGCTATGCTACTTAACGTCACATACCAGGCCGGCGAGCAAGCAAAGCCGCTCAAGGTCAGGCTGCCTCGCGTGACTGTTTGTGTATATGTGACTAACAATGGGCGCGGCGAGTATCAAAGTCGCCCAGGGTCAAGCTTCCCCACATCACCAGCGCAAGCAAACACGTACAACAATCAGAGTGGCTGAGCCCAAAGGGGTTTTCCCCAGGTGAATCGAGAAGTGTCTGACCACCATCTGGTTTCAAGAAGTTCGCGAAAGGTCCGTGTTACGACAACCTCGCTATATAAGGAGGCGAGAAAACAGAGGGAAGAGTTACAGACATGAGTCAGTCAGTGAGTGTGACACAGCTGTGTGTGTTTCTGCGGAAAAATAAAGCGATAGAAAACTAACTGGACTGTTTTGTCATTTTGTCGCAATACTGTATGATATGGGAAACAAAACGCAACTATTGGATGATGTATTAATTTAAGCTACTCATGAATCCAAGCAGGCAAAAGGTAGACACGCTTAAGATGCTTTATAGCTGGCGATGTTAGTTCAACTTAAGCTTATTTAGATACCATATAAACCGGACTAATGCAACAAACATTTATTTTACTTATGCTTCAACGAGATATAAGTTTTAAAAAGAACTGTTATGCTTTACACTTGCATAAGATTATATGGAATTCATTCAGAATGCAGAGTACTTTACAGGGGGAATTTCTCTGACCATTCAAAAGTTCAATTTTATTAGTCAAGGAAATGGCGTAAACAGATTGTGTTTTTATCAAAAGAGAAAATAATTAATTAATAAATAATAATAATAATAATAATAATAATAATAATAATAATAATAATAATAATAATAATAATAATAATAATAATAATAATAATAATAATAATAATAATAATAATAATAATAATAATAATAATAATAATAATAATAATAATAATAATAATAATAATAATAATAATAATAATAATAATAATAAAAGGATCCGAAAAATTGTCCATGTAACAGGTAGTTTTCGATGAAAGAATTTTCTTGAAAATCTTTTCCTGGCATGCTTATGTAACTTTGGACTTAAATAGGCCATTCTGTGCTTATGCGAATTTTCATTTTTGAGATATACTGTTCTTTTTCGCTCATCCTCTCACATTCTGTGTTACAAGAGATGGTTGGCAATGTAAAAACTTGTTGCTTGTAAACAGTGAATAAAAGCTACGTTGAAGAATCATACGATCTGCATCACAGTGATTCCTTTGAGAACAAGAGAGCCTGCAGGTAGTATATTGTCATCACTGGCTCACTGCAACTGGATACCCTTGCCTGTGAGGAGGAGCGTTAAGTGCTGCTGTCAAACATCACGTCAAAGATGATGTGCCAAGTCAGAAATACAGCTGCCTTTTTGATAGGCAGTTTGTTACTCCGCAACTGAAAGACACATTGTCAAACCACCGTTTTAAATTTCTGACCTTGGTTCTTCTTGTAGCAAATACAATAGCGACCTAGAAACAAGTCTATTTTCAACTAACAATGCTTCATTTTCTCACTTGTAAGTAATCAAGTATTTATAAACCAAAATCTGGTGCACGTGCATATTGGAGAGTGGATTCCACCGTCTTCACGAATTTAACAACACATATCAAAGGTACAGAGGTAACTTTTAGACGTGGTGAATAAGCATTATGCGCATGTGATGTCGTGCAAATTGATGGAGGAGTAACGTTGTTGTTTCCTTCTTTGAAAGAAACAAGACACTGCTGATTATGCGAGCGGGTACTGTATTTAATTACGAACTGTCCCTCATGTCTGCTACATAGAATTCAGATACTAACCTGACACCCCGATGGTCCTATATTTACACAAGTGAATTCGACCATAAATCACTGTGCAGCTATCGGCCATTCGCCACGTCTAAAATACCACTTTACCTCTGTGAGACGGAAAATTTAGGCAGATCTGTAGAAATACACGCACACGCACGAACGCACAGGCACACTACTGTAAGAAGACTTTGCAGGCACGGACCCAAATTCTTTGTTTCGTTTTGGTCCGGTCCGAGCTCGAGAATAGGTTATACTGTACCACCCGGTCAGGCCCGATTGCCTAATTTAATTTTAAATACAGATATTTTGCAGTTGTTGACTATTGTTATCATATTCATCATTAATAGGAAGCGCTGATACCTGCAGTGTGTAGGTTTTACACTTTTTAGCAATTTGCATATTAACTGTTTTAACTTTTACTTTTTGATCTTTTACACTTTTTAACTTACATCTTTTTAACCTTTTAACTTTATTACCGATCAAATTTTTAACATTTTAACCTTGTCGCTTTCACTTTTTAACTTCAAACTTTAAAGTTTGTGGGCTTTCGCAGTTTTCATGTTGTGACTTCGGGCCCAAATGACCTAGTTGTCGACTCTTAAACGTCACTCACTCACCCAGTTCCTATGTTCCACGGTCTTCTTAATGTTCTCTTCTAAGTATATCTAGCATGTCCTTAATCCTTATGACCTTCCGGAGACCAACTTATTATTTTCTTGGGCTATTCCTACGCGGACATTTGCTGGATAAGACCAACTAGTCTACTGATCAAGCTGCTAGGCAATCAGTGATATCCTGAGCGAATTTACAGTTCACGCTGTCCAACATTGAATGATTGACTCCATTTACTACTGGTCACTAGTGGTGCAGTACGCTATGCATTTTGTTGCAACCCAGCAAAGTGGGCCATATTCAAGACGACAAATAAGACACATACGCTGACCTTTAGAATGCTAGGTGCAGTCTGTTATCAGTAAATCTAGGAACAATATCCACTGAGCGAGGAACCAACGTAACTACCTAAAAATCTCCAGCAACAGGCCTTATGGGCCAAGGCTTACCGCCAGGCCGCTGCGTCCCCCACCTCTGTCAACTAAAGGCGTCATGAGGGGGGGACGTAACTATCACTCTATTTAATATACGGGAGGTCGTACTGATCACACGGATCCAGAGCTGTACGGTTGCGTCAGTAGTTCGATTGCAGTACTGGCAGTATAGAATTAGTCACTGTGCGCCGTTTTTATTTTCTGTTCTGCGCTAAATAATGTTCACTATTTCAGAATCATCACATGCTGCAACATTGAAAACGCTAGTGGAAAAATTTGGGACATATAATTTCATCGTAAATAACGAAATCATACAATGTAAGTTACGTCATTCATAAATACCAAATAATAAAGCAAATTGCCAAAGCAACACTGTAATACAAACCTGATGTGTTGCACTCGCATGACTTTCTCTACTCTTGTATTACAAACTCTAATTCCTGTATCTTCTTCGTGTTAGTTGAGATAAACATTTGGACAAATTATCTTATGGTTTATGTCCTTCTAGGTGCAAGGGCAATATGGGAATGCAGTACGCTTTGAGCGATAGTCAAATCTTTTAAAGCTTTGAGGTTCCGCTCTCTTTGCATGGCTAAGATATAAAAATGAACAACGATCTTCCATTTGACAAAGTTAAAGAACTACAAAACCCTCATAAATGACAAGGAATATCTCTGAAATGGCTCACTCCACGAAAAAAAAAAAAATGTTTTTACGAGACCTATATTTTTTACAGTAAAATTTGGTCTATCTCTTACGGTTTACGAGTTATTAAAAAGTCATCAAGAGTAAACTGGTCTACGTAGGCTATAGTCAGAGAATTCAAAATATACATTTCATTTGCCATAAAAATATCTTAAACATGTGTCATTTTCATCAAAATAGTTAGTCAAAATTTTCGAAAAATTTCTCAATTTCCCAGCGTGGTTTAGGGTGGGGGATGTTCCTCAAAATCTTCGTGTCCCATTCTTAACAGTTATTAAACTTAAATACCAACTTTGGTTTTTAATGGACTTTTCGTTTTTGAGTTATACTCTCCCAGACTGCCAGACTGACAGACACAGACAGACATAGGGACAGACACAAGCAGACACACATGGACCTTTTTGGATTGAAGGGGGCATCAGAGCATATTTCCGGTGAAATCCCGACATCGAATTTTTTACTATACACATTAGAGAAAGTAAAAATATATATCACTTGTTGTATCCTCAAGTAGTAAGAGGGCAGAAGGACAATTAAATTGATGGTTGCTAGGCGATGACTGAAATTTTGTTCTGTTTGCAAGGCCAATTGAATATCGGCTAATTACGTAAGCAACTTCACTGAGTTAGAATATAATGCAATAGAACTTAACGCTTTGTCATGTCCTTGGTGAAAGTCTCCAACTCTTTGAATCTGCCTGGAAAACATTAAAAACGCTTGCTTTGCCAAAGTCGTAAAAATGGTTCCGCTCCAATACATTTGATGGCAAACCTTAAAAGTTATAAGGTATATAAACTGTTTGTGCAAACTTTTAATTCAATTACATAAAATGGGCAGAAAAACCAGTTTTGTAAGAATAGTATGTGGAAAAGTGTGTGAAGATTTTATGTTTGCATAATTCCCAACGTAAGACTGTTTCTATGCAATAACATTTATTTGCTCTGGAATTTGGACGTCCTACATCTGACAATAGAATGACCTCTACGAGAAGAGAATCAAATCCAGGACCAGTAGTGCAGGTAAATGTACACTGCCGCTGTTAAATATAGACCGACCGATGGTACACAAAACAAATGCCTGATACCTTTACAGTGCAGAGCGTAAAATCTCTCAAAGCGCTATTGACAATGGTCTTGTGGAATTCCTGGATTTACTCCCCTGGGCATTGCGTATCCCAGTTTTGTGTGTATTTGTTCTGTGTACCACTTCCTCACAAACAGTGGTCTGTTTGACTGCGCAACAGGCAAGTTCGGGACTATTTTACCAGAAGCTTCCGTCAAGGATCAAGTCGGTCCTTCAGCTGTATGTTCTTGTTAACAGCACTACAGATACACCGGAATAAGATGTTTTAGAGAAAGTCCTAGGAGATTGCATTATATTTTGTGTACAATTAGTCGATTTGAAGTCAATACTACCACTCGAATTAACATTGCAACGATGAATTATACGAAGACACGAAGGAAAGACCTTTACAAGAAAGATGTTCATATTCAATGTCCAGGAATAGCCTGTGAAGCGACATTCTGGACGAGATAAACGGGGAAACATACGAGATAAAAAAAGCCTCAGCACACAGAAAATATAATCTCTTTAAAGCACACTATTTATGCCAATTAATTTTTTTGGCTACAATTTTCTATTCGTTAGAATTTTCAAATGCTCATACTATTGTCGAGATGAAAATCTATTGATTTTTTCTCGTGCTCATAGAAAGACAATGAAATTTCAAAAACATCACATCGCGAACCTGCATTAAAAGATTTGACCATCACTTTAGGCTACTATATTTACCCAAATTCATGCGAGGTAATATCCAATAAAACCATTTCTGCCAATGTTTATCGACATGAACACGAAGTGATTGGAGGAATAAGCTTTTACAATAGTAGTTTCTTGAAGAATGAATGGAAAAGCCATGTGATTGTAACACATGTGTGGTGTTCTGTTTAATATTTTGTTAATAAAACTTAAAACAATAGATCTGCCCGTAAATTGGCCGTAAGTGTTAAAGCTTAGGCCATGAAAATGATATATTGGAGAACTATGTTAAGCATTTATTTTAACTAATGGGCCATTTATGTTGAACTTACACATATTCGGTTCTTTCTTTTTACTGGTTGTCGAGAAGGTATTTATCATAAAATTAAATTAGTACCAACATTTTATTTTTGTCCGAGTTGTTTTAAGCATTTGAGGAACACGCATTTATGTAATGTTAACAGAATTCAGAGCTGTACTCGAGTTATTACGTAAAACACAGAGAATTCTCCTTTCCCTCTCCCACACTCTCTATTCTTTATTTATTCCTCTCTTTCTCTCTCTGTCCCTCTCTGTGTACATGGCAAGCTTTCGAAAACCGCCTTTCCTGGGCCATTAACACTAATATTTTGTTATTAAAGAGAGATGAAATGTTTACCAGCACAGAAACTTGTGCCTCTTGCAGTGCAATCTGAATGACACTGTTTCTGGTGATAATTAACTAATACAAATAATTACAATTTCGTGTAAAACTTTGACGTTATGGTTTCAAACTAGTAATTTATCAATATTTGTCTTTGGAACTAAATAATACCTAGCATATATTATACTCGTTTATACAAATTTATTATCTAAATATCCGCCGCATAAGCGAAACACAACAGCTGCATTACGCTACGAAATTTGCCCATAAATCATAAATGAAACTTGAGCGCCAAATAAAACTTTCAAAATCATAATTAGCAATAAAAACTGCATCCATTGCACTATGTTTCTTTCGTTTTCTCGAGCGGTCGATTTTATAAACATTTACCGCAATGTTACTTGTTTAACTATGTGCAGAATTGTTTGGATAGAATAAAGTTGACTATTTAGCTTCTTGCTTGCTCCCCGCGGACCACACTTCAGAGGAACACATACAAAAATAAATAATCCTGGTAAAGCCATCGCTAGGCCAGACTGCAACTAATTCATAAGAAAATTCTTGGTCTCTTTCCCCTAAACCCTCGCGTCCATCGGAAAACATTTGGAGCCAGTTGTACACATTGCTCATTCATCAATGAATTTCGGCTGCATTGCATCCCTCCGCACAAAGAAATCTAATTACAGCATGCACTTCCATTTGGTGGGAGACATATGATCAACAGGTATACTATAGACACTGCACAATACATCTGCACAGAGGTTCGACTGATTTACACTGTAGTTTTGGTTTGGCGACCGATCGCAACTTTAAGCCTCGTACAATAACTATACAGAAATGCAAAATTTACATTCCTGCAGAAATATCAAACACAAATTACGGCTACAACATCCAATAACTTAGAGGAAGGTAGAGGCAGAAGAAAAAGGCGCCAATATAACAGCCCATCTACTTATGGTATGGCTGTTACGCAGAATAATACAATAAAAATCAAATTTTAATTGTATCAAAAAATGTCTGGTTATTAATTTATGTCTAACAATACCAGATCAACACACAAAGGTTTCAATGAGCACGTTATATTTACAAGTCTATATGGTTTTACCTTGCCCTCATTGTCCTTTACGTAGTAATGTGCTCCTATTCAAAGGAACATTAACCTAAAAAACACAAGCTTCCAATTTGTGTATTTGTGTTAGAAGTTTATGGCACGTTTGTGACAATCTGAACCGATGTGAACAAGTGAATTGGAATAACGTAAAAGAAGCTTCTGTGCTTACGTTATGTTTATGACAAAATTTAGTTTCTAATAACCTTAAATAACACCCCACTTGCCCTTCTTCTACCTTCTCTGTGTCTTTAGGTATTTACAATTGTGGAAGGTATCTAAATGTAATCAGTATTGGTTCCATCTCTGCTTCAGGAATTGGCCGGGTCAAATGCGGACAGCACACTGGGGAATGTTAGAAGAAAAGTTTAAAATTACTTTTGCTAAAGCTCGTTTTGGCAGGTAGTCATAGATAACTTTAAGGAAAGTCTACCGATACCGTAATCAATTATTACAATTCCTTATCCAGAGTTGCAGGGTTCGATTCCCGGAGAATTGCTTTTTAGCCAGGACCTTCCCCTTCCTCTCTAAAATCCAGACGTTTGAATGATATTGCGAATATGTGAACTTAATGTAATACCCAAATGCAGTACAAATCTAAAGCCTAACACCATTGATGTTGAGTAATTGTTTCAAAGACAAAAAGCCATCGATATGACCTTGATGTTAAAGACGGCATTTATTAAACCGAACATTATCGTGTTGGTGAAAAAGGAATCTACCTGGGTTCGAATGAGAAGATAAATGTATAAGAGACATAGTATTTTAGGATAATTTAAACAATCATTCAATCGTTGAAAAGAAATACACTCACACACATGCACAAATAACTTATGGTGCTGCGATATAGATTCACTTATATTACAAACAAATAATAATCACGTGAATCATCTGTAGTTTGTTTCTGTGAGAGGTAATTATATTAAAGTTCAACAATATCAGAATCTACACGTCCCAAGTTTAAATGGGCACTACATATTAGTAAGTCAGTAATGGTTTACCCTACCTTCACTGTCCTTTGTATCACTGCAAACAATGAATGCACGTAAACGGAGTCATGCACGAACTCTAGAATTTTCACTAAGTTACGGAAGTTACTAACGAATACATTATAAGACACTTCCTGAAAAGATCGCGTGCATAATACGTATGACTTCACTGTTCGCTACCTGCTGATTGAGGTATAGCTTCCTTCAAAGCCTCTCAGTGGTTTCGTTAACAAGTGACTGTCTCACTCGATAGGCATAACACGTGCACGTCGCAGCTTGCGTGGCGTTCGACACTTAAAATACTGCTTCAGGGCGAGATTATCGAAGAAGTCCCAAAATCAGGGGCAGAAATTATATCAGAAATGAAGAGTAATCAAACTCCTTAAATTGTATGTAGGAACACTCACGATTCTTAATCCTTGCCAGGATGATTTAATAAATAATAATAGTAATAGTAATAATAACAACAATACTCAATAAATACAAAATATTCAAGCTCACATGAAGGTTATCTATATCCGTTAAAACGATAATACTATATTTTGTGGTGAAAGCATAATGTATCAATTAAAATGCGAATATATTTTATGAAACGAGCCGTAGCGAGTTTTATAATATTCATACGAGCATCTTAATTACCGTTGTGCTTAACAACTATTTATGCTCGGCCATGTGTCTAAGTTTAAAACATTGATAAAATGTTTGCAATATTCTACGCTGCATGTTATTGTCACTGGTGTCCGACATTTTAATCGTGTATTTGTTATTCAATAGTACGTATAAGAATCTATAGTTGCGCCTTCGACTGTGAAATTATTAACCTAAATAAGCGTTTTTAGGTTAGGAGCAAGGGGTTGCATATGCAGTATAACAGAAGCGCCTGCATGAACGCATTAGAAACATGACTTTGTAACTATGATCGAAGTTGCGGAGGACCCACCGCGACCAGGCGGGAATCAATTGCGCATTAGCAGTCCCTCGAGGGAAGGGATGAGGCGAAGGGAGACCACAGGCGTGGCAGAGAAGGGGGCCACTGAAACAAAGAGATCCAGAGAAGTCTCTAATAGAGAGATTGTCAGCTGGCGCATCAGCGAAGCATTACTTCCACCCAGGGAGAGGGCGACGAGGTGACCCTTGCGGCCCCATCACCAAATTCTAGGAGGGCAGGAAAAACTGAACAATATGACACAAACACACACACATACCCACACAAACACACACAAATTTAGTAACATGCAAGGTATGATTATTTAACGAGGCGTTAGTAGCACTGCCCTCTTTTCCTCCCTCCAATGACTAAGCGGTATTCACGCTACTTGCTGTAATAAGTAATAACCAGGACTCGGATTTTTAGGTGCTAAACATTTGGAAAATATTTATTTTTATGCGCTAAAAATGTCAAAAATATGAGGTAAAAAGTAAAAAATAGGTGCTAAAATAAATAAAGTATTTTTAACATCTGAATGACTGAACTACCTGATATAAATGTACATATTAATCACTAGATGTTATGTTACTCACACGGGCATCAATAATTTCTTCAGGTTGCCCATCCAACACATTTGACGTTTTATAGACTGTTAAATCCACTATTATTTTCGAAGACTTCCTTGCATTTTCTTTATAGGGTTTGTACTTCAGGATAAAAAAGAACCTTACATTTTAGAAATTTAAATTTAAGAAAGTGCGAATACACAGAAATGTAATTAAATTTTAGTATCAACATTTTATTCCAAAACAGAAACTGTATTGGTATAATGTAATAGACAAACATGTTTAAGGCTATTTGGAAGGGGATTTTAATTCCAGATAAATGTAGGGAGAATTTGCAGGAGGATTACATGTTTTTATATTTTCAATGTAATATTGCACTATGTTTGCTTAAAGCTTTACACGTTTTTGTGATTCTAAGGACAAAATTAAAGTTTCTCTTACTTATAAGACAGAATCATTTAACTCAATACATGATGGTTATTCAAGGTATTCAGAATTTGGAGATAAATTTAAGATTATGAAAATGTGGCTTTACTTTGAGGCCAGGTGTGTCAACAATTTCACCCCTAAAGCTTTCCTTGTCCTCAACACATCGCCACACCTCTAGCCGCGTAGTGCAAGTGTCAGCATTTCATTGGTCAGTAGTTATGCCTCACTCCTTACGAGACCGCCGTAAGATGACAAGAAACTGCGATATGGTCCCAAATAGTGTACTTCTCTAAATTCGGTTTCTGTACAAGGGTGTGCTTTGTTTACATCCGTTTCACCAGCTCCACAATAGAAGACTAACAATGAAATATGTGTTCCAAATTTACACTTCTAGAGCAAATAGTTTCTCTGAAAAGTGAAGTTGAACTTCTCAAAATTAACCTTGCAAGCATAGAGCTTATAACCTCCCTTTTAATGTTGATATTTGTGGCGCTTATTTTGGTACTGCCTTTCTACTCTACAACTTTCTGCATATTCTATTTTCGCACCCAATATAATTAACTTACCTTAACCCTTTCATGCCTGAATTATTTTGCTACTTATGCCGTTCTTCCTCTAGTTCGACCGGTTTAGATTAGGCGGTCTGGGACACCTTTAGCCTGCTGGCTTGAATAGCCATGATTGTTAAGGCAACACCTAGTGCGCTGGCCATGCACTCAAAGCCTGAGGTCGTGAGTTCGAGTCTCGGCAACCAGTGGTAAAGGACGGGGAGGGCCCACGTAAAATAATCGGTGCGGCACGCGTGGATGATGATGGGGTATCATTTGACTGCGGTTGTATGGATTTTGCTTCTTTTCTTATAAAAAAACAGTACAATATAAATTGTAAAAAAATAATTTGTTACAATTCAAAACGTCTCAAATATGTATTTTTAATTGGTGACAGTATAACAAGAATATAGCAGAAAAAAAGTTATAACTGGTACAAATAGGGAAAAAATCTATGTATCTTATAATACACACCAGGCATGAAAGGGTTAAGAATGCAGTGCATTAAGAAAGGTTTCAATGAAGCTTGAGAAACATCTAAGACTCCATTTAATTGGTTTACCCGCATGGTAGAAGCTATGTCTTTGACATGGATCGTTTATCAGCTGAAGGCTCGCTTTCTCTCTGTCCCTTTCCTGCATAACGACGCACGTTTGTGACGGAAAGCGCCAAGGACGTAAGTACGTAACTTCGGCAAATTTCCTAATTGTGGTTCGGCGCCGACAGCATCCTCACTTCCGCTCTCTTGTAATCAGATATCCCATAATGGTCAAGAGTTTCATTGTCCAGGAACTTGAGGAACTGGGCCACCAGCCCGTGTTTGAACGAGGCCCGGGGCGCCCGTTCGCTCAGGTGTAAAACCTCCAGATTCCATTCCACTCTTATCCAGCAAGGCTTTTACTGAAACACAGGAAACGTTGGCTACTCTGTGGCTGGCTTTCTAGCCTCTAATCTTTGACTGGACCAAAGTTTTAGTTTAGCATTGCTCCCAGAGGCGGGAAACACAAATGAACATGTACGATTTCAAATGCTTACAAATCTGATGTATTCTTTATCATGACTTTCTCTGCATATTTTTACTTTCTCTGTTGGTAAGTAGAATAAATTATTGTATTCCACCGAAAAATTTGATGTCGAGAGTTCACCAGAAATATATGTTTTGAGACCCCTGAATAATAAAAAAAAAAAAAGCATTTTTAGAAAAAGATCCGCGCGCGTGTACGTGTGCATGCGTGCGTGCGTGTGTGTGTGTGTGTGTGTGTGTGTGTGTGTGTGTATGTGTGTGTGTGTATGTGCGCGCGAGTGTGTGGACAGTATAACTCAAAAACGAAAAGTAGCTTAAAAACCAAAGTTGGTATTTAAGTTCAAAGTCTTTCAAGGATGCAACACGAAGATTTTGAAGAAAATAGCCCCACCCTAAAGTACCCTTTACATGGAAAATGTTTCGAAAATTTTGATTTTCTTGAAAATGGCTCTAACGATTTTCATTAATATGTCTTATGTTTAAGATATTTGTATGAAAAATGAAATGTGTATTTTGAATTATAGCCTATATAGTTCTGTTTACTCTGAATGACTTTTGAATAACTCGTAAACCGTAAGAGATAGACAAATTCTTAATATACAAAAAATGTAGTTCTCACTAAAACACAATTTATGTCGAAATAAATGTTTTTGTAGAGTGAACCGTTTCGGAGATATTCCTTGTTATCAGTTTCGGAAAACAAAACTTTCGTGAAATGGAACATCGTTGTTCGTTTTTTATATGTTTTCAGAGCGCTCCGAGCGTTTATTATTCTGTTTATCAGAACGGTGAAAACTTGACGTACAGTCAGTAACGCAACACAAATGAATAATCTCTCGCGCGTGCCGTTGTATGACAAGTTGTCCGGAAGATATGATTGCATTTGCACAGTGTACATACACTGTCTCGCCGTGTATGTGTGATAGGCTCGCGTAAACAACTGGGCAGTTTCACATTCTTTCCGATACGCCTCATGGGTTTGTCATCTGTATGAGATAGAGTGCGAATTTAATGTTTACAAAGAAAGCTCAACGTAAACCGATCCAAAAATTAACAGAATGCTACACGAGTGAACATTATTTGTTACAAAGCCAAAGCCAGCAATATGATCTTAGATGTTTTATGGCTTATAACTGGGTGGGGGAGTCCTCTTGCCAAATTCTGTGATAAAATGCTTTTGAGCTCTTTGTTGGCTGTTGTCATATAAAGAGCGATTTCAACTGTTTACATTGAAATTAGGACTCGGCGTTTGTACTCGGACACATCCAAAGGATATGTCAAACGGTTGTTTTCAGGTAATCGTTATAACTGTCACAGATATGGGGGGTTAACGGTTACCACTAGCAATTAAGTTATTTATTTTCATGGTTATCGTCCTCGCAGTGCCATTACATTAATGGTTACCAATAACGACTAGCTTAACTACATTTCAAATGAACGATGTTGACACAGACTTACTTTGTTTGACGCTATCTAAAGTAAATTTGTCTAGTTGTGAAAACACTTTTATTACTGCGGTGGCTTAAAGTCGCAAATTGCATTCGCACTTGCTTCTACATTCCTCTGCAGGCACACAGTTTTTACAGGGAACTGAGAACCTAAATATAAATATCACGTGAGCAGAGATAGCAAGGAAAATACATCACTATTGCTAACAACGATTTAATCCTACAAAAAATTAAATATTATTGTGCAGTTACACAAAGTATTGTAAGGATTTTTGAAAGGCGATGTTGCCAGAAAACACAACAAAGCCCAAACATACATTATTGTCTAATATCACAAAAGATGTACACAATCGCAGTTGGTTACATGTTGCAAAGCGAAAAATTAGTATTGTGCATTTGCTTTGAGTTGAAACATGGAAAGGACTATATTCCACGAGCCAGTTGGTAATAATTTAACTGTCTACTCATGAAAACCTTTACTATTCAAACTTAGTGTTTAACTTCTGGATTGCAAAGGTTTTCCTCGTTTCCCAACACCCGGTTATAACAATGCGAAAGTCAGTGTTTATCACGGTAGGAATTCCGGCACGTCAGCCGATGGCTTATTGTGTCTAAAGCCCGGGGGGAAGGATGATATGAGAGTGCCCTACAGGTGGCCAGAACGCACCACAGGCGGAACTACTACGGTGGGTCCCTAATAGGTGTAGGCAGTTCTTCAGCCCTACGGAGTTCCAGATCGCCATAGAGAGCGCGCCACCAGCCAGGTCCGGTTATACAATCAATCCTCATCAATAAAATGCTACACACAATCTCTTGCGGAGGTGCCGAGTTGTCGTAACTAATTATACAATCCCATCTGCATGCAGTAAATGTTATTACAATCGATAACCGATAACAAAATAACTAATTATTGCCTAGTTTCGTGACCAGTTACTGTTGAATAACTAGTTGCTCTCTTATTTTGGTGTACTTTATTGGTTAACTAAGTTATTTTGTATTTGTTAATTTTGTAACAGTTAATGTCACAGTTACTTTCCCCAATACTTCATTAAGGAAAGCCTTACAATATAACTTATTTTTTTGCTATCCCTGTTGCTGAGGTCTATACTCCACTTGGGTTCCTCCACCATCAGATGTGTATAAGCGACACAGCAGCCTAGCTCCAAATTTTAAGGTCTGCTGGTCACTACTGATCCCGAGAGGGGAAGTTTTTATTCAACTTCCGAAGCCCAGGATAAAAGCGGGATAAATCGAGTTCCAGTCCTCTAGGGTGCTGACGTAACTGTGATCATATACTTTTTCATTCCTTGTTTGCACCGCCACGAAACGTTTTAGGTTCTCTGAGTGGCAAAGTTGGGTAGAAGCCTATGGCAAATAGAGAACAGTATGATAGCACAAAATAGCTAATCGTTTAAAACAATGTCGATATATCCTACATTAATTTAACTATATGATATTTAATGAACAGAAGACAGTATAGTATAGGTATATGATAGTTTCCGTTCTACAAATTTGATGTAAATTTATAAATGACTTACCCCTATACCGGGTGCAAGTGAAGTCACCACATTAATTTAAACCAGTGATAGATCTCGGCATTTGGAAGACATTTTGTATCTTACGTTTTCCTCTCTGGCCATTTCCTAAGGAAATATTTTAGTTTTATCTAAAACAAATCATCAACACTGCAGATTGTGTGGGTGTCACTGTCCCTAGCTCAGTACATAAGCAAACAACGTCTTGACGACATAAGCACACCCTGCCATGTCCTTCCGTGTTTACTGTGAGAGTGTAGGCAAATCACAGGGGTTATCTCACAAAGCATTACTCGAAAGCGAAAGCGCCCGACCTGTTTACATCCAGAAACCAGTTTAATTCCCAGATCAACCTCAACACAACGTTGTCGACATACTTAGCATATGAAAGAGCTGCTTGGAGTATTCCTTCACATCTTTTAAGTGATTAATTATTTCGAAACCCTCTATGATGTCCCATAATTACTACCCAAGCTATGTCAGAAATAGGTTACTCTGCGCATCTTACAAGTAATAAACTGTTATCTTAGTACATTCTTGTAGAATGACGCATCCAATTTGGATCCAATCGGCTGATAAAAGAACAAAATGTCATTAGCATTGTTGTTTATAATGCTTCTATGAAGCACATATTAGAAGGAGCATAATGACTTCCCTTCCATCCTGTATTTAAATTATTCAGAAAGCACTAGATATCCTGATAAATCAAAACTACACAGGAGAACTGAGAATTAAAATTAAAAAAAAAAACGTTTTTATTGATTTTCATGAAATTTGAGTCATATATGTCCTTAAAAACAAAAATTGGTATTTAAGTTTAATGTCTTTCAAGGACGCGACACGAAGATTTTGAAGAAAATAGCACCCTAAACTACCTTTTACATGGAAAATTTTGATTTCCTTGAAACTGGCGCTAACGATTTTAATTAAAATGACGTATACTTAGGATGCTTTCAAGCCAAATGAAATTTATATTTTGAATTTTCTGCCTATAATCTATGTTGTCCTGTTTACTCTTGATGACTTTAGAATAACTCGTAAAGCGTAACAGATAGACCAAATCTTAGTATACAAAAATGTACATCTTACTAAAATACACATGTGAAAATAAAGGCTTTTGTAGAGTGAACCATTTTGGAGATATTCCTGTTATTTGTGTCAGTTTCGTAAAACAAACTTTCGTCAAATGCAACATCGTTGTTCATTTTTTATGTTAGCCGAGCAAAGAAAATGGAATCTCAAAGTTTTAGAAGATTTGACTATCGCTCAAAGCCTACTGTATTCTAATATTTCCCTTGCACCAATAAGAAAATAAGCAATTAGATAATTTCTGCCAATGTTTATCTCAACTAACACGAAGAAGATATAGATATAGAAGATGGTTAGTACAAGAGCAGAGAAAGTCATGTGAGTGCAACACATCGGATTTTTTATTAGGTTTGCACCTTATTTTAATTTATGTAATGAATTATTGTAAATGTAAACCCCGCGCGACAGCCCACGAAGGGCCAAGGCCTATCGCCCAGCCGCTGCGTCCCTCACCTGTGCCCACTACAGGCGTCATTGGTGAGGTGCAGTACTGGAGGGTGGGACGTGGTCAGCGCCCCGAGCCCTCCCGGCCAGTTATGCGGTTTTCTAGACCTTCTTCATCAAGTAGCTCCTCAATTGGTCCCCCTGGGACCTAACGAAGCTGAGTGCACCCCGTGCCAGACCTCCCAGAGGGGATAAAATCACCCTGCTGGTACCGGGGATCGAACCCGGGTCCTCCGCGCCAGAGGCAAGCACGCTACCAACTGCGCTACGGAGGTGGTCTAATAAATTATTACATCTTCTATTAAAGGTTTCATAAAGTCACAAGCTGCGAAGCTGGAGATAATTCACATTACATAGGCCAGTTGTATTAACAAACGTGCCCCGCTTATTCCCAGCGCTTTAATATTGTCTATTCCCTTTGGTGACATGAAAAGAAGCGACTACACTTTCTTTTTCTTTTTTATAGTTTTGAAGAGAAAGAGCGCAGACTTGGATGCTTCATGTTTGCAGAAAATGATGGAAAAGATCTTTCCAGATGCATGGAGTTCTCCATTTAAACAGAGATGCCAGAACATTCGCTTAAAGTGGAGAGCTCTCCGTACAGTTCTTGAATCTGCAGTCTCCCCTCCACTGTACATTACCTGGGGATATATATTCTGCAAGTTTTCTTTGAACGAGATAGCTTCGTCTGTAGAAAAACTTTCCAAAGGAAAAGTCCACTTACTTCAAATGTATCTATATAATTTCCTATAACTTTGAAATAATTTTCAACCACCCAAAAATTCGATATCAAGCTTTCTTCGAAAATACATGTTTTGAGACCCGTGAATAAAAAAAAAAGGATTTTTTTAAAAAAAAAGGCGCATATGTCTATGTGTGTGGGGGAAGGGGGTGTGTTTGGGTGTGCGTGTCAGTTGGTTAAGTCGGTTAAAACCAAATTTTGTAGTCTAGTGTAGATATATGTAATGTGTGAATCTATATACGTAAAAATTAATTTAAAAAATAATATTTCATTTAACAGGTTACTGTTGGCTTCCATTCAATACACACATATTTCAGTTTTAAAAGCCTCATTAGTAGCATTTATGACATTTGCACTATCAGAATTTTGCACAAATGTAATTGTGCATAATTTAAATTTTTTGGTGCATTTTTGCGACCTTGATTTGTTTTCTAACTTAAACACTGATTTACAACCAATTCTGCGTAATTCTTTCAAAGTTAGGAAGTTCTTGTTCTAAATTTTAGGAGGATAATTGTAATTATGGAACAATCAAGCAAGTGTTCATATGTTTAGCAAAGCCCCGATGGATTGAACAATATTATTTAAAATTATGCATTTACATAACCCAAATTAAGTAACGCTAAATACGTACTTCGACCACACAAGATGAAGGAGTGTATTTTACCCACGCGATAGATAGTAAATGTTACAAGCCATCCTTTTATTTCACGGTCCTGGGTTAATTCAATATTTGGAAATTCTCTATCTTGGATGCAACCTGTAGCTTTTGTGTAGGTGACCTATCTATTCGCCCCCAACATTCAGCTCTAATTCACTAACATGTTCCATCACTGTTTCAGCAAGTCGAGCCGGTAAATGTAATTTAGAAGGCAGTGGATTAAAACCAATGAGTTGATGTATCCACATACACGGTCAAGCTGGCATTTTAATTAAGGCTTTAAGCGTATTCCGCTACGTTAAATTTGGCCCATCGATCGCCTCTCGGTTTGTGTGCTCTTTCCACGGTTTTGGGATGAGGTGGTACTTTTGTTTACTATGAATGGTTTCATCCTCTATATGCATTCCTTTTTTCAGGTTTCACCCTCTGTCCCCCTTCTTCACACAAAGTATTTTCATTTCGAGGTTACAGATGCTGTGGATGCAGATGAACAACCCGCGGTTCGCATAACCCCAGGTTATTCCTAAATCATGCACGCACTCTGGTGAGCAATTACTAGCACCCAGGTTTCGATAACTTTGCATTTGTACTTGTTGATGCTAGGGCAATGCTATGTAGCATTTAGTAAAATTAAGTTATTTTAACACTAATTTTTCTGCATTTTTAGACATTTTTATCTGATAGGTTATTGTTTTACATGTTATGTAATTGTAACTAATTTTGAAGAACAAAGTAAATTTTTGGCATTTTTGAGAGTTAGGTTGCATGTTTGTTATATTAGTACAATCAAGTTTCAGAATCTCAAAATCTTAAAATTCTTGGAAATCAAAAGCTCTCCGAGAAACTGAATTTACTCTGCATGGAGAGTGTAAGGAGGGATATTGATTCCGAAAGTACAATTATGAATAAATTCTCAACTGCTAAGGGCAATAATAAACAAACCAAAGTACGAAAATACAAGTGAGCTAACAATTAAGAAAGCTGAGCATTCGAAACTACGAGTATCTCTAAACCAAGTAAGCAAAGATGACACTTTCACTAATAGATTGGCAGTAATGCAAGACAAACAACAGAACATTAATTCAGTTAATATTAATGCCTATTCTACTCATATGTGGCTTGGTTGAAGTCAACCAATCATGTGTGCATAACAACTTCAAATTTCAACCAATGACAGACTTCATTCGCGAAAAATGTATCAAATTTCATTATTACCTCCTCTGAATATTAATTATCATCTCCTCTGCTTTCTTTACTCTGTGATCAGCTCAGAGAATTTAGCTGCATTGTGCTAACAGACGTACAACAGGTTAGGTAATTTCACGCAACAGACCGCTACGTTTAGATGTCAAAAATGGCTGACTCTCGCTTCGGTAAAGCATCTAATGCTGAAATAGATGAAATAATTTGAAGAGGGAAACCTCAGAACACAGAATACAACAAGAAATGTTTTTAATTAGTTTGACAAATTTTTTATTAAGGTTTTGAGTAAGGTAACTTCCTCATTACGGGTTACCGGCCAGTAGATGGGTAAGTCACGTGAAGGATTTGCATTCTCACGGCTTCCTTTAACCCTCGGTAATCCAATAACTAACTACAAGGCAGTAGCATCAAAGATGTCTTCTCCGCCTCTTCAGTCACAGATTCTAAATGTTCTTCTGCCGACCTTAAAGGTGGGAGATAGGTGGGCAGACCCAGGAAACGATGGCTGGAGGTCTTTGAGGGCGGAACAGGCACTTGATTGCCAATGTCATGAAGTGAAGAAGAACAAGAAGAAGAAGAAAAAATTTTGTATTGAACGAAGTTATAAATTAACAGCAGATACTCCACTACTGACATTGCCAACATCTTAAAAGACTGGAGCATCAATTAACAGGTTATTAACTACAATACATGATTCAAATAACATTTTAGAGGCTACATTATCCTTTAAGACTTATACTCATGTATGTGGCTTTCATGTAACTGTTTTCTTAACGGGCACCAGTTTTACAATGTGGCAGTTACATTCCAGCACACTGTGGAGTCATGGGGAATGAAGCAGCAGACTCACTTGCAAAGAAAGGCACAACAATAAAACAAAAGTCTAAATTCAATTTCTCATATTCCTCAATAAAATGCTTGATCATTAAAATTTTTTCTCATTCACACCTACAAGAAATAGAAACAAATGCCAAAGATAAGAAATGGATTACACTACTTTACAACCCAGATATAATCCCCCAGAGACCAAGGGAAACTGCGGTTGCAGCCTTCCGACTACTGACAAATCACGACTGCTTAGCAAGTCATCTCTACAGAATAGGTATCTCAGCTTCACCAATATGTGTCCTGTGTAACGATCCAGCAGAAATGAACGAAGACCACTTGAAGACCTGTGAAGCATTAAGATCAGAAGAAACTACAGTTAAAATGTATTGGAAAGCACGAATGCTAATGACTTCATTGCCAGATGCAAGGCACTAGAAAAAAAAAACATTATCCTTTAATTCGTGAGATAGTCTTAATAAATGCAACTCATAGTAGTCCGATTCAGTCAAATTCTCTATATAAATGGACAATCACTTGTGACACTACTGATGGTTACTCTAAGAATAGTTGACAAATCAAGGCATCCAGAATATACCTGCAGAATCCTTTATAGAACCTGAAATTAAAATACCTACCTCCTACCTGCATGCGCAGTACACAGAATCATCAGTCGTGTTTAAGTTATAAGGTATAAAGCTTAAGTCTGCTTTCATACGGAAATTAGAGGCTCCATTACTGAAGTACTGACGGTTACAGAGCACCGATACCTTACTTTGACTCTATCCATCAGGAGTATTTTACATAAAACCCTGCTGACAAAATGTTATCAGCAAACCTTCCGTGCTCTATTAGTGACCTTCATGTGCAGTAGATCTTGAATGTAACGAAGAGGGGAAAACAGTCGAATCCAAGTGCCACGCCACCTAAACGTGGCACTGGTAAGATTACTCTGCCAGTTATTGGGTTTGATGAGTTTATTTGCAAAAATAAATTTCACAATAATCACTTTCAACTTCAACAAGTACTAACAACACAGTAATCAACAGGTCTCAAAACTCTAAATCTGTCTTGCTTCCGGCAAACTCTCAAACACAGCAAATGAATTAAACGACTCAAACTGTGATTTATTCTCTTCTTTTTCACTACTCTGTTAATCAATGCTATCCTGGTAAACTAAGTAAGGAAACATTGTCAGAAGTTCAACTACTCATAATCCCTTTGCTATCTTCGATTTCTCAAAATAGCAAAACATAAGTGTTTATCTATTACTTAATAGTAAGCAAGTGCATTGTCATTCCTACTGGTGGGTAACGTACAACATTCGTTTAGCATTTATTTAGTTCACTTATTGGCATAGCCTATGAAACCAAAACACATTTTACCGAGCAGGATGGATCAGGTGTTAAGGTCTATGGCCCCCTTAGGTCCTGGGTCCCCTGGATTTTTTCGTCGTTTTTCCCAGTCGCAAAGATAAATAGCGGATTGGATGTTTAACATCACGATCCAAAGTTTCACCTTATGTTTAAAAAAGTTGTAAAAATAAAATGTAGATAGTAAAAGCGAATTCTATGCCATCTATCCACAGACGATGAAGGCAAACAGATTTGATGACACCATAATGCCATTTACCCGTCACGGCAGAGATGCACCTGCCCAGCACTGATCCCTCTGCATACACGTGACAAAGACCAATCAATCCTGGCTCTTTGGAGTCACTCGTTCAACATTACTGCTGGGAGATGTAAACCTGAAACATATTTCTTCGGATGGAGAACCACAAACCAAAATGATTGCTTCCTCTACGAGTGTATCAACAATCATAATTTACACACATTAGTTCCATATGAGTCAATATAGTATTCAAATAATGCAAATATTCCTTGTGATATACATTATATTGGAATTAACAGAAACATTACAACTCAACAATATTCGATTCAAACACTGCCCAGTTTTAATTAATTTTCAACTGCACACTAATACTTTAATGCACACACCAAGGCTTGCTAATGGTTTCATTCAACGGAACAGGTTTCAGCGAGCATTGGATTTTAATCTGCAATTATCCTGCAACAACAGAAGAATTGAAAATGCTATTAAAACGTTCACTGAAAAAATCTGCTCATGTGTAAATGAATCAAAATCCCGTTTTAAGAGAAAAATGTAAATTTTTATTTACCTTCATACATTCCGTAGTTAATTCAGGAAAAAACATCACACTCGAGTGAAAACAACCACCTTGGCAGAAAAGGAAACTTAATAATCTTACGCGCATGATTAAGCAGGAGCTAAATTAATTTGTGCCCAAATCATATCAATCCCACTTATCTCTCTTCAGGTGTTACACCAACCTTTGTCAGCTGCTAAACAATGCATCGATAACCAAATGGGATTAAGATATGTTTTATGTTTAGTTTTTTTAACCTCTTATGTTTTAGCAATGGTGGATATTAATACAAAATTTATTGTATCTGGGTTCTTTAATAAGGTTATTAATATTGATTTTTTTTTATTGGAGGACATCAAGTTCACTGCATACAAATAGTCTTACGCCACTGATAGTTACACTATCTAAATGAGACCTACTAGCTTAATACCATTAAAACATGTTTAAACCCAAGAATAGTGTTAACGAGGAAACCATCATTATATCTACTGCTCGCAAAAGTTAAAGGAATGTGAACGCTGGCCAATGCTCAAGCAGAGCGCTGTTGCCAAGCGTAGTGCGTGTACCGGCAGAGGTTCTGCACATAAGAGCGTGTGAGATATGTGTACCACATTCGGCAACGCTGGTAGGAGGGGCAAGCTTAGGATTCGCTGGAGTCTGCAGTACGGCCCGCCTTAGCTTTTGCGAAGATTATAGTTTATAGACGAACTTCAACAACATATAAGCAAGCAATGGTTTCAACCAACTTACTCCAATCTCTACAAAAGCATTAAAATGACTTATGAACCAACTTTCAGACAAAACGGTTCAAGGATATGATCTATCCCCAATATAAGGCTATAAAACCTCATTAACAAATCCTTAGCCTAACTGGCTACATTTACTTACAATGGCTCTTTGAGGTCTGGTTACTTATCATTGTTTTTCACCACCCAAATATCAATCATCCAGCTATCAATCGATTATTCTAAAACCAGTGTATGTAAAAATCACTTAAAAGTATCCTAGCTTTTTACTCAGCTACTACATTTTCACTACCACCAGTACTCAGCGCTTTTGGTATTATATGCAGTAAAATCAGGCGTTATATACTACTAATTTAGTCCAAATAGAGAGATATGGGTTTTACAGTTATAATTGCTTACATTACGCTTTTTGTCATAGAAATAACAGAAACACACATTTATATAACCTAAAGTCAAGTATTAATATTTATCTCTTATTGGACTAAACATTATTAAATGTATATATTAACAACATCAAAAAATGTAAAAAGCTGCATTACCTAATACGAAATGAGAAGGCAGAACAACTGGCAAAACGAGGAACAAAACCACTACAGTTGACCCAGTATGAACTCCTATACTAATCAACAAAAATCATGGTCAATAGAAAGAGAAAAGAAGAAATACTGGAACACAACAAATTAGCTAGTAACAACATGACATGTGATATCCTGAATATTAAAGATACAGTTTCTGGTTCATCCGGATAGAAAGCCATAGCTGTATTCTGCACAGTAAGAGGACATGATTCTTTGGCGGCACATTTGCACAAAATATCGATATATCCATCACCATTATGACAGAAGAACATCATGTCTGCCTAGCCCTAGCGAGATTAAACTTAGCATAATCACAACTATATTGGGAAGCAAGAAGGACAATGGAGTTCATCCAAGTTCCAGGGTGCACTGCTACTGCCACCGCCACCGCCACTGCCACCGCCACCGCCACCACCACTGCCACCGCCACCACCACTGCCACCGCCACCGCCACCACCACCACCGCCACCGCCACCGCCACCGCCACCGCCACCACCACTGCCACCGCCACCACTGCCACCGCCACCGCCACCACCACCACCACCGCCACCGCCACCGCCACCGCCACTGCCACCGCCACCGCCACCGCCACCGCCACCACCACTGCCACCGCCACCGCCACCGCCACCGCCAACACCACCACGCTAAAGGCGGCCATATTAGAAGCCAACCGAGTGGGCAGCTGGAAGGTTCCACATATCCGCTTTCGACTTGACGAAAGAGCTTTAGGTATACAAAAACATGCCTCATGGGTGTGTACTGGGAAGATATTCAGAAGGAAATAGTTTTCTCTTAAAATTTGGATTAATATTAAAAATCTTCGCAGAAAAAAGTTGCTTATGAAGGGCGCCAGAAAAGTACGTCACGGGCGCCGTGTTGGGCAGCGTTGAACTAAATTATCGTAGATAACTTCAATACATTATGAATCATATTTCTGCTTTACTAGTGTGTAACTCTTCGTGGTGACCTTTCTGAAGTTTCCATGTTTAAGTTGTTTTCTGAGACACCCACTTTATAATATGACACTATATTAGGTATGTATAAACGAACGATTATTATAAGTGCAGTATAAAATTGATTGTGGACTTCTAACTATAATAGGAGCATAAGCACCAGAAGAGGGTAGACCAAATGATACAACCCACTTTTATAACAAACTTCAGACAGCAATATATATAATAAGTAGAAGTGGATACTTAATGGTTGCAGGAGATCTAAATGCCAGAGTTGGAATAAAAAAGTTACATTCTAGGAACTAATGGAGAAATAACATTAAACAACAATGGGAAACAATTAATAGATTTTGTAACTTTCAATGAACTTAAATTACGAACACTTACTTTAAACATAAATCCATCCAGAAATATACCTGGTGTGCACATGGAAGCAGATCTATACTCACAAATAAAAAAGTCTCCCCCTACGTTCAGGATACAACAGTGTATAGAGGGTATGATGTAAACACTGAGCACTTTTTGTTAATGTCGAGGATTAATTTACCTATCCCAACGAAATGAAAAAAAAAAAAAAAAAAAAAAAAATTATAAACTCAAAGTTGCAGAAGAAATATATAAAGTAAATTTATTATGCCAATAAGTAACGACATAAATACCGAATGATCAGAATTAAGGCCAAACATAAAACAAATAGCTTCAGAAGTTTTAGGGAAAAGGAAAAAAAGACGGAGCAATCGATACTTGCACTTCTGCAACGAAGAATCGAAAATTTTAATACAGAAGAAAAAGGAAATGCACTTGAAATACTTGAATTCTACATTACTAGAAGATCATACTAACTATAAAAGATATTCGGCACTTTTGAAATAAGAAATAAGGAAATTAAAACGACAAAGCTGGGAAAAATTAATAAGCGATATAGAATATGATATAAATGGAGTACAAAGGAAAGCATGTAAAATCTTAAACCATTGGACAGAAATGAAAGAGGTAATTTACAGTTGAATCCGATCTCGGGAGAGAATTATTTAAACTACTATCAAGACTAATGGACAAGAAACAAAGTGAAAAATATAATTATAGTAAACAATGATGAACATATAGATCCGATAACAATGGAAGAATTAACAAATGTGTTAAGAAATTGTAAAAATCGTAAAGCTCCAGTACCTGATGGAATAAGCATGGAACTTTTTAAATATAGCCCAGAAAGCCTTAAAAATAGATTTCTCAATTTCATAAATAAATACTGGAGATATGGCTGTATACCAGAAGAATGGCAAGAAACTGTGATTGTCCCAATCCACAAAAAATGAGATAGAAGATATTGTGGCAATTATCGAGGAACAAGTCTATCGAATATGGGCTGCAAAAAATGTTCTAAAATAATAACGAATAAACTAAATAAAATAGTAGAACATTTACTTCTAGAAGAACCGAGTGGTTTTAGGAAAAATAGATCATGTATGGACTTTGTATTCCCCCTAAGCCAGCTTGTCGAAGAGCATAGAGAAAATAATATTCCAACTCATATAGGTTTTCTAGATTATGAAAAAGCATTTGACACAGCCAACCGAACAAAACCATGGAATATATTTACTTATACAAAGAGGGATCCCACAGCACTTGGTGCGAATAATACAGAGTTTATATATGAACACAAAAATCAGGGTTAAAGCAAACAAGGTTACAAGTGAAACTACCAGAGAGATATCTAGAAGTGTAACACAAGGGTGCTCCCTATCACCCAATTTATTTAATTTATATATACCAGGTGGCCCACCAGAGCCGGCTCCACCGTAAGTAGGTGGTACCATGGTATTGCAACAGTGTACACTATTAAGTTCCCGCAGTGTACTCGGAGAGATATTTCCTGTCGTACAGTGGGACAGTACGTTATCGTGCCACATGTTACTGAACCTTATCCAATTCTCTGTTATTGCAAGGAGTGTTTGTTCGGGGAGGATTCCATACAATAGATTCTTCAACAAAAGGCAGCACCAGGATAAACATCCGATTGCTTTAACAGCACTCAACCCAAAAATTCTGAATGGAAAGCAAACATATCGAGAAACGCCTCTCTGTGTGATCCATTTTCTGCACTGGTGATTGTATTGAACTATGCACACACGTTTCAAACTTAGTACGTATAGACATGATAGTTTGCAACAGGCTTATGACGAATTATAACACTGGGTGAGTGAGTGCGTGAGTGAGTGAGTGAGTGAGTGAATAAGTGAGTGAGTGAGTAGGATTTAAGGACAGTTTTACGTATGAATGGCTCAAAAAATTCCTTTTGTGTTGTGTCTTATAAAAATCTATGAAATTTTACGAATGCAATGTATTACAACTCGAGCATTCTTAATGTATAAGCTCTTTAAATGGAAATTTAAATATAGCATCTGCTATGCCTTTTAAATACCAATATCACCATTGATATTAAATTTGCCATAACTCTATAGCTACATAAAAATTTGCCTAAGAATTGACCAGAGAGGCTTGATTCAAGAAAAGGAGCTTCAATAGAAATAATTGAGCATCAAGACCCATTGGAACAAGGAGATGATGGTACAGATATACTTAAAATTTTGGTGAGTTATCCAATAAACACATTAATATAGATTTTTTTCATTTTTTGTGCAATTTTAAATTTTAAACTTGGGTACACTTTTCTCAGAAACTACAGAAGTTAGAGGACAAACTTTTTAGGATGTTACAAACCATTTAGTTTAATAAAGTGAGCTGAAGGATAATTTTTATCTGCAATACATTGAGCTCTTAAAAATAAAAAATTATGCATTTTATTGGAATAATACTTTTTTCTATACCCTCATTTTCAGAACTTATATTTCATGGATAAAAACACTAAGCTGCCCATATTGATCATCATTAGTACTTTATATCTCCTAAAATTGGAAGATATGTAAACAAAATTTTGGCAGTTATGTCCTCTAAGCAATAACATGGGTTTTGAACATTTCATTTATAGACCTCACTTAGAATGGTCTATTGACAAACATTACGAAGTGATATTCGCATTTTGCATTATCAGTAATTTTATTGGATAGTTGCTGTAATTTTCATTTCCTTATGACAGAGCTAACCAACCTGACATGATTTTTAACGCCATATTGAGCTTGGCTGTCATTAAGGACCCATCGACAACAAGAGCATCTGGGCCCGGCAAATATTGATGTAATATTGTTCAATATGAGCATTTCTACCACTACCACTTTGTGTATTGTGCCTCTGTGGCTAAGACGGGTTCCGCTCAGCCGGCCGATAATAAGCTATCCCTTCCGGTTTCCCGCCATCAGGTTAATATTAGTAGCTACCTATTGTTTAGCAAGGTAGGGTCACAGCCTAACAAACTCAGTGTACTATAAAGGGCATGTTCTCATCCATATCACCAAAGTAGATCTGATTTTTATTTGTATCTTAGAATGATTTTACTATTTTCATCTAAAATACACCCGGTTTAACAGATTTCCTAACACTCTGTTAGTCGTGCGGGACCTAGTAGGCCTTGGCTATATTTTTGTGCTTATGTGCTTGCATTTATTTTTATTTTTTGTACTACGTTTAGTAAAGTAGAGGAAGTATTGTATTCTATGTCGGAATTTCACCGGAAATATATGTTTTGAGTCCCCTGAATCCATAAAGAAAGCATTTTTAGAAAAAAGGCCCCTGTGTGTGTCTGTGTGTCAGACGGCATAACTCACAAAGGAAAAGTCGGTTAAAACCCAAAGTTAGTATTTAAGTTTAATGCCTTTCAAGGACGAAGATTTTGAAGAAAATTGCTTTTACACTAAACTACCTTTACATGGAAATTTTTTTCGAAAATTTTGATTTTCCTGAAAATAGCCCTATGATTTTGATTAAAATGTCACACGTTTGAGATATTTTTATGACAAATGAAATCTATACCTTGAATTTTCTGGATATAGCCCCTGTAGTCATATTTGCTCTGGATGACTTTTGCTTAACTGGTAAACCGTAAGAAATAGACCAAATCTTACTGTACAAAAGATTTAGATCTTGCTAAAATACACAATTTATGTCTAAATAAATTTTTCTGTGGAGTGAACCATTTCGGAAATACTGCTTGTTATTTTTGTGAGTTTTGGAGAACTTATACTTCTGTCAGATGGAACATCGTTATTCATTTTTCTATATGTTAACCGTGCCAAGAGAACGAATTTGAAAAGTTTAAAAGATTTGACTATCGCTCAAAGTCTACTTTATTCCCATATTCTCCTTGCACCTACAAGAAGATAAACAATAAGATAATTTCTGCAAATGTTTATCTCAACTGACACTAAGAAGATATAGGAATAAAAGTTTGTGAGAATGGTTAGTACAAGAATAGAGGAAGTCAGATTTTTTTAAATTTTATTTTTCCTTTGTGCCCATGTTTGGCTTAATTTTGCTTAAACATACATATACACACATACACAGACAGATGCACACAATCACAGACACACCCACACAAACCTCGGACTCATTTGAGCATCATTTCATCCATTTCAGTCACTCGCCGTCTGATGACATTACGTTGGAGGACGTTAACCGAAAAAAAAGTCACATTCAAGGGATCCAGAGTTCCAGTCTCGGTTAGGGTGAGTTATTCAGATTAAGTTTTCTTTACCCCGAAGTTTTCCCTTATCCTAAGAAGACAGAACTTGGGTAACTTTAAGATCCTTGGATATCGGGCTCATAAGAGCACAATTTCACTAAATTCATTCATTCATCATCCGATATGACATTACATAAGAGAACGTTATAGTAATCCATAGAGCGTATACCCTTATCGCCCGACTGCTGCGTCCTCTAGCTGCAGCCAAGGTCACGGAGAAGTGCAGAATGCGGGCTGGCAGGAGTCAGGGCGTCAACTTCCCCGATCGTAAAGTGGCAACAGATAAAGTCTTTTTCACTGGATACGTCCTCAGTCAAACTATCACTGTCACTATCATTGCTATCTGCAACACTCTCGCTTAAAAATTGTTGAGTGCATGCTATACTATAATATTTTGACTGTAATAGTTTTATATGTCGGCAAACATTTTGCCACTTTTCTACATATACCCCATTTCTTCGAACCATGTGTAGCACAAACGCTCGCCGTCCTTAAGTTTGAGTTTGGTGTAATGGCTATTGACCCACTGTTTAACACCTGCCCAGATTAGTCTGGATGATATGGTGGCAGTTTCAGTGCAGTATATGTGGCCATTTTGCTCAAGAATTCTGTCTACTAAATACTTCACATATTTAGGTTTGTGCACATTTCTTAGGTCATAGAGCTTAGATTTAGTCATGTTTTCATCGTATGCTATGCTTTTATCTGAGAGTCATGTTTTCATGGTTTCGTTTAAGGAATTTGAAGTTGGGAGTATCCATGAGTATTATGAAATGGCGCATTATCGAACACAACTACGGAGTTTGTGAGCAGATTTGGAATAAGTTTGGTTTTTAAGCGTTTTACCTGGTTGTTGTCGTTCATTTCATTGTGGTAATCTCTCGGTTTATGATTTGATTTATATATGAGCAAGTCATTGGAAACAAAACCTTGTTCACCCCCGCACGTGCTTTTCTATTAACAGTTTTCTGTTTGTTTTGGTCTTTTTCTATTTAAAACCCAGTTCTCTTACTATTCTGTTTAAAGATGACTGGCTGCCCTGACTGATGCTTTCTCTTACAATAATAAGTAATTCAGCTATTGTAGGAGCACCGTTTTCCTGAACATCTAGATCCGTTACCGTTTCGGAACTTTGTGTTTTTTGCCTGGGGTTCCAAAAGATGCATTCTGATTTTCATTTTATTAGCGTTCTTGAATAATTCTTTTCACAGCTTTTTCTGAACCGCTTGTGGCATCTAATACGCGCTTTTGAACTTTTTCAACTTTTTGAAAAAATCTCTGATGTAAGCAATTTTTACTTTTAGCTTCTTTCTTCGTGTATGTCCATAAATTTGAAACAATTTCTCTACCCTGACTGTGTAATGTTTTGGGCTCTAATTTACAAAGTACTGGTAGCATAATTGAGTTATGCTATGATCAATGTCTCATAAATTTACTATTTTCACTCCTTATCGTAGAGCTCTAACCTTGTCCTCAACTGCACGATGTACAAAAAGGTCTGCACAGCAAGGTCTGTACCGGGGATGACTGTGGACCGCTTTCGGGAGGTCGCGGATTCGATCCCCGCATATCCCACTGGAACCGTGGTGTGATGGCTGCGTGGTGGGGCCTGGTATCGGGATTAAGGGATCTCAGCACTTTTAGGGACTTCCGCGCGACTCTGTGGCCTGTCTAGATACGACCCTCTGTGGCATCTTGGGTTCCCTCATTTCATCCTGCCTCCTGGGGGTGGTACACACAATAGATCTGTCTAGATCAAAGTGAGCGAGGTGTCCCCACTTGTCTGTACCCTTTACCCATTTTAGCAAGGACTGTGTCTCAGATGCAGACAACATCACTTTCTGCCCCCTCCCCATCCCACCTGTTGTGTATTGTTTCATTCGCAGAATTATATGAGCTAATGAAAGAGACAAACTCTATGGGTTCGCCTACCTACAGGACTTCTAGTCAAGGCCAGCGGTCAAGAACGATAGGTCCAGCTGTGCCAGGTAAATGTATGACAAAGAAATTAAAGTTGGATAACAAAGGAATGTCCTGATGCAATACTCGCTGTGCACTTTGGTTCGCAAATTCCCCATTCTACATCATCTCTTGATTTACGACCGCTCTATATTTTTCAGAATGGAAACAATGAATAAAGGAAACAGTGTAATTAATTCCTTTATCCCTTGTTTAAAATAAAACGTTATGTAAATCTTTTTTTGCTAGGAGATTTTTCCACTCTATTTCCCCACATATCTTTCACAAGGGCTTCTCTAAATTTTAATTAAGCGTACACATTTCATTTTCAGCATGTCTGAACCCTGAAGCGCAAACTAATACCAAATAATTTATAACAGATCACGTCAATATATGCTTTATCCCTTTCCTCACTTGTACGGCCAGTTTCATTACATCGAGATTCTATTTTTTGCCCCGTTAGCTTCATTAATTTAACATTATTTATGCAAATGTAATTTCACAGACACTATAGGTAATGTAATGAAACTTCAATCAAACTGTTAAATGAAATCCACAAGAACAGAAAGGGAGCAGTTTACCCTGATCCATTCTCGGCGCTCTGTTTTATGTCTTTGGATTTACATAGAAGTGGCATAGGTGCGTGTGCTTTTGAATTACGAGCAACACTAGCCATAAAATAACCAAACATTCCTAAATAATCTTTGGTTTATCTTCAGAAATTAAATCAAAATATGCATCACTAAAGCACTTTCCGTGAGAGGATAAGCATTCAGATCAACTATAGATGAAGTAAGCAACTAAGCAACTTCATTCTCAGCAAACTTCTGTTCGAGAAAAAGAAGACAACTGGAGAACCATGTTACTGTGGCAAATCCCACTTCTGACACCAATGTGACAAATGACAAATCCAGTTGCCTTTATTTTCTCTTCTAAAACTGAAACACAATAACACAGGGCTCTTTTATCGTTAACACAATTTACTACTCGTCGTGACAGCTGTTCTGTCTTCTCTATCCTTAACAAACACTTTTCTGTCTTTTACTTCTCTCTGTGTAACACAAACTATTGGGTTCAACGCTCACACTCCTAAAAGTGCCTCACACAACTCCGACGCGACGATTAAATGCTCCTGACACTCACAACTACATCACAAAAGCTGCTCGCCACTCTCGTCGTCGCATTCGCTTATACAGATGAGAATGACATAGCACGGATTTTTCTCGAAATTAACTTTTTTCGAACCGCTCACAAACAAGTCGGCGGTTGGAAGTTCGCGAACAGTCTGGGAAAACTTTGTTCTACCGTACTCATTGTCATTGGCCATGAATTCACAAACCGCGCAGTGGTGTGAGGCAGCTTAACTTTCAGCGTCTCAGATGCGCGGTCGCTCGGCGTCACAATATGTTTCTACAAAAATATTCAGTAAGGAGCTTCAAGCAGCCAAATAGTTTCTCAGCAATATAGCCCAATGCTTATTTTGTCTATGTTATAATACATTTTTCTATATTCTATACAAAAAGAATGAAGCAAAAAAAAAAAAAAAAATTGCAGCTCTATTGTGTGTCTACATCAAAAGACACATAATAAGCTAAGGACGTAATATATTATTCACAGCTTTAAAGTCGCCACTTTCTAATTTAGGACACAATTTAATCGAGCGTTTAACGTCCCCTTTTCACAACTGAGGTATGCCATAACGATTGAACTGCAACTGAAATGACTGCGGGGGTTCAGTGTATATAGCTACGTTAAATTTGTGTTTTGAGGTTAAAGGGAAACTCAGGTTAGCCATGCAAGCCGCATTCAAACTGGGTGCTTCAGGTGTAAATATTGCTTCACGCCTTACTTATACACGATAGAGGTCGAAATTAACATATAGGCGTTACAGTGTGTGCGTGGACTGTGGAAGGAAAGCCTTCCTCTCTGAACCTTCTCCCAAGTTCTGTATTCAACTTGCAGTTTTCTACAAGCAGGTATGTCTGACCATCTATTTGTCTATTAGTCATGTATATGTCTATGTATGTCCGTAGGCACGTATCAAAGTATGTATTCCAGACGTAACTAATTTTTTTTTTCGGTTCACG
Organism: Tenodera sinensis; assembly: GCA_030765045.1. NCBI lineage: Eukaryota > Metazoa > Arthropoda > Insecta > Mantodea > Mantidae > Tenodera > Tenodera sinensis. Next base: position 42,467,018 of record CM060961.1, on the reverse strand, counting down.
GGGACACATTCTTGCAACACCATATGAAACTGCATTCTTTTCTTTAAATGTTAAAATTATGTTGAAGATGTGGGATGTAAAGATAGCTTAAACGATAACTCACATTCTGACTATTATGGTGTTTTATATGCTGGGGATAGAAGCCACTGCGAATGAAACTGCACTAAAACAATGAAATTCCGTTTTGTTTAAAAGGCCAAGAGATAAAAAATCAAAGAACGACTTCCTAATTGAGAAAAGCTTGACTATTTCAAAATGTAAGTTAATAACAATGTATATCCTGGAAATGGTTAATTCTAAAACAGAAAATTCAACAGATGCATTTAGTTTGTCATGAAAAATGTTTAAACATGTGGTAGTTTAATACAAATTATAAGTAATATCTTTTTTTTAAAAAAATAGGGCCTTTTTATGCCAACAAACCTATTACTGGTGTTTTAAACACACAAGCGGTATGTGGGCAATGTTTAAGAAGTGAAATAAGGACTGAAAAATTCATTGCCATAGACGGGATTTGAACCACGGATCTTCCGCTTATCGAGCGACTGCTTTAATCACTAAGCTACCATGTCCTAGCTGCCAGTACGACATTAAATTCCCCAGCCGATTCGTGCTTTCCCGTTAGACCAGAAGGGAATCTCACAACAGGGATAAATACCCCAAGTGCGACTTACAAATTGTAAGTACTTTATGTCCCGGGTTTAAGTAACCTTTCTTACTGCTGGTGTTCTAAGAGTTCAATCTTGGAGTAGAAGGATATCTAGATTTTTATAGAAAGTGTATAAAATGGCATTCTTGTTGCCTGGTAACGGCTACACAATGTCTGTGGCTGCTATAATCGATCTTTCTCACTTACTGGACGAACGTACTGCACGTTAAACGTTTTTTGGCTTCCTTAAAGGCGGTCTTGCACAAGGCCTTTTAAGGATATGAGTAAGTGGACGTTTAAAGCCAGTAATGCATTGTGAACAAAGTGAAGCGGCTTGGTTCAAGCAGATACTCCATTTCACAAAGAACCTCCATTTGCAGCACCGCATGCTAGATAATGCTGCGGCCGCCACACAGAATTTACAGCTTCACATTCTTCACTTCCGCCAGCGAGTAAATAAAAAATAATAAATAAATGAAGAATGACCATTAGTACTGATGGATAATACTACTGAGGCACTTTATCTTGAGCTCACAGAAGGCGCTGTATATATGTGGGTGCGTGTGTGTGTGTGTGTGTGTGTGTGTGTGTGTGTGTGTGTGTGTGTGTGTGTGTGTGTGTGTGTGTGTGTGTAAATGAAAGTTTGTTTCTTCCTTATGAGCGGCTATACCATTCAACCGAATGCGATGAAACTTCGCAAATCTAAGTGTATTCTCATAGAGAAGGTTTCTATGCAACTTACTTACATAGTTTTCTGCACTCACATTTCTTTTATGCAACCATTCACATGTTTTCTACTTACCCTTCAACATACACTTCATACAAATTTCTATGATTAAAATAAAAGTGCAACGTATTATATTCACACGGTTTTCTCTACTCCCTTTCCTTTTACGAAATACAACATTTCTTTCTCTATTTTCACTTCTACAAACAGTAATTTTCTAGGTTTCAAACAGAAAAGCATCGCATTACTCGTACATTCACATGATTTTCTCTACTCTTCTTAAAGGTAACACATTCACATGTTCTCCACTCACCCTTCATACAACTCATAAACTTTTCTATGTGATTGAAATACAAATTCAACATATTACGTTCATATTGTTTTCATAACTCACTTACCTTTTGCGTAAGACATTCACGTGTTTTTCCGTAGCTATTGCATAAGGTGAGTTGCCTGATGATGACACGTAAATGTGTCGAAACGATCGTTGTGAAAAATATTGAGTGCAACTCAATTTATTATAGTAAAGTGTGAGTCTCTAATTACTTTGTGTTATTTGTGGATCAATTACTTCACTGTTAATAGATTCAGGTGTGTATATTTAAACATTCACGTGTATTTCTCTTCTCACTCTTCTACAAACATCTCGTTTACTGTTCTATGTTGTCCAATATATTATAATCATATGGATTTCTCTACTCGCTTTTCTTATATTTTTAAATGTCTCCAAAGAAGCAGAACGGTATTGGGTAAGTGAAATCTAAGTCCGAAAGCTTCAGAAATAAATCTTTACCAAGGCAACGCCAGTTATATCATAAAACTGCTGATTATTTTCTACAATTTTTTTTTCCAAATTATACAACCGCTAAAGTACAAGGCTAAACACATGCCTCCTTTTATTATTTACAGGAGCTTGCGGTGTTGACGATGGATCTGCTTCACGCGTGTACAATTAAAATTACTGTTTGCTTTGCCTAGACACAAAAGTAAAGCACTAAAGTAAAGCGTTATGATAATGCAAGAGAACAGCAACAAAGGTGAGGCGATATATTGAAATGCACAAATATTAACAGAAGAGTATGGACAACGATGCTCAGTTGTTACTCTGCTAAAGCAAAGACCTTCTTGACTCGAACTGTACTAGATTCCAGGGCTCAAGATAAAGTACTGTGATCCACACAGGGTATTTAAAGCCTCAATCCTTTAAATACCACAGTAAGTAAATAACCAATAAATAACAGATATAAGAATGGCAATGCTGTCGTCTTTAGTTTTGTATTGATAAGTATATGTTTCTTTTGTATATTCGTTGTAGTGCAATTGTGCAACTGTGTTTCGTGACGTAATGAATTAGCAGGTTTGCATGTGGTAAGATGCTTCTTATATTTCTAAAGCAGGATCTCAATTCCTTACCTTTTTACTGCTTGTTGTGCCCGATTCTAACTCAGTCGTGATTGTTTGAAATTCTTGTTGCAGGCGTTGACGACGGAAAAGCTACAGTTACCTTATAAGTGAACAGATTTAATTCTCGTATACCTTCGATCTTTTTATCTACTCTGATGTATTTATTTGCAATTCTTAGAATACAGATGCACTTGATAAACTATTATTTACTGTTTTCTTCTAGATTTGAAATACATTACATCCCTTTTACCAAACGTGGCCATTTAGTTCTCCAAAACATGAAGCTACCGGCTTCCAATCCATGTTTCTCATTTTGTTTTGAGCACTTCAAAAGAAATCGTGTCTTTTAATTGCTCCCAAAGAGTAAACTTTAGATTATCCTGAAGGTTGACGTACCCTGGTTCGTCACGAACGGAACAGAAATTTGCAGCCGCCCGTCTTCCGCGGAAGGTTAAACCCTCACTGCTCGGAATATTCTGACCGGAAGATTTAGTGGGTTATCAAATATGGATGGATATAAAAGCAAAAGCTGTAGCTCCTCGGATGGGGATATTGTAATTTTAGGTGCCTTAGCAATTAAAGGAGAGAGAAAGAAAACGGGAAAGAAAGAGTGGATTTACAGCATAAAGAGAAGAAATCAGCATGGTGAATTTATTATTATCTAGTAATCTCTTTCCAGACTTGCGAGGAGACTCTTGAAAGGTTTTTGACGCTGTAACTGGTTGTGATAGTTACATCACAGATAATATTAATAATTTACCATCGATTGTCGCAGGTGCGTAGTTTCTGTTTATGAGCGTGTGTAATAAGTAAGACTAGGACTTTTATGTAATATGAATATGTAGGATAAATAGGTACATATTTATGTAATAATATTAGGTGAAAGATGTACTATTAGATAACAAGCTTCAAATGAGTAATATTAATGACATTTTTATATAAATAACGTATTAAATATGTCTACTTGAATATTGCTATTTTATTAATTTTAATTTTGTAAAACAAAGGGTGATACGGTAATTAAGTATGACTATATTATAGCAAAATAAAATACATTCCATTATTATGAACAATCACAATTTTAATTTTCATAGTCACTGTATAGTTAACAAGTGAATGGAAAATTATTCGTACACGAATAATCAGAAGTTTATTGTTTTTCAATTGCGAAAAAAAAATTACAGTAAGAGGCACAGTACTATTTACATAAATAAGGTAAAATATGCAAAAAAATCACTATGCTCAAATATGTAGATAAGGTTCTAATTCGTGGACGTTTAATAATTTTATTTACATATGAGCAAAGGGAAAGAATATGTGTTCACATACAAATCCCACCTCTGGTGATAAGCAGCTGAATGCATGCATAATCTAACGAGTGTTTACGAAGGCCACCGTACACCAGTGAAAACTTCCGCTAGAGTCGTATACCAGGCATCCTTTTCGGAATGACCGGAAGGAAAATGCTACCGGTCGGACCAGTTTGCGTTTGACCATTTTATAACACACAAAAATTTTCCGCTTGTTTCCGTTTTAATACACTTAAGATACTTAGAAAATGCTGTGTGAGTACGCGCACGAGCGTATGTGCGTGCTTACGCGTGAGCTTTATCGCTAGTGATGGCCAAGAGAATAAGGTATTGCTTACATTGTAATAGTATGGAGACAAAGTTAACAATCACCCAATAGCTATTACCAAAGTAATTTATCCCATTAACGGTTATCGAGCCTGGGTAACATCATTCACTGTGTGCAATTGGTAGAGCTTATCAGGAACTATAGTTACCTTGTGACGTAGCATCTCCTCACAAGGGGACGTGGGTAGCTTGCAGATCTACTATATCATCTAGTGGGAAAAATGTTAATCTATTTTCAGCTTTGCTACAATGCAACGGGTTACATAGATTCAACTTCATTTCTACCACCGTTTACTTAACTTTCAGGAAATTAATTTTATTGCCAAAAGTTCCAGGGTAAATAAGCTCGTTCAATATATAACTCTATCATCCCATTGGCACGTAATGACGTTAGCAACCACATGATTTAGAGTGAAACTCAACAATCCCCTGACTAACTTTCTTAGTACCTTTCTCTCCGTCCTTAGAAGAGATCTTCTCCCAAATCATTCCACAATGCTCCACAAAGTTCAACTCGGAACAAGGGACTTACGCACGGACAAGACACTTCTTTGCACTAGAGACAGTAAGTTTAGTTGCACCCTGTGGTGGAAACACTAGTTTCACAAGTAAAATCCAATTTCTCTAACATTTTAGCTCACTTTTGCACACAACTTACACAGTATGGCACCATTGCGTGTAAGTGAACAACATTTTACCTAAGAAAATACTACTCTGCCACACATAAACATTCTCGAGAATATATTAACTAAATTCCTTGTCCCTTTTTACTTTTTATATTACATATAGCAAGAAGGGCGTCCATATTTCACCGGAGATATATGTTCTGAGGCCCGCTAAATTAAAAAAAAAAAAAAACATTTTTATTAGAAAAAGGACCGCGCCTCTCTCTCTCTCTCTCTCTCTCTCTCTCTCTCTCTCTCTGTGTGTGTGTGTGTGTGTGTGTGTGTGTGTGTATTTGTGTGTGTGTGTCTGTTAGGTTCTTAATAGCATAATTCAAAACGAAAAGTCGGTTAAAAACCAAGGTTGGTATTTAAATTTAATGTCTTTAAAGGATACGACGTGAAGATTTTGAAGAAAATTCCTCCAACTTAAACTTAAATTTTGATTTTCTTGAAAATGGCTTAATGATTTTGGTTGAGGTATTTTTATGGCAAATGAAATGTATATCTTCAATTTTCTGGCTATAACCCATATAGGTAGAGTGAACCATTTCACAGCTATTCCTTGTTATTTGTGGAAGTTTGGAGAACTTATACTTCTGTCAAATGGAACATCGTAATTCATTTTTATATGTTAACCGTACAAAGAGAACAGAATTTGAAAGCTTCAAAAGATTTGATTGTCGCTCAAGCACGAGGAAGATATAGGGATAAGAGTTTGTAACAATGCTTGGTACAAGAGTAGAGAAAGTCATGTGAGTGCAACACATCAGATTTTTACTTTTTCTACTTCATATAGTAAGAAGGGGCAGTGCTGTATTTGACCTAAACATTCGACGTCGATATTTCATCGAAAATATATGCTCCGAGGTCCCCTGAATCCAAAAAAGATGCATCTTTAGAAAATGATCCACGCACGCGCACTATGTCGTGTGTGTGTGTATGTGTGTGTGTGTGTGTGTGTGTGTGTGTGTGTGTGTGCATTAAGGGGCAGAAACAACGGGTTACAATTGCACTATATTAGCATGAGGGCTACATGAACACAACTGATATTTGACTTTATAAGATACTAGTTGAAATACCCGGCGTCGACTATGGTTTGAAAATTCACCCCTGAAACTTCCGAACTTGGATTTCATTTACTCAACACTTTGTGTTTATTTGGAGACGTTAAAATATATTACTTAACACACTTAAACATGTATTTAATTAAAACTCTTAGGATACCATAAGAAATATACGAGGGTGGATCAATAAGTAATGTCTCCTATTTTTTTCCCTTAAATAAGTTAGTTATGTGAAAAATTTGAATTTGGCGCAATTCCTCAAACCTTCTTCTCCAATCCCGTGCAGTAGTAACTTCCTAAGTCAACAGGTGGTAGCACTGCATCCTCTTGTAAAATGGCTGACATCGACATTCGTATTAGACAACGTTCTGTGATTGAATTTTTGACTGCGGAAGGTGAAACGCCAATTCGCATTCACAAAAGGCTAAAAAATGTGTATGGTGATGCAACGGTGGATGTCAGCACTGTTAGACGATGGGTTCGTCGAAGTAACTAAGCTTAAGGGCAAACACCATTGGCAGATGAAACGCGAAGCGGCAGGCCGGTGACTGCAGTGACTCCATGCAACATTCAGCGAGTCGATGAGATCATTCGTGGTGATCGCCGGATAACAGGTGAATTGTGTCGCATTACCTCCCTCAGTAAAGGCAGTGTGATGACGATTATTCAAAAACTGGGTTACTCAAAAGTTTGTTCACGTTCGGTACCAAGAATGTTAACCGCCCAAAACAAAGAAACAAGGAAACCAATAGCCTCCGAACACTTGCAGCGCTTCAATTTGGAGGGAGAGGAGTTTCTGGAAAAAATTGTTACTGGAGACGAAAGGTGGGTTCATTTTTTTGAACCTGAATCAAAGCGGCAGTCAATGGTATGGCATCACACAACCTCACCGAAGAAAAAAAACTCAAAACTCAGCGGTCGGCAGGGAAAGTTATGGCGACAGTGTTTTGGGATGCAGAGGGTGTGCTTATGATTGATTTTTTGGAGCAGGGATGCACAATAAATTCTGTCCAATACGTCAGAACTCTCAAAAAGATGAAAGCACGTCTTAGCCGAGTTCGCCCAACAAAAACTATGACGGATGTTGTTCTTTTTTACATGACAATGCAGAACCACACCACCAGCCGTTACACCACTGCAGGAATTGAGAAATTGGGATGGCAAGTCTTAACTCACCCCCCATACAGCCCTGACCTGGCACTATCAGACTTCCATCTGTTTGGGCCACTAAAAGAAGCTCATCGTGGGATTCATTTTGAAGATGAGGAGGCTGTGAAAACGTCCGTGCGTCAATGGCTTAGGAAGCAAGACCCTGTGTTTTAGCACACTGGAATACATGCCCTAGTAAAAAGGTGGACCAAAGCTGTGGAAAAGGACGGAGATTATATTGAAAAGTGACAAATTAATCATCAATATTGTAGTTTTCAAGCTATGTAAATTGGATTCAAGTTTCTTGGCAATTAAAAGAGAAAACAAATAGGAGGCATTACTTCTTGACCCACCCTCGTAGAATAAACTAAATAAAGGCATTGAGAACACATGCAAAAACACTGTTGAACAGCTGCAAGTAACACAGCAAGAAAAGCGAGTAGAGAAAACCTTCTGAATGTAATACCTTGAATTTTTACTTCAATAATATAGAAAAGTGTATGATTTGTCTGTAGAAGAGTAAGAAGAAAAATGCATGTGAATGTGTTACATAAAACAAAAGTGAGTAGAGAAAACCGTGTGAATGTAACACATTGCATTTCTATTTCAGTCATAGAAAATTGTATTAATTGTGTTTGAAGGGCAAGCAAAGAATGACATATGAATGTGTTACGTGAAAGAAAAGCGAGTAGGGAAATCCATGTGATTATAATATATTTCAGGATATAGAGCAGTATATGAATTGTTTGTAGAAGAGTGAGAAGTTAAATACATGCGCATGTGTTAGGTAAATGACGATGAGTTATGAAAGCCATGCGAATGTAATGCATTGCATTTGAATTTCAATCATATAGAAAATTGTATAAATTGTGTTCAAGAGTGAATAGAGATCATGTGAATGAAGGGGAGAGAAAGCCGTGTGACTGTAATACGGTGCATTTCTATTGCAAACATATAGAAATTTATATGTACTGCCTTCTTTGTATTGAGCAGTACATAGTACACAGTAGCCGAGGTCGTTAAGTCACGGACTGACGAACTGAGGTCAGGAGTTTGAATACCGCCACGACTGAGACTTTTTTGGGCGTTTTCCCTAGTGTTCGTAACCAAGGAGGAGGTACCCTAATCTTAAGCCTGGGATATTTTCTTTGAGGTCTGACCTGTTTCCACCGCCTGTGGTGTCTTATGTAGTAATAATGGGAACTAAGCACTATTGTCTTACACACAGGAACGCTGCGTATTACCATACCATGCGACATAGAACAGCAAACACACCTACTGACAGTGACCAGCACGATTTAGCTCTGACTCGACAAAAAACAGGCTTCACATTACGAATTTAATGTTGTTAGGAATGAAGTGCAGTAAAACGGCTTCTGTGAGCCCTTGTTCCTATACCCAAAATGCTCCCGTTTTAGTTTACAAATTTCTGCATATGGGCTGCTCCTGCAATAGAGTGGTTAACGTTCTGGTTTCTAAAGTCAGAGGTCTAGGAATCGATTTATAGTTTTGTCCCAGGGACATTTTTCTTTAACCAGGATCATTCCTCTATTCTTCAAAGGTCGAAGACCATTTAGCCATCAGGATGACACATTTATCTATTAAATTCACATACACAAATATTAATAATCCCACTCATAATTTCAATCTCTAAGAAAGATGGGCAATAATCCTCGTTAAAGAAAAATTCCCAATCGAATGGAATTCGGGTCTTCTGGATTTGGAAGTTCCCATGTCAACTACCGGTCCACAGCGATAGTCAAGGAAATACCATAATTGCATAAATAAATATTGGTGTGTTTAGTGATGCCAATTTAGTTGTTTTTAAACTAAATCTGGTCTTTCTGGGAAGATCTTTAGTTGTCAAAATTTATAAATTTAACATTGCTAGTATAGGGATTTAGTTGTTTGATAAATTGCATTTGGCTGGACAGAAATGTTTTTAACATTGAGAACACAGAAATTTAGTGGATTTATTAATTTTGTCTGGTTATTTTTCTTGATCCTCTATTGGCAACACTGGATGTGTTTAATAATGCAAATCAACAGTAAGAAATCCTACAATTTAGTGAAAAATAATACATTGTTTTTCAAGTCAAAGCCTTCGAAAGACAAAGAAGTTAAGGCATCGCTAACTTGTATTTTTTTCTCTTTTGGTAGAAAAAAGTCATAACTTATCATCATCATAACCAATTACTATATAAATTTTAATGCTTTATACTTAGAACCATCTCATCTATATGCTTAATAATCTGAACCTATAATATTTATAGCTTATGATTTATAATTGATTAATTCTTATTTTTTATTCAACTTCTAAGTTATGAAATTTTTTACATGTAGTAGTTAGCAGAATGAATAATGTTTTGGGTTTAATTTCAAAATCACAAAACTAATAATAACCACAAAAAATTCATGCAATTCTATCCAACAGTGCCTGAGAAAAGGAACATTTTATAAAAAAATCTAATTATTGGGAAACTCTAAAACTTTCCATTCCTTTTTGAACATGGCCTACACATTCTAGTTTTTAAATTGCCACATTATGCCATCTAGCATACAAACATTGAACTCTGCAGTACTTTAGAAGGCAAATTTGAAACCAGTATCATGTAGAAAAACGATAATATTGAGTGTACAGTAAACTATTATTTAAATCACCATACCCACCTTACATATGTCAAAATGAACAGCCTATATCTAATAATACAATGAAGACATCACAATAAAACAAAAAAAAAAAAAAAAAAAAAAAAATATGCAAATAAAACGTTAAAAAGTGTACGTTGTTTTCCTCAGCCACTTTACTTCAATGCTAGTTTTCCTGCCTCTTATATTTTCCCATTATATTAAATTTAATAAAACTGAAGATACCATCAGATGTAATCAGTTTTAGTAAACATTTCAGTAATAATGGAGAAACAATGGACACTATATTATACGCTGACGACCAAATACTTATTGCAGAATCAAAGAATGCCTTAAAACGAAAGTACATATATTAATTAAAATATTGAAGTCTTACAATTTAAAATATCTGGAAATGAAATTACAGTTTTAACATTTGAAGGAAAGCAGCATGTTATAAGTAAAATTGTAATAAATTAGAAAACTATAGAACAGATGGTAACATTTAACTAATTTGAATCAGAATTAACCGCTGTATTAGAAGAGAAAGATGTTGACAAGAAATAGAAGAAATAAAAACTAGAAGAGAAGCGCTAATTAAATTGTATAAGACACGGTGAAGTGATAATTTCAACGATACAAAAATAACTCATTAAATATCCATAATGAAGTAGTTATGGACAATTAATTAGGAAAGAATTTAACTAAATCTTACAATGTTTGTCCCAGGCAAACCAAATTAACATCGTCGGAAAGCCCTGAAAGAATTATATTAATGTAGTGATTTTTGTGAACACAGAAAAATAAATAATGCCTATTGCATTTCTATTTCAAACATATGGAAAATTGAATGAATTGTTTGTAGAGGAGGGAGTAGAGAAAGAAGTGTGATTATACAGAGAAAATCGTGTGAATATAATTGTTGCACTTCTATCTCACTCTATCTCAATTGTTGCACTTCAGAAAATTGTATGAATTCTATGCTGAAGGGCGAGTAGACAAGGATACGTGAATGTAATATGCAAAAGAAAGGCATACATGTGGTGCTGGTGTACTGATACGGAGTAGAATGTGCTGTGTGACTGTTACGCAACCGACTGTAACTCTTGGGTAATGTTGGATTTGTTTGAGTACCCAAAACGAATACAAAAAGTTGCACCTAACCCGGAGTTTAAGCCGCTGTCCAATATAGCCGTTAAAATTTACCTGTTACAGCAATATTAGTTTGGACTGCACGCTAGAGTGTGGCAATGTTATGCAATTTAAACATGAAGCTGTCAGCTTGGTTGGCCCACCCTGCAACCCTGTTAAGTGTTCCAATGTGACTCATCCCTCCACTTGCCAACAGGAACTTCATATTCTGCCGGCTATATTAAAAAATCTAAAGCCACATACCCCGCTGGGATATTAAAAGCTAAATCGACCTCCGCCACACGTTATTGAATATTTTATGGGCAATTCACGTTGAAAGTGATTAAAGTACAGATAACAAACATTAATTGTGTCCCATATGCGTGAACAAACGAACGATGTGCACATTTGAAATAGCCAACCAGCCTTTCAGGGTGATGTAATCGTCAAAAGAATATAATACACGTTTCATGAGACAGACAGACCTATTGATAGACAGACTGACGGACGTATGGACGGACAAATAGAAACACTCTGACAGATGGATACATAGATAGCTAGCTAGATACAAACAGATAGACAAGAGTCATAAAAGGGCTATTTTTTATCAGCATTACTAGAATCTGCTTTGAGTTTACAGTCCATACAGTCAGGTAAGCTATTGAATAGGTTCCAACCTATATGTTCTACTTTATTTACATAGTTACTACCATATATACATATTGTGAAACAGGTAATGAATTCATTTCACACAGTGTTTATAAACTCAAAGGTTCTTCTTGTTAATATATTATAGTAAAAACGTATATTATGGCTGACTAAAATTTAATGGGGGTTGGCAGGAGGGGTTCATCATTACAAAATCCCATCAGAGGCTTGTCACGCCTTGCGGTGTTGTATACTGAACACGCTGTAAAGCCGGATATATTTGTGCCCACAAAACGTATTTGTACACCAGGAAAGAGAATAGTAGTAGTCAGCTATCACTCGCCATTAAAGTTTGTGACACAAGGTCCAAGAGTAACGCATACATTTTTGTTTGTGACTATATGATTGTTACTCCAGCAGAAACAATGGTGGTGAAAGAAGGAAAGGACCTTGAGCAACGAGTAAACCATCAGTTCAACTCCAAGAGTGACTGAATGAAGGGACAGCGGCGGTTTCTTCTTCTTCTTCTTCTTCTTCTGCTCCTCCTCCTTCTCCTTCTTCTTCTGCTTCTCCTTCTCCTTCTCCTCCTCCTCCTCCTTCTTCTTCTTCTTCTTCTTCTTCTTCTCCTTCTCCTTCTTCTTCTTCTTCTCCTTCTTCTTCTTCTTCTTCTTCTTCTTCTTCTTCTTCTTCTTCTTCTTCACTTCATGGCATAGGCAATCAAGTGCCTGTTTACTCTGTTGCTTGTTTGTTAATTTCCAACTTGCATATGCTAGTATAGGTGCAGCCATAACTTTGTAAAACTTTAATTTTGTTTCTTTATATATTTCGTTTCTAAATGCCCTGTTTATTGTTCCTTCCTTTAACTAAACATCAGTTCCCAAGTAGTTAAAATGGTTCACTTATGCAACGGTTATTTACAACTATATTTGCTCTAATGGGTCCTTTCTCAATGAATGACATTACCTTTCTTTTTATAATAGAAATTTTCATATATTGTTCACAAAGCTCATTAAGTTTAAAGATAGATTTTTGCAGGGCAGACTCACTATTTGGTATAAAAATCAACTCGTTGACAAACAATTACATATTTAAAAAGTTGTTTGAAATTTTAAACCTAGGATCACTCGTTGCTTCTATTTCCTCACTAGATCGTCAATATAAATATTAAAAAGTGTACGTGATAAAGTACCCTTGTCTGATATCCTGATTAGTAAGAATTTTTGCGGAAATTTTACCATTGGTCCTGTTTGTTTGAAAGTATCATTCTTATAAGTTGTTGTGGGTATCCTCTTTCTTCCAATATTTGCCACATTTTGCATCGATTTCTTCTATCAAAAGATTTTTCAAAATCAATAAACGTCACATGCATTTCTTTATTAAATTCCCCATGTTTTCAATCAGCTGTTTAACGATAAAGATGTTATGCCACAAGATCTGCCTCTTCTAAATCCATTTTGTTCTTCCAAGATAAGACATGCAGCTATATTTTGCAAGGTTTTGTTTATTATTTTTGCTTTTTTTATGCTGCTTACTATGCGATTTTCAATAGAAGAACGGTGTGTTGTGACCACATTTTTGTGTGTGAAGGGTAAAAACTCTGTCAATATTCACTGTGAACCTGTGTCTGTTTGTGAGGATGATGCACTGGACTACAAGTAATGTGAACAGGTGGATGATAAAGTTCAAAGCAGGAAGAGTGACCAGCATCGATTTGCCGACCGTGTCAACAACCCCATTCTGAGTGATTGCTGAATGACCATAGAGGAAATTTGTGCTAATACAAGCCTCAGCCATAGTTCATTATTAAAGATGACTTGAAAATGAGAAAAGTGGGTGCCAAGAATGCTAGATGAAAGCAAGAATTCCGGATGACCTGTTCGGAAGAAATGCTGACAAGGCACCACTAGGATTCACATTCAATAAGTAGGCTGAAAATATTTAATATAGTTTGCTATCAACCAGTAGACAAGTTCAAATATTTGTTTTAAAGAACTTTCTCAGTAATTGACATTAATTTGAAAATAATTCATCAAAACAAGTTTTAAATAACGATTTTAGGTATAAGAACAATCAGTGTCAATTTAATCACTGCATGTTCGCAGCAAATACTACTTAGCATTAAAAATAAGAAAATGAAACTATTATGCACAAAATAAGAACTCCAAATTTACATAGTTTTGAAGCATTTTATGTCACTCGATTGACTGCTTCTTATTATGGGTGCCTACGGCTGCTCACACATGAGTCTTAATCTCTGGGATCCGTGGTGGTTACAGAGAGCGATATTGTAGTTTTGTTAGAACACTTTATTTGTTTTATTTTTACACGTTTAAGCTTTGCTGAACAATTTTAAATAGAATAAAATATGCAGTTTAACGTAACCGTTGGAACGAACTTTCACCGTGTTGCTTACATGTATCTCTCCCTCGTAACGATGTCTCTCTCCTACTGTCCCTCAGTCATTATATTCTTTTAGCTTCCCAAACATCCATAATGGCCCTCACTTCATTAGGTGAAGACTTTGCCCTCTGGCGAAACCCCTCGGGTTTCCGATATTTGTAAAATACAATACCAGGCTCCTTTTCTTTATGTTGAAGACCTTGCCAAACTAATTGTATCTCGTTTACCTTAATGTTTGGGACGTTCGCTAATGACCCTCGGTAGTGCCTTTCCCGACTGGCATCCCTTCCCCTGTGGTACATATTCTTAACCCTTTGCTATTAATGGATTTTGTAACTTTGATATATTTTGTATATCATAAGCGCTATACAAAAAACTGCTACAGTTTTAATCTTTCCTCAATCTTCACTTGCTGTTCCTGCTTTCAGAGTTCATACAAATGGAATGCACAATCCCTTGAAATTGTTGTTATGTCAAATTTAGTCTCCATGTGTAATTAACATTATAGGAGTATTCAGCTGAACACATTTTCTCTACTACGTATGGTGAGTTGGTGAAGTATTTTATTTCTCCCAAATATTCCATGTCGAGATTTTACCCAAAATATATATTTTGAGTGTATTTTCACTAATAAGAGCACAGCAGAAAGACGAAAGGGACAAATTATCTAATGATTCAATTAGAGGTATTTTTAATGAAGCACGATTTTAAAAACTTCAGCTGTGAATATTTCTTGATTATATTTCAAACGAGCTAGATGTTTTGCATAAGATTATCTCTTCAGAGAAGTATAACTGACTCTTCAACACATTTAACACTGTATGTCTCAGGATTTTTTTAGAAAAAAATATATGTATATACGCATATGAATGTATGTAAATAGGATTTAAATTATAAATTTACATTATTTTTTCATTGATCGATAATATCCTGCATTGTGTCACACATTTTTGTCAAATGTCCTACAATTCCTACCATTGTGTGCTACATTTCTATGCACTAATCTGGTAACCTTACAAGTATGGGACTAAAATAAAAATACAAAGTTTTAAAAATTAATCTAATAGAATTATATAAAAATTATCGACTTTCTCGTCGTTAAAGGTTACGAATAGGTAATGCAAAACTTCCAGAACTTGAGAGACTATTGGAAGGAGTTCAAGGAAGTCATTGCTAATCGTAGTTCAATTATAAGAGGTAGACGAGTAATATCACTACATTATTTTACAATAATTTGTTAAACAACGGAGAAGGTAAATGAAATTGATGCGTCACTGGAGTGTAAAAATCTAACTGTGCAGCGTCAAGTAAGCCAGCTAGTCATTAGAAGTGCAAATTATAATATAGTTTGAGTTCGTAAGTTTTGTTTAAGCATTTTTATGAAATCCTAAATGTACACTAGACAAAATTTTCAGTGCTTCTTTAATAACGCGTTCTTAAATCTCACACAGATGGCTTTGACGTTTACAGTGCCCTCTTTTTACTGATGTAATATTTAATAGATTTACCTGGATGTGTACATTTGTGGTTACCTTAACTTCCAACTTAAGTTTCAGGCATTACGTCTTAAACTTCCATAATTTATTTACCGAATTCTTTAGACTCTAGGAATGCTGCTGTAATGGAATAAAATATATTCCAAGTAGCAAGACACCACTGCGCAAAGAGAATGCAATAATTCAATGATTAAGGCTATCGAAGTTCTAGGCTGTTATCTTTCAGTTTATTGAGTCAGTGGAACTGCAGTACCTCCCACTCCTACGTCGTTTCTTTCTTTTAAGATATGCAATCAATATCCTGCTGGAAGAAAATAAACAAGTGGTGTGAAGTTCGCTTACCGAAGGAAGGCGTGGCGATGTCTGCTGGTGTCAGGACTCCGAGAAACTTATGCACAAGTGGTTTCGTCTTTTTTGTGATCCCAATACTGGTAATATGTAATCTCTGCCGCAGTGATCCGGTTCTCGAGGAAGATTCCGCTGTGGTAAGTTCATATGGCAAGTGGGAATTGTTTGGGTGGAACAGGCAAACAAGTTAGTATCTAATGAGTTACATTTAGGAGGTGCTTTTTTACTGTATTCCGACATTCGACCTTGCACCTAGAAGAAAATTAGCAATAAGATAACTTCTACAAAGGTTTATCTCAACTAACACGAAGATAGAGGAATAAGAGTTTGTAAGAATAGTTAGTACAAGAATAGAGAAAGTTATGTAAGTGCAGAAAATCAGATTTTTCTGACAGATTTTTAAGAGATGCCTTTTACTTGACAGAACATCGCCAGATTTACCCATATATTTAGAATTTAGTCCAAAGGGAATTGAACACAATGTGCATATGGTTATATTTGATGATAAAATTGAATTAATTTTCTTCCAATAAGATGTGTTGACTGAAGAAAACCTGGTTGACATGTGCAACACTGACTGATTCGTCATTCTTAGAAGCCAAAAAATAAACAAGCAAGGTTGTTGCTGCAGCCAAGAATCGAGTAAAGTGTAATGTTAGACGTTCTAGTGAGGCAATTGCGTAGGTGCGTTCGTTCGCAAACTGCAACGTTTAAATAAACCTAGGGGTCTCTCAGGCCCCTAGCGACCAAAGGAGAGTTAAACAAATTGTAGAAGAAACTGATGCCTTCCTCTACCCATTTTTCAACTATTAATACAAAAGGTTATTCTTTTACATGTTAGTCGAAATAAACGTTTGTAGAAATTATTTTATTGTATATTTCCTCCTAGGTACAACGGGCTGCACAGTTGGCAGATAATGGAAAATGTACTTTGAAATAAACAGTGTTTCTTAAAGTTCTACAGTTCGGTATAGTAATAAACATATTAATTAAAATCGTTACAATCTGTTTTAAAATAACAAAGAATTCCGAAAAATGTAATTTGGGAACGGGAGATTATCCTGAAAACCTTCGTACCACATCTTTGGAAGATAGTGAACCTAAATACCAAAGTTCACTTTTGTTATTTTGTGCACTCACGCATACACCCGCACACACATACACTGACACACACACTCAACTTTTCTAATTACTTTTTATTTCTATGACATGAAAGCATATTTTCCGTGAAGTGTGTTCATGAAATGTTTGCCTATTTTACCTGCTATTTCTAATGTTTATTACATAAAAATCTGCAGTTTACTGCACAGTCAGATAATACGAATGCGTTACTGTCAAGGCATAACTTCTTCGGCGTTGCAACAGCTACAGTTTCAGTGGAAATTTACACACCTTTTCACTTTATATAGGTACTAATATGATTTTTGCTGTGCAACCATTTAATTTAGCGAAGTGTTCGGGAGGATATACAGAATATTTCGTTAATATTTACTAATTTTAAGTGTGTTACATTTAGAAGGTTACCGAGCGGAATGGCTCAGGCGGTAGCGTCTGTGGGCCGCTTTCGGGAGATCGGGGGTTCGATTTCCGTGGCCGCACACTCTGACTTGGGCTTTTCCGTGGTTTCCCCATGTCAGACTTCTCCTCCCTTGATGTCAGACCTATCCCTGCCACTGTTTCTCCATCGGTAAGGCAGTTCCCAAGAATTCAAAATGGCCAAAAAATTTAAAATTATTATGTTCTTTAACGACGCTGTCAATTGCCAGAATTAGCGTCGCCGGTGTGGCGGAATTTCGTCCCGCAGGAGTTCTTTTACATGGTAGTAAATCTACTGACATGGTGCTGTGACTTTTAAGCCGATCTGGGCTGGATTTGAACCTGCGACCAACTGAGCTACCCACACTGTCTTTTCAAAATGGCCGACACTATACTAAACTGCAGTGGACATTTCACCAATAGTCAGTATTGCCAACTTACAATGAAAATTACTAACAAGTGTATGAGAAACCTCCGGTGAAAAAGGACACGATTTTAAAGGCACAGTTTAATAAACGTGTAAATTAAAACGTGATGCACAATATCATTTAAGTTTCATAAGTCACATTCAAAATGAAACCATTGACCGGTTAAGAGGATAATATTTTTTTTAGATTAAAGTCCAAATAGATTGAATGCTCCCCCCCCCCCCCACCAAAAAAAAAAAAAAAAAAAAGAAGAAGAATGTCTTCCAAAACCACACGGTCCCGACAATGGCAGGTACTTCGGCTAGTATAGAATCATAGAGGAAAGCTTCTTATTCGAATGTTTGCCTTACGTTTGTTTATCTATGTGACCTGTTTGAAGATGGTGGAAAGTGTATAGAGCAAAAGTCATTACTACTAATGATGATGAGAGAGGCTTAACACTCAATCCGAGCCAGCTGAGGCACTTGACTATTATTACGTTCACGCCTCCAAGAGATGCTGCAATTTAATGTGCCACATGAGAGCAACCTAAGATAGCAATGAGGACTAAAAGATCAAAAGGATAACTCGCCTTTCACACGGATTCATGTTTTCACCTCGTTAGGGAGCCGTGCGTTGCTGGATTATGCAAATGCACACTTTTCCTTTTAAGCTATGACCGTTAATGCCACTCATTTTTTCATGCAGGGCCAAAAAAATAGAGAGAGGAAAGTATACTCATTAACAACTTTCAGCATTTTCATATCTAGACACAACACGGTGTGAATAGATTGACCACTTAGAGGTTAAACCTATCTTTCGTTTACTAGCGTATACTATAAAGAAAAATCTTGTGTTTCCTCAAATGACTTTCTTTACTCTTGTACTAACCTTTCTTACAAACTCTTATTTCTTTATCTTCTTCGTGTTAATTGAGATAAACATTTGCACATATTATCTTATTGCTTATTTTCTTATAGGCACAAAAGGAATATGGGAATACAGTAAGCTTTCAGCGATAGTCAAATGTTTTAAAGCTTTTAAATTCCCTTCTCTTTGCACAGCTAACATAGGAAAAAAAATCTGATGTGTTGCACTCTCATGACTTTCTCTACTCTTGTACTAACCATTCTTATAAACTCTTATTCCTATATCTTCTTTGTGTTAGTTAAAATAAACATTTGTACAAATTATCTTATTGCTTATTTCCTTGTAGGTGCAAGGGGAATATTGGAATACAGTAGGCTTTGTGCGATAGTCAAATCTTTTAAAGCTTTGAGATTCCGTTCTCTTTGTACACGTAACATATAAAAAAATGAACAACGATGACCCATTTCACGAAAGTTCCAAGTTTTCCGAAACTCACACACATAACAAGGTATATCTCCGAAATGGTTCACCCTACAAGAAAATTTATTGAGACATAAATTGTGTATTTTAGCAAAATCTACATTTTTTGTATAGTATAATTTGCTCTATCTCTAACGGTTTACCAGTTCTGCAAAAGTCGTCCAAAGTAAATACGACTACAGGGGCTATAGCCAGAAAATTCAAGATATACATTTCATTTGTCATAAAAATATCTCAAACATATGACATTTTAATCAAAATCGTTAGAGCCATTTTCAAGAAAATCAAAATTTTCGAAAAATTTTCCATGTAAAGGGTAGTTTAGGGTGGGGCTATTTTCTTCAAAATCATCATGTCGCATCCTTGAAAGATATTTAACTTAAATACCAACTTTGGTTTTTAACCTACTTTTCCTTTTTCAGTTATGCTGTCCACAGACACAAACTGAGAGACACACGGACCTTTTTCTAACAATGCTTTTTTGGATTCAGGGAGCCTCAAAACATATTTCCGGTGAAATCTCGACATGCAATTTTTGGGTGGAATACAATACTTCCCCTACTTACCAGTAGAGAAAGTAAAAAGCATCACCTACCACCATAATTTACTTTACTGCGATCTAGGAATCCCAGTGATTCCTGGCCCGTGATCTCAAACAGAAGGCATGGTAACTGGAACTTTTGCAAGATGGTAGGAAGATTATGTCAGAGAGGATAAAGAGAAAATAATGCAAGGCAACACAAGATAAGTTACTGAAAGAGAAATCAGGAATCACATCGGAATGCTAAAAATACCTGAGCAATAGGTATATTATAATACCTCCTGAGGTTTAAAACAATGTTTGCTATTAATAAAGTGTGTAATAATGCCTTTCCTTTGCTTTATTTGAATAAAACCATCCATTTTCATGCGCTGAAATGCAAAATGTTCTCCAGCAATATCACTACTGTCCCTTTATTGTGAATAAAGCATCCTGACACGACTTGTAGCTGTGTAGTGATATGTCGTTTAAGTTTGCCTCGAGCTAAATTGCCTCGTGGCTGTGAATAATATAGTGATGTTGAAATAATGATATCTTCATTGGCTTTCACCGCTGCAGTGTTTATTTATTTGCCGGACTCCAGTGAAATAAAGTATTAAATTGCCTTCCGCCAGGCAAGCTATTGTCACGTTACCTGAATAAACATTTACCTGTTGCAGACGTTACTCTGAAGCAATCAATTCACTAAATGGTCACATTTTTAAAACGGGTGCACTCGCCGCCCCCGTGGACCACCCTTCTCAGAGGCTGCATCGTCTACCGATGCACATGCAAATATGTTCTGCTCCACGTGGTTGTCGTCAATTTGAAGCAACAACCGTTCCCTCTCTGCGGTAAGTTGGCAACTCCCCGTTCTGCTGAAGATCTGATGTCCTGGTCGCCAGTGTATTTTCAATACACAATATCTCCTCTCGTTGTTTCCCGGGCCTAGCTCAAGCAATCTTGCTCTTTAACTCGGGGCATGCGTGGCGGTTTGGGAATAAAGACAACGCCAGTTTGTAATATAAATCAAGTTTACTAACTTCTTGGATTGTCGAGAAATTGTCCACCGAGTACTAAAAGAATAACGATAATACTGCTGGTTAGATTCGTAAACTGGAGAATGTGCAAGTTTATACTTTTGCACGTGGGGGGGGGGGGGGGGGGGGGGCAAATGCTTTTGACCGCGCTGCAATAAAACGCAGCTCTTACGTAGCGTGCCTGGTCGCTGACTGATTACCTTCCCTAGATGCGACAAACCTTTCACTTTTTTCGGTAATCAGTCCATCTCATAGCACGTCATATCCAGCCGGTGAGCCTAGCATTACCTGGAATTTTAACCAGAGTGACGCTGCCTAGCTCACGTAGGCACTATTGCTAATGACCTTTGCAAATTGAGACGGGTAAAATCAATTAGTCTAACGACCTGGTTCAAAACATTTGTGCCAACAACTGCCCTTGCACTAATGATACCTTTTACCAAAACAGTTAACCAGCTCTTAATATTTATTTCCACTTTAACATATATTCTCAATATTTCTATCTTACTATTATTTCTCATTTTCTTAATTGTTAATTTTGATTCTTTCTCATTATTTCGGCCTATCATTATTTCGGCTTCATAGTATTCTGA
Source organism: Tenodera sinensis (assembly GCA_030765045.1). NCBI lineage: Eukaryota > Metazoa > Arthropoda > Insecta > Mantodea > Mantidae > Tenodera > Tenodera sinensis. The sequence goes on along the minus strand of CM060961.1, from coordinate 42,445,626 downwards.
ATATGCAGGGAAAAGAGGACGGTGCTTCTTGAATTGGGCATGCATGGCGTAAGAGAAACAACGTAAGGAAGAAATGTTTGGGGGGTTCCACTGAAGCAACCCGGTTAGTGGCGATTGTTGGACTCATGCGTGCATGCAGGGAATGCAAGCGTCTAAGAGTGATCGCTGACGCCAGATATGATGCGTTCTGACCATCGTCCAGAGCTTAGCAGCGTGGAAGGTGCTATGGATGATTTTAACCCTCATCTGGTGACGTCATAAAGTGGTCACACTACTGGTGACGCAAGTCTTATATTTATGTTACTCCAGAATTAATATTCATTGTTTTTTCAAGATTCTAAGCCTTTTATTTAATCAAGGCGTCATTAAGAATTATTTTGATATATGACAAGTTTAAAAATCATATTATTTTAAACTTTAAAAACAAAGAATCCCCTTGTGGAAATAATTAGAAAATAAACCGTTTACCTGACAGTTTCCTGTCCCTAGGAAGGTTGTGCAGAGAGATTAACAAAAATGTGGTATTTTCAGGTTTACCAACGTATGCCGAATATAAGAAATGTAAACTGTTTATATTTTAATCAATGTTTTCAATACGTACACGCCTTTTTTCCCCCTACAGTTTATACAGATTTCTAGATGTTTTGCTATCTCTCTTTAGATTTGGCGAATCGCAAAACTAGCAGAAGATTGGAAAATCTCTTTTAGAGTATGAGACAATATTTCTCTGCATTTGCCACTTGTTGCAGATTTAGATCAAATATATTTATCATTTGATTCAAAAGCAGCAGAGTTTGGAAATCTTCCAGCTCGTAATGGTCAACATGTTTAGTATCGGGATGACCAATGCATTGAAACGTTTTCCCCACACTATTCTATTTGTCCAAAAGGATTAAAAGCAACCAAATATATAGTACTGCAGCTCGGAGAGTGAACATATCTTCTCGCGGACTCCTTTTTGAACATTTATGGTTTCTAAAATACAAATAGCCCTTTCTGACTTCAGTTTCCGCTTATTTGCGGCAGTTTCACCTTCAGTGCAAGAGTTTTCAGCTACTTCAACAGAATCACGTTCACGGTTTCTCTGAATCAGATTCACTTTCAATTACAATTCACTCTCTACGTCACTTTCATAACTGGTATCTTCAATCTTTTAAGCAGTTGAATTTCACAATCAGGGTCTCTGAGCGTCACTGCGCTGGATGGAACAGTATTTGGCCATTGTGAACAATACTACTCTTGAGAGAAAAAATCACGCATCTGGTGACGTGACGTCTATTAGACGTTGCTATTCTCTTCCGCACTAAACAACAAAGGCCTATTCGACTGAACTTACTGGAATATAGGAAGGTAATTTAAGTATCAGAAGTCAACTTCCCATAAATAACACAGGAATCAGCGACTGCTTCTGAGTGTAACATCACACGCAGTCAGTATCCAGTGACGGACACAAACAGGCTTCGATTTTAAGATATCGAAATGTTTCATGTTTCTTAAAGGTATGGAAGGAGGAATACTTTTGTATTCAAGAGGAGAAGAAAAGCAAATGCCTCATTTGCCTTAACTATTGATTGGAAAATGCCCCTGTTTAACAGTCCTACACATTTTTAAAGCTCCTTAAGGGTTGCAGATGGAAATCATTGTTCTGCAAATATTACACCCTTCAGATGTTCCACAAACAAGGTTGGGATTTCTCTCATCTTTGCCTTCTGTCACGTTTGCTACACTGCGAATGTTTGCCTCTACTTGATGTCAGTTTTTGGATCTAGGTATATTTGCAAACAGTTTCTCCAAATTGAACTATATTGGAAGTCCGTAACCTCTACATTACCTAATGTTACTTGGTGTATCTTCTAAAGTTTTGTCGCCAAACATTGGTACACTTCTTAAAAGTAAGCAGCACCAAACAAGTCACTAACGAACATATCCTTATTGCATACGATATGAAAGCGCTTTTAAATGAAACGCAACATACATTAAGTCAAACACCACTGCAATACAATACACGGCTGGGGGTTAAAGAAGGGTAAAAGTCCGCGTGCAAGGAGGTGAAGCCAACTTCCCCTCTTTCGCAAACGTTGGACATCGCTGGGATAGCGTTTCTAAACTTGCACAACGCCTGAGGGACCTCAGGTCACCAGTTGAGGGTTAAGTAAAGGAATAACTTGGAATGACGACTGGAATGAACGGACGAAATGAAAGGTGTGGCAAGGTGTAACCGCCGGTTGCGGCAGCACTGGTCTCAAGATCCGGTATGTATAAGGCTGGTCGTCTGCATAGAGGAAGACCTCTATTAGCGGTCAAGCTGTAACAGTAAGAGCGTAGATAGTGAAATTGGGTTAAACTGAGATTATTATTGAGGGACAGCCGGTTTAAGTGGTTGAAGATTACCACGTGGGGCTTTCCGTTAGTGAGGTAGCGATAGAACAGTGAGAGTGGTTTTTTGCGTTTGTTAATCGTGGTTTTATAAGAGCCCGAGGGGGTTTTGGCTTTCGGCGCATCTGGCACAGAGCTCACTGGAGAATTTTTGATAAATTACTCAACGTAGTGCACTCGCTATTTCAGATGGGAATAGAGGGAATGAGAAGGCGAACTTTAGATACAATAACGGAGGATTTTGTTATGGAGGGATTGAGGTGTGTTTTTACTGGAACGACGCAGTTAATGAGGGGCTAAACGAGCGTTTTGTATTCAGTGAGTTCTACATAGAGTTGTAAAGCTGGCGTAATTGATGAGAGGGTAGAGCTTACAGAGTTGTGTGACTTATCCATCTCAGTCGATGCCTAAGGAGATTGCAGTCATAAGTTCCTGTGGTAGGGGTTACCAAATACTCGTAGTTGTGCTGAAGGGAGAGTCGATGCCATTTGTTGGTGTTTGAGAGGTTAAGTAAAGCTGACGTCTGCAACTGGGTTTACTTTAATGCAGAATTTGCTTACCCTGCCCTCGAAAAGCCAAAGGGGCTCTCTCGGGGGGATACTGTGTGTTTGAGATACCCGGTAAGACCAGCGGTGCTTAACCGTCTTCGCAGAGCAATAACACAGTGTTGATACCGCTCACAGTATACCGGATGTAAGCAGTACTTCCATTCCATATTTCCTTAAAGAACGTCAGCCTGTTGGAGGTGGAGGAATTGACGCATGACTGTAAGTTCCGACAATGTAGGTGTTCGGCGGGAAGTATGCATTGGCGAAGCCTCCTCAGGGGTCCTTCGTGCCAAAAGATCGTTTTCAATGTCCAGGAATACAGCGCCGTTGATCTTGCAGGTGCTGAGCCGTATGTGTTCGGTGGTGCGCTGGATCTCGACTCAGAAGAGTTGAATGCATGAGGAACACGAACCTCTAATGGTGACTGCACAGTGATTAAGCAATAAACGAGAAGCGCTGACATACTCCTTTTCATTTCATAACGCTCCGGTTCCTGGTTTATGACTTTCGTTTAACAATGACGCTCTTGGCTATGTGAAATGGCTGCTTTCTTCTCAGAAACCCCCATTCTACCTGCCTTTATCTCGCATTTGGAAATGTTATCTGCTAATAGCTAAGCCTAACCTGAGCAGCTGCTTCTTTTCCTGTCTACCGAAGTGTTAATTTTTATCTCCTTTCACTTCTAATTCCTACACAAAATATGAATCGGTCTTCATATACGAATTATTATTAAAATACGTAAATTACTGCAGTCACATCATAGTCACTATATGAGACATTTCCTTTCATGTTATTAACCCTGTTGTACGTTGCCATTTCTTATAAATCCTGTACATACATATTGATTTATTATTTATTATTAGTCTAGCTATAGTATCTCATTGCATTAGTAAAACTCTGGCAATCAAGTCAAGGATATAAAAATAAAATAGACATTTATTTTAAAACAAACACATATCGTTTGGCCAAGGAAATCCAATAAAATAGTTGCATCAAGCACCACTTGATTATCATGATATAGAAAAAAATATTTAACCAGTTGTTACTGTCTTTTGTCATTTCAGTCATATCTAACACAGTATGGCTACATCAGCCGCAGATTTCGAGGAGCGGTGCCACGCAAGGTAAAGATAAACGCATTAGCAAAATTCCAAGAGTTTGCTGGTTTAAACGCTACAGGTAGGTAGAATTTGATCAAATCCATTTGTTAAATTTTTTTAATAAAATAGCCCCCCAGATACCGCAACGTCTATTTCTTTTGGTGGCATTTACTTCGGAAGCAGTTACTTATCAAATTGTTTATAAACATTTCCAAAAGTTGAATTTTTGCTTCATCACTATAAGCTGTCTAGTGAACTCAAAACATAAATTCAGTAGCTTCCAGGGATACATGATGTTAAAAAAAGTCCATGCACACTAAGTTATCCTCTATATCTTTGTTTCTCTCTGTATGTTAACATACAACATGCTTAGGATATTCACATGACCAAAAAAATGAAAGTATATGTTCATGTGAAACCCCCTCACTTTATATAACGTTACTTTCAACATTTCCCATATAGCCAACGACCTTCGGGTGAATCTCGTTCCACCAAGTTATGACTGGACTCATTTACTAGCTAGAGTTACATACGTTTTCTGCCAGGGTAGGGTGACAATGAAGTCACGGTGTAACGTAGGAACATACAGCTTTTTACCTAATCCCATAAACGGAAGTTGAAGCTCGAATCCTTAGCATGAGAGGCGCAAAAAACCACTGAGCCATCTCAGCATTTTATTGTGTAACTGGGAAAACAAATACAGAGTAGGCCAAAACTTACTATAATAAAAATGCATAAAATATTTTAATAGATATTCTATGGAATATATTTACACTTTCAAAGCTACTACAATGCAACTTTCTTATCTTAAATTGTACTCCCTATAATATTTTACAGATTTGCATAGCACTTTTCAATATATCACAAGGGCAATGCTGTGCAATTCATGAGCATTAAATTGGAAAGAAAACATGCGCGGGCTCAAAGGAGTAAAGCGTTTCTCTTTTTTACTTTCTGTACTACGTATAGTGGATGACGCATTGTATTCCACCCAAAAATTTGATGGCGAGATTTCACCGGAAATGTATGTTTTGAGGCCCTCGAATAAAAGGAAAACATTTTTAGAAAAAGTTCCGTGTGTGTCTATCAGACTGTGAAAAGCATAATTCAAAAACGAAAAGTCGGTTGAAAACCAAAGTTTGTGCTTAAGTTTAATGTATTTCAAGGATGCGATACGAAGATTTTGAAAAAAATCCTCCACCCTTTACAAGGAAAATGTTTCGAAAATTTTGATTTTCTTGAAAATGGCTCTAACGATTTTGATTAAAATGCTATATGTTTGAGATATTTGTACGTAAAATGAAACGTATATCTTAAATTTTCTTGCTGGAGCCCATTTAATCCTATTTACTCTGGATGACTTTTGCATAACTGGTAAAGAGTAAGAGATAGATCAAATCTTACTATACAGATGCAAATCATGCTGAAACACACAATTTATGTCTGAATAAATATTTTGTAGAGTGAACCATTTCGGAGATATTCCTTGTTATTTGTGTGAGTTTTGGAGAACTTATATTTCTGTCAAATAGAACATCGTTATTCACTCTTTTTATATGATAACCGTGCAAAGAGAACGGAGTTTGAAAGCTTTAAAAGATTTGGCTATCGCTCAAAACTTACTGTACTCTCAAATTCTCCTTGTACCTACAAGAAAATAAACAATAAGATAATTTCTGCAAATGTTTATCTAACAAAAAGCTATAGGAGTAGGAGTTTGTAAGAATCGTTAGTACAAGAGTAGATAAAGTCATGTGAGTGCAACACATCAGATTTGACTGCTATTTGACTGTTATTTGTTTTTGTCTATGAAGTCATGTTTATTTGACTGACGATACTGGTCAGATATAAATCCACAATGGACGGAAGAAATTTAATTCTTCTTGATGCATTCATTTCTTGTTGCATTCTTAGTAGGTGCTGAACTTGAATGCCAAGTTTGGTATTAACCGACTTTTTGTTTTTGAGTTATGCTATTCGTAGACATAGGCCTACACAATGGAACACACACGCACACACACTCGCACGTATACATGGACCTTTTATCTCAAAATGTTTTATTAAGACTCAGGGACCACAAAACGTGTATTTATGATGATATCTGACATCGAATATTTGACTATAACACAATACGTCCCTTACTTTACCTAGTAGAGACAGCAAAAAGTATATGCACGCAATTGTGTCGTTTGTTTCGTTCACTATATAAATATACCAATATTGATAAGCAATCATTAAATTTTAATTAACCCCTTCAGTTATAGTACATCGTTTGCAATTAAGAGAAATGTTAACAACACTATTCTTTAGTTATATTTCAAAATTGTTGCATACGGGAAATTATTGACAGGTTACGATTCTTTTTAGAATTTAATTGGAACCTTTTTACTTAAGTATAATTCGTAATTATTGTTAACCTTTATTGGTTGAGGAATATTTTAAACGGTTCTGAAAGGAGTAATTGAATGTGTCAGTCGCCAATTATAATTAATGGAACTTCAAATAAAAACATACAGTGTAATTAAAAATACGAGCTTTTCATAGCAGCAAGAATTACGCCGGAAACTTTAATTTAATTGATACTGCTGTGGTTCACCGCAAAGAAACGAGATAACAAATTGGTACTTGCATGAATTTATTGCTAATTTAAATGGGTAACCAACGAATTTCCGCAACTGGTTTAATTAAAGCAATTTTGTAATTTTGCAGTAAAGGTTATAACTGCGAGTAATAGTCACTAAAAGGTAACTCTTTCAAAAGAATTACTTTAGTGAATATTCCACATACCAATACGCTACTGTCTGTGGAACAATCATGTGAAAAGATATCAACTAAATAGAAAGAAAATTCTAAGTCACAAAAAGTTACTTCTGAGATTCTTCGAAGCTTATAAGAAAATTACATTTCACTTATTGAATATATCTATAGAATTAAAGCGAAAGTTTATAGTATGAGTTTCAAATGGAAATATACCTGGCAACAAAATATTATTGTAATATAACAAGCCATGCATTTTCGTATTCTTATGCTGTATCGCACCCACAAAGTCTCGTGCCGGAATTTTGTCCCGCAGGAGACAAAACAATATAGAATGTTTTTAAACTGTTCATCTGAAATTGAAATGTTCTTTCAGTACAAAACTGTGGATAGAATGATCTTACTAAGTATACGAGTATTCCCAACGTAATTGCTATGACTTTATGTGGCCTTTCTCTGCATTTTATTCACTAGAAATGAAGTTCAGCTGCAATACCACTAGATGGCATGCATATCTATTTTTTGACAATATAACTTAGAATGTTCTTTCTATGTGGTATTCAGAATGCTAAAGCCACAAAGTATTGTGGTTTCTCTATAATTTCCTATTTGCTTTAAATGCCAATTGAGTAGAACGATTTTTTGCAGAGACTTTCAGATCACCGATGGTACAAAGACAGAACAATCAGGTATGTCATTCTTGAAAATCAGTTAATACATTGTTGAAAAATGTGTCCTATATGGATTCACAATGACATACATGTAGAATAGAAACCAGTAGAAAATCTAATGAAATAAAAAGCCAATTTTGGAAAGAATACTGCGGAAGGGGGTGAGTACCGCCAAATATGGAACTATGGGGGAATAAAGGGCTCCTAGCGAGAGGATAAAGTGTAAATCAACGGAGTTAAATATTGGATGAGAGCCTGTATGCCAATCACTAATTAGGGCTAAGAATAAAAGACGTTCTATTTGAGAATCATATTCAACAAATGTTTGGAAGGCATAGAGATGGGGTGCATGTGGGTGGTGGATCAGGGAAATAGATGGCGTGTATGGTGACAGATCAAACAATTGCGCAAAGCAAGGAGTTTACTTTAGAAGAAGAGTCCGGGGTAAAATCGGAATTACATATGGAGCAGTACCTATATCAAAAAGGTACCAAATCTGTGTATGAACGGGGAAGCTAAAAATTACTGATGAAACCAGCGTGAGAATTAGCCGCATTTGTAAGGAAGAGAAACTGTGGGTGCGCATCGTAGCAATTGTATGGGTATGAAGGAATAGAGGGCAAATATTTACTATTACCACCTGAAAGGGAGGGTGAAGGATATACTAAGCGCTACCAACAGCCGGGAAAGACGTGGGGGGATTATTTATTAGTATTTTGAGATAACTGTAACCTGAGAAGGTTGATAGTAGGTAAGTGGTTATAAGCAGAGCTGGATTTAGCAATTACTTCACTTATTGTTAATGTATCGTGTTCATTTATCAATCTAAACTCTTCTTTAGGTGAGACACAATTTATCATAATACGGTTAGCCGTATGTGAGTGTATATACTGGGTGTCCCAGAAGACACCGACAGCGGAACTCTTGACATCGAATTTTTGGGAGGAGTATACCTAACACCTGCTTCCTCTTAGCACTATGGATGTGTGATAAAGAAACTAGTAAATTTTGTAACAGTAGTTTGAAGAAACTAAATAAAAACTGAGAGTGATTAGAGAAAGTAATGTGATTACAGACATTTTTTGCTTGTTCTTGTCTATTATATTTTGAATTTGTAGTACTAGAGAAAGTTTTTAAAAATTATCAATATTTGTGGCAGTAATAATGAACATTTCTAGGTAGCCTGAACGCCGAGACAGTCCAGTTGATGAATTTACCCCGCTGTGGTGTACAGGATGTCTTGTATGACGAAGGGGATGAGAGCGATAACCTAGAAGAACACGCAAGAAAGCGAAGAAAGCGTTACTCTCTGCAAGGTTTGTATCTTCCATTTGGGAGTAATTTAAGTTGCGACTGTTTACAATGTTTCTAAAGGTGTGGTATTTGTAATATACCAGATCACGTGTGAGGAAGAGTACTCCGAAGGTGTGAAGAGAATGGTCCCTCCCGTACTTACTTTAGCACACATACATGCAAGTGCATTAGGTGGAACCGGTATTGCGCTTTGATGGCCATGAAGGAAGGGAAAGTAGGAGAAGGGCTTGAGACTTTGTTAGTAATGTTCCCTGAGCCTGTAATAAATGACACCGTAAAAACTCCAAGCAAAAAAAAAAAAAAAAAAAAAAAAAAAAAAAAAAAAAAAAAAAAAAAAAAAAAAAAAAATATATATATACAGTACCTATTTTAAAAATTCTTGTAATCAATAGTCTCTTGGGTTAGGTGGAGTAAATGTCGTGAAGAAAACTGGTTGATGTTTGTCTTTGTTAAGGGGACTGATCTGCGAGGTTTACAAAACCAGAGCACATCAGTTGCGTTCGCGGTCACTTTATACCTGCTTCAAATCATCAGTTGCGCTTTCTCTCAGTTTTTGCACTTCAGCATTTCCTTCCCATTTTGTAGAGACTTAGGACTCTCCTTTGGAATATTTCAATAGATTTAACGGTTTTTGTGTAAATTAAATTTAAAAGGACCTACAATGTGTTGCAACAAAATGGCAGAAAATTGTGAGGTTTCTTAAATTTAATTTACGCAAAAATATATTGAAATACCCAAAGGAAAAGTTGTCGTTTATTCAATTTTCTATGAAAATAGCCATAAATCAAGAACCTTCAATCAATAATAATTCAGCCAGGTGACGTTAAATTTTGTTTTGATAAAAATATTTTTCTAGAAAACTATAAACGTTTCAACATTTTGGTATTAGACTTTCTTGTTATTCACAATATGAGAAATTCGCTGTTTAAGTCTGGCGGATCATTTCACTTCCACCCCGTATATATTCAATCTATTTCTGATTTCTTGATTTTTTATTTATGTAGTTTTGTATGTCCTCACATTGACCTAAGACCTCATTTCTGACGCCAGAATACGACTCTAATCTTTTTTCATTAATGTCCAGGACTCACTGCCATAGATCATACTGTAGAACTTCATCTTAGTGTCTCTTCGAGTTGTTCTTAATACTCTTTTAGTTGTGTCACAATTTGATATCTGGTTAATCTGTTTAATTTATTTGATCCTGCAAACTCAAAATACATGAATGTGAAGCAGTTGAAAGGAAGTGATGATAGGACATGCACAAGAAATTCATAGTAGAGAAAGGCTGCAAAATCGTGTAGGTTAGGTGGCCATCACAACAGGAATGAAACCCGGAACCTCCCAAATGCTTGTCTCATATGTGACCATAGAGATATCTCACTCGTAACTGTCGCCAAATCTAGATCTGCAGTATTCCGTATCGAATTTGTCTTAATTTATTTATTGTTCAAATATTAATTAATGATTTCAGTAATCCCTAAGTATCATAAATACAGCAACAAGAATAGCAAAAAATAGGAACGTTGGTAAACGTTTTCTAAGGCTACCGGTGTATTAATCCCTTTTAAATTACACAGCAAATAGAGATTAATTTCTAATTATACATCAACTCCTCCAAGCAGGTGCACAGAATTATTCAACACACTTCATATTTTAAAACGAGTTTAGTATTTCCTGAGAGAGAAGTAACATTTATTTATTTACAGGAAGCCGATGGTTCTCGACCACCCTGTACTATAGGATATACCATTACCCGAGCAATCTTGAGCCTGGTAAAGTGGACGAAGAAATTGGGCGAGCCTTTCAGATGTGGAGCAACCATTCCAACTACACCTTCATAGCGAAGTCCTCGGGCAGAGTGCACATTGACATTACCTTTGCACGTCGTTACCATGACGACAATGCGCCTTTCGATGGACCCAAGGGAACTCTTGCCCATGCTTTCTTCCCAGATTTATTTGGTAGTATTCATTTCGATGATGATGAGGATTGGACCATTGACAGCTATAGAGGTAAGCATTACTTAGTTATTAACGATACTTCCATAAACAGAAACTACAAAGGAAGACACAGATAGCGTTCATACAAATTTGTATGTTCAGAGCAAACATACTTCCCTCCAGCTTTGCTCGACGGGCTGACTCATGATGCGAACTACGAGGGCCAATCAAAAAGTAACTTGCACTTTCAAGTTATGGCAATTTATTGAACCACATACACATAGGCAACACAGCTATGGCAACATACAATCTAAGTTCACTTTCCCACATAGTCCCCAAGAGACTGTAAACATTTATCGGATCGGGCAACCAACTTTTCGATTCCGGATGTGTAAAATCACATCCAGTGCTGTGTAATCACCTGCTGGATACAGCTGCTTTCAGCTCCTCATCGTTTCGGAATGATTGTCGTCCAACAAGATCCTTTTTCACCTTACTAAACACACAGTAATCGCATGGCGTAAGTCTGGACAGTATGGGGGATGTTGTCTTACCTCCTACTTGAATCGCTGTAGCAATTCCGGCGTTTGGTGGGCCGTGTGAGGTGTTGCGGTGAAAAATTGCATGCCCACAATAAAGAGCAGTTATTTCACAATGAATGTTCATATAACTGAGCTGTTTAGCCCACAAAAATCTGTACTCCAATTTGGAGTGAATATCCAGTTGGCATGTCACTGAGCCAGGCTGCTCTGCTCACACAACACGACGGGATACCACACCACCCTGCCTATCGGATGTGTCAGCAGTTACTGTAGCTTGCTACACATTGGCCACCGTCACGACACACAGTGTGCTCTTGTGGCGAGCAAGTGCAACTTACTTTTTGATTCACCCTCATACCTCACCGGTAAATGTATCCAGGTCATTCCTACACTGCCATGTAGATAGTCTGTGCGTCTCGGCCTTATAGCAAAATCCTGTAATGAATGCTCCTATATTTAACCTTACAGTCCAACTCAGCTTCAGAATTTAGAGAGAAAAATACACAATGGAGATGTAAGAAGAGTAAATAATAGGAGATAAAAAGGAGAACAGGGATGCATACCTATTCACTTGTTCATTTTTTAAAAAATATACCTGTGAAAAGTTTTAAAATGCATAGGTCCAGCCTGAGTGATTCCCATATTCCCCTTGTACCTACAAGAAAATTAGCAATAAGATATTTCTGGAAATGTTTATCTAATTAATATTAAGTAGATATAGGAATAAGAGTTTGTAAGAATAGTTTGTACAAGAGTAGAAAAACTGACGCGAGTGCAACATCAGATTTATATTTACTTCTATTATAATTGGAACGTAAACCTGCGACCAAAATATGTAATACATTATAACAAAAATAGTGCAAACATTAACTGCCAACCGAAAGATTCCTTTATAGAGTAGTGGCTATAAAAGCGAGACGACAAGTGTTGAGAAGGCAGAGTTGGAACAGTTTTTAGTGGGTGAATCGTCGGAGTTAGTTGTGTGAACAGTCGAGCACTGTTGCCATTTTCTGTTAAGGTTACAACGATACAGAACAGCGGTTAGATCTAAAATTATACGATTGTGTTAACTATAAAACAGAACTCTGTTTTTGTGCTTCAGTTTTAGAAGAAAAATAAAGTGACAGAAAAGGTAACTGGACTTGTCATTTGTCACACTGGTGTCAGGAGTGGGATTTGTCACATTGTCATTTGTTATAATATTTTGAAGGTCAAAAAAGTGTCGAGACTGTCTCTGTGTTATGGCTTTTCAATCAAGAGGTCCGGGTTTCGATTCCCGATTGGCACTAGAAACCTTTCTTTAACCAGAGGATTTTCCTACCTTCCAAGAAGCCTAGAATAATTTGAGAGACAATTCAGTTTGTTGTAAATTAGAAATATTTGTTGGTTTGTGTTTTCATTGACGTATCATTCTGGTACAAAATAGTCTAACAAATGTTATTCTTTTATCTACTACTGGTGAATAGACGTAACACTATAGCTTACAAATATCGCTGATGCAGTAGCTAAAGCTAACAAAGAATACCTCGGAAATGGTTAATGCCACAAAAACTTTGTATGACCTAAATAGGGTGTTTTAACGACACCAACTAAGCTGTTGTCTATCTCGTACAGTTTACCTAAAAACCAAAAACATTCAGCATGAAGAGGACTTCACAGGCTATTCCCAGAACATTTAAGAGATACAGTTTATTTGTCAAACATAGTACTGTGGCAAAATTATTCAATCACTTCTTATCATTTCTTTATTTCCTATATTTTACAACAGGTATGGCCTCACATACAGCAGTTCACAAACGCACTTCCTTTTCCACATAAAATTCTCAATCACCAAACAGGATTTGAAATTCATCCAACTGTTACATCATCCCGATACTTTTAGTAAATTTTCTTTTTATTTAATTTCTTTACTTACGCATTACTGGTCTCAAAATAACACAATTGACACAAATAAGACATATACCATTCTGATCAACTTTTGTTCACGCAAAATTTTCAAATAGCATTACAAACTGCTTGAAAGTTACTCTGCCTCCCTGGCAACGTAACGTCACCCACGGAACATTTAAAACTACAGGAATGGAACCTCCGCATTTAGCACTGTTTAAAGATCAGAGCATTTTGAGCAAAACCGTTTAAGCTAATGTTGAGAAAATAAAGAATAACGAAAGAAATTTCATGCAAACGGGTGCTTGGCGTGAAGGGATTTTCTTGAAAATCTTGGTGTTCCATCCGTAGGATATTTTCAGCCCAAATACTGTATTTAACAGTATTTTCCTTCTTGAGTTGCATGGTTTATACACAGACAGACACACCCACACATCATTTTATAGAAATGCATTCTTTTTGGATATCTGAGGACTCCAAACTCGTATAGCTGAAATCTCGATATTCCATTTTTGTGTTGAAGTGCAATTGTTGTGTTCTGCGGCGCTGTGGCTGAGCGTTTAGACCATTCGCCTACCACCTAGGCGGATTTTCTCCGGCTTCTCCGGTTTCCTCCGCCACTCATTGCACCAATTGCTCCATCATCACCTTGCCATTCATCGTTTTTACCTGTACTTCACATTAGTCTCTGCCTCACTATCATACCTGGTACTTGACTGACCACCCACTTCCAGATCTTCACTCTGTCCGGTCTATAAGTTTCTGTGCTCCCCAACAGGCGTCTGACCCAAACAATGGTTTGTAAGTCCTACATAAGGAGAGGGAAGAGGAAAAGAAGAAGAAGCAATTCTGGTGTTTACTATAGGTAAGTAGGAGAGAAAGTAAAGTAATAGAGCCCAAAACTATAGTTCCACTGTAAAAGCACCAACACGATCAGTTGTTTTTCAGGTCAATGCCTTCAGAAAGACCGTAGAAGTAAAAGAGACTCAAAAATGAGAGAGAGGGAGAGAGTTAAAAAACAGGAGCGGATTCACTGTCTGTTTAAGCTGGCTTAAGACTCGTAAGAGGACAAGTGCTAAGCCTCTTGTCTTACAAAGCCTTTCTGTTACAGGCGTGAGCTTGTTTCAAGTAGCAACGCATGAAATCGGCCATTCTCTTGGCTTGAACCACTCAGCTGTATCCGGAGCGATTATGGCGCCGTTTTATCGCGGCTACGACCCAAACTACACCCTACACCAGGACGATATACACGGAGTACAGGTGAGTGTTTCTAAAGTGCTTTCATTGCTCTCTTAAGAGAGAAACACAATGTAGGCACAAGAGATGCGGGCAATTAAGTGCGTTACGATCTCTGCACTTGCGTGTTTGAAACAGCCGCAGGCGTTCACTTTGGGAGATTCTCTCAATATTCCACAAGAACGTATCACATATCCCGACAACGTTAGTTTATAGCTTAGTAAACTTTACTTATGCTGTCGCTAAGGGCATATTCCTGAAATTCACTTGTGACATAAGTAAATTAATTTGGAAGACCACAGATGTCATCCTTTAATCAGAAATAAATCTTAATGGGTACGTTGTATAGATTCATGATAAGTTCCTATACAGGGTGTTCTAAAACAACACCGACAACGCTTAGTATGTTGCGTGGGATGACAATGTCTCATGATATTATAAGGAATAAAAATATACTAAGTGAATAAATCACCGGGAAGACATTATGCAAAAGCGTTGTTGGACAACCACAAATATCACAGGAAGAAAATCAAGTAGAGAAAACCGTGTGAATATACTTTCATTCTTATTTTTCGATAATATAGAAAAATATAAGTGTGGAAGAAACACAGAAATACATGCGAATTTGTAAAAGAAAAGTGGGTAGAGAAAACCGTGTGAATATATGTTGTATTTCTATTTCAAACATACAGAAAATTACTGAACTGTATGTAGAAGTGGGAGCAAAGAAAAAAGTCTGTGTTTCGTAAAAGAAAAATGAGGAACCGTATGAATGTAATACGTTGCATTTGTGTTTTAACCAAAGAAAATTGCACGAATTGTTTTTGAAGGGCAAGCAGAGGACATGTGAATATGTTACATAAAAGCGAGTAGAGGAAACCATATGAGCGTAATACATTGCATAGTAAAATGGATAGCACAAAAACCTCCATGAAAAAAAAAAAAATTAGATTTGTATATTTTCATCACATTTGGATATAGCGGTTCATAAGGAACAAACAAATAAACATTCATTTTTACTTTCTCTACTGGTAAGCAGAGGAAGTATTGTATTCCACCCAAAAATTCCACGTTGACATCTCACCGGAAATATGTTTTGAGACCCCCGGAATCCAGAAAAAGCATTTTTATAAAAAGGTCCGTGTGTGTCTCTCTGTCAGTCTGTGTGTCAGCATAACTCAAAAACGAAAAGTTGTTTTTTGAGTTTAATGTCTTTCAAGGATGCGACACGAAGATTTTGTAGAAAATTCCTCCACCTAAATTAGCCTTTACATAGACAATTTTTCGAAAATTTTGATTTTCTTGAAAGTGAGTAACGATTTTGATTAAAATGCTATTAAACTGCCATGTTTTAGATATTTTTATTTCAAATATTCAAGTTTATCTCTTGAATTTTCTGGCTATAGCTCCTGTAACCTTATTTACTCTGACTTTTGCATAACTGGTAAACCGTTGCAGATAGACCAAATGTTAGCATACAAAAACTGTAGATCTTGCTAAAATACACAACTTAGGTGTGGATAAAAATATTTATGGAGTGAACCATTTCGGATATATGCCTTGTTATTTGTGTGAGTTTTGGAGAACTTACTTGTGCCAAATGGAACATTTTCTATATGTTAGCTGTGCAAAGAGAACGGAATTTCAAAGCTTTAAAACATTTTACTATTGCTCAAAGCCTACTGTATTCCCATATTCTCCTTCCATCTACAAGGAAATAAGCAAATAGAATAATTTGTGGAAATTTTTATCTCAACTAACACGAAGATATAGGGATAAGAGTTTTTAGGAATGGTTAGTACAAGAGTAGAGAAGCTCATGTGAGTGCAATACATAAGATTTTCTTACATGGAGAGAAAAGACTTCACAGATAAGGCCAGACTTACCACAGAGGAGAACGTGTGCTCTCTTTCCGATGGGGATATGATTACCTTGCTGCTAATATTGTTTATTTCCCGAAACAGTCCTCTAGGAATTTGCAATGAACTATTTGAGTAATTTTATTTAACAGTTTAAGGAAATACAGTAACACAAAATAATTTTATATAAATAATAATAAAGAGAACATACAAGAATTCGGGCAATAATATTTTATACGTATAAAACACACGAAAGTTGCAAATGAAAACAAAATTGCTATTTTAAAGAAAATTAGCGACTAATGAATTAACTACATGACCATATGTCGGTTAGAAGAACGAGTACAGAAAGTCATATGAATGCCACACACTAGATTCATGAAAATAAAACTCCTTTGAATAACTCTGACTGTATTTATGTCGAAGGGAAAAATGTTTTTTGAAATACAAAGTCTTTTGTAGTATCTCACAAACTCTACATCCGTAACATTAATGTTAACATTTAATTCAAAACTTTAATAGTGAAATTGAATAGAGTTTTATTAAATGGACTGTATATTTGTGTTCCAGAGGTAGATATGACTTTCTGCAGTGTTCGACTTGAGAATAAAAACTAATTCGTCAGTAAAATGCTTCCGCAGAGTCGCTTATGAAAGATAAAAGAGGTTTATGACTTTGAAAGCGTGAACAATGAAAAGTGAAATAGCTATATCCGACATTGATTGCCGCACACAATGGAGCTGCATCTTACCGCTTTCCTGCCTACAGGAATTAATTAAAAGCCGGTAATGGAAAACAATGCACTCGGCTTTACCCAGATGAATAATTACTCCGTCTCACTCTTCCTTTTATAGCTCCCTCTTTTGTCTCTTTCCCGCCTAAATAGCACGGCTTACATATAAGGCTTGTATGTAAAGTTAAACCCGATTGTAATTCAAAACTGTGAAAAATCTTATAAATCGTGTAGTTTGCAATATGAGTTGTTAGATTGCAATTCGTTTTTCAATATTTCCAGTTTTATGAACGTCATTTATTGTAAATTCTTATTTCTGACTACCAAATCACGAAAATATTTCTTCCAACACTCATTAATTCCTAAAGAATTAAATACAACCATAGACATTTTAATTTTATTTTCCAAGCTGCTTTACCTAACATTGCACAGTTATAAGGGAACGTAGGCTTTCACGGCCGGAGTCAATATAACTAGGAGTATACTCTGTAAATAGTATACAAAGTGAAGTGTATATAGTTCAGTGCGTAAGCTGGGATGTATATTTTTGGTGTACCCAGTGAAAGTGTGTGTTAGCGTGTGTGTGTGTGTGTGTGTGTGTGTGTGTGTGTGTGTGTGTGTGTGTGTGTGTGTGTGTGTGTGTGCGTGCGCGTGCGCGCGTGCGTGTGAGAGGACATACGGTTCTGGCATGCTCAGGAGTGAATGCGTTTGCGCATGTGTATATATAAATGTATATCAACCAAAAAGTTCTTCTCGGTGACCTAATGATGGTTACCATATGGGTTTTGATAAATCCCCAAATTTTAAAAATTGTATATTGTAAAAATTATATATATAATTATATATATAATTATGAATGTCAAATGTAGCCTGTAAGCCGGGCCCTTTGTACCGACACCAGGCCAAAGCTTCCCTGAATAAAGAAAAACTGAACATTGAAACCACACCTCAGACACTGCGTTAACTTTTCCGAGGAAACTATGACCGCTTCACTGAGGATGTCCGCCGCAGCTGTGGACGAAACGTCTGAGTACTCAAAGTCCAGCAGAACACGGCATAACAGCCCGGAAACAACTCCTAGTTATATCCCACAGTTAGTATTTTAAACTCCAGTGAACAATTCAGTAATTTATCTCATACATTATTGTAGAATGATGTAACAGGTTTCTGCCGTTATAGTAGTAGAGACAGTGAGAAGCAGATCAACCATCTTAAGTTACTATTACATTTTGTCATTGTAATATGGTACATCCCTGATATTTTTAGTTTTAACATAAAACAGTTGATGTTTGCATGAATCTTGTACTTTCGCAGTATTGTCACTGAATATTAAAAATAAAGTACCAAACTAATTATAGAAAACACGTATGTTATTCTGAAAACTTTAAATAATATATATAAACATAAGCATCCACATATCTTACAGCAAAATATCGCTAATATTGTCGTAACTTCTCGCATGTGCAAACTAGCAGAAATGTTGAACGTAACCATTGTAGATAAATTGTTTACAAAACTTAATTTTTATTTAATAAGTAAATAAGGGTTGAAGAAACGCAGTTAGCAGTACCTTGTGACGTCAAGCTGTACTAACAGAACAATCTTCCCTGTATCTGCTGTGGCAAAATTATTAGCTTTCGAAGTTGGCACGGGAAGGTGACTATACAACTTTTGGCACCTATTTCGGAAAGCGGAACTTCAAGCGTCCGTATGAGACATACTGAAGCAAGTATGTTGCATACCGATTTTCAAAGCATCACATTACATACCTTGCATATCGAAAATGGGGAAGGAGACGGAATGGGAATATACTGAGAATAGAAAGCAAAAGAGGAAGGAGAAAAAAGAAAATGAATTTTCGTAATTAAAACAACACGAGCAAACTCACGACTTGAATTAATTAAGCTTAACATCACATATTTATCATGTAATTTAAAAGGTAGCTTACATTAATGAAAGTTTAAGGAAGATATTCGTTGTTAAGCAACTTACTAATGGGCCTAAGAAAGTGGTCTGTCATATTATCAAGTTGACTGAAATAGCTTGAAGCGACTGAGTTTTGGTCGTTGGTAATGATGCAGAGTGGTTGTTGTATGCAGTCCATTAAACTCTTGCCTAAAGCAAAACTTTTCCATTCTTGGGAAGTCTGCCATTCAGGAGCAGTTATTCTAAGTTTTTTTAATTCTAAAACTTCAGAAAATGTGTATTCTTACATTAGGACCGTTCCTTTTTTTTCAAATCATCTCGATTCATTACTAGTATGTGTTTTATGAGTAGAGTACACTGAAATTGGCCGATGACTCTGGTTTCCTTTAGTGCTTTTCTTTATTTAATGTTAGCAGAATCTTCTTACTATTCGTGGCCACACCAAACCTCAGTGAGCCAATCTCTTACGGATTTGAATGCCACTAGGCGAGGTCTAGGGAGTAGTGAAAAAGGAAGAAGTGCAATAAAGTTTCACCTGAGTGGCTGGAAGGCAAACTTCACTACGACACAAATCCCTTGTCAGGTACCTCAAGTATTGGTTTGAAGTCAAAACTGCCACTGAAACTGTAACCAATGAACAAAGGTCGTTTCCAAGATCAGGATGGAGGGAAAACAGGGTAATTCGTCAAACATTAAATGGATTGATTAGGGGAGCCTGTCTGGGCATGGTATAAACATTTTAGTGTTTCCTTACCAACATAAACTCTGCGCATTACATCGACACGATTTTATGCACTCGACTGTCTTGAACCTTCCTTTGTAGATTTCCGGCTGAGACAGGATATTTTCCTTTAACCTGACTCATCAACTATCCTCCACAGAGTCTGGAAGTATACGAATGAGAGAAAATGTGTCTGTGTGAGAAAAGCACTTGAAAATTAAAGAACCTGCAGTCCAGCGAGAGAAAATACTAACGCCATCAGTTGTTTGTTAAGAACATATTGTAATGTTTGAGGTAGAAGAGTTTGATTTGTGTTTTATTCACTATTGAAATCTCCGTTCTTTTCCGCATCCATTGACATAATATAGGTTTTGAAAATCACGTTTAAATGACACGCTGAACATGCTGCGTCATTTTCTGGTTTTTTAGTTCTTTTTTCATTTTTCCGTAACTTATAATTTTCTACATTATTATTATTATTATTATTATTATTATTATTATTATTATTATTATTATTATTATTATTATTATTATTATTATTATTATTATTATTATTATTATTATTATTATTATTATTATTATTATGTATTATTATTATTTATTTATTATTATTATTGTTGTTGTTCTTGTTGTTGTTGTTGTTATAGCTGTAATGGTGTTGGATTATGCTCGCATTAAAATACTGACATTATTTTCATGTGTACATCAGTATTGATAACTACGATCTGCCCTTAATTCTCCAACGGTTATATTAGTCAAATGGAACTATAAATATGAAGCAATTCAAAAAATTTGATGTGTTGCACTCACATGACTTTCTCCACTCTTGTACTAACCATTCTTATAAACTCTTATACCTATATCTTCATGTTAGTTGAGATAAGCATTTGCACAAATTATCTTATTGCTTATTTCCTTGTAGGTGCAAGGGGAATATTAGAGTACAGTAGGCTTTGTGCGATAGTCAAATCTTTTAAAGCTTTGTGATTCCATTCTCTTTGCACACTTGACATATAAAAAATGAACAACGATGTTCCATTTCACGAAAGTTTTAAGTTTTCGAAACTCATACACATAACAAGGAATGTCTCCGAAATGGTTCACCCTACAAGAAAATTTATTTCGACATAAATTGTGTATTGTAGCAGGATCTATATTTTTTGTATAGTATGTTTTGGTCTATCCCTAACGGTTTACCAGTTATGGAAAAGTCGTCCAGAGTAAATACGACTACAGGGGCTATAGCCAGAAAATTCAAGATATACATTTCATTTGTCATAAAAATATCGCATACATATGGCATTTTATTCAAAATCGTTAGAGCCATTTTTAAGAAAATCAAAATTTTCAAAAAATGTTCCATGTAAAGAGTAGTTTAGGTTGGGGCTATTTTCTTCAAAATGTTCGTGGCGCATCCCTGAAAGACATTAAACTTAAATACCAACTTTGGTTTTTAACCAACTGTTCATTTTTGAGTTATGCTGTCCACAGACTGACAAACAGACAGACTGACAGACAGACAGACTGACACACACACACACACACACACACACACGCACACGTGTATCTTTTTCTAAAAATGCTTTTTTTGGATTCACATATATGTCCGGTGAAATCTCGACATCGAATTTTTGGGTGGAATACAATACTTCCCTTACAGTAGAGAAAGTAAAAATGTGATGTTTTTTACCGAGGTGACTTTCTGAGCATCAATAACTGTAATAACAGAATTTAGCTAGGAATTACTGAAGGCCAGCAGCGTAGTTAATTTAGCTTTTGACTTTATACTTAATTGCATACTGATTATTAAAAAATTGGCAACAGTGTCCTGACAGGAAAGCAGGAACCAGAACAAAGGTTGAAGCTGATACAAAAGAAGTAGCTGGATTAATAAATATTAATTTGTAGAAGGGTGTAATGTATTAGAGAAAGTAATATACGTAAATGCAACAGTATAGTTTACTGTCCTTTTCTAATGTTAGGTGTATATGCAGCCAGTAATGTAATACAGGAGCTGAATTCCAGTATAAATCATTGTAGTATGAATAAATTTCCTTTCACCTAAGTTAGTCGAACATCATATTCCTTCCATTGCTGGGTATGCATGACTATACGCTCCATATAATTGCAATGTTGGTTCAAATTAAACTTTTTAATACATACAGATCCACATAGACGGCGCTGTTGCATACTAATGTGACGTGGTATATTCTCAATGGCCCTGGATCACAGGAGAATTTGCACTACATTTGTTTTAACATTGTTCCTAGAGAATAAAACAGTGCAGTGTTTTGACAACATGAAAAAGTTATTCGTATTCATACATACTGCACGTCCCAGCTGAGTATTCAACTGTTTACTTTATTGTCCTTTGTGGAAACATGCTGTGGTAGCGTGGTTTGAATTCTCAAAGAAAACATAAATGGAGGTCTGTTAGTTTTAAATCTCTCCTAGAATATAAAAGGTTTGATGCGACAAAAAGTAAAAATAGTGTGGTGAAACTAAGAGTTAATTATTAAACTATAAACATTATCTAACAAGCAATTTAAAAATTAATAAACCATTAACGTAAACAAAATATTGTGTTACACTCACATTACTTTCTCTACTCACACTTGTACAAGCTATTTTTATTTAGCTATCTGTCCTGTCCTCTGGCACTGTGGCTGTTGGAAGGTATCCTTGGCCTACCGCCCGGCCTCTTCTCACTACGGGCGTCATGCGTCGATGGGCTCTTAAACCCTACTCACACACCCCATCACCCAGTTAGCCACTCAGTCATACACTCCACACAAAAGGCAAGTCTTTATATCGTATCTTCAAAGGTGCATTTTAGAAGGATGTAACGATTAGCTTTTGTTCCCCGAAGCCGGCGAGAAAAGCGATAACTGCTCACGCACCAGGCCAAAAGTTTCATACTCGACTGCTTCTATTACTGCAGAACTGAAGCGTCAAATTCATCTTCCCATTATTTTCCTTTTTGTAGTAGCGAGAAAGCGAAATTTAAAATAGAGACTAAAGCAATGTATCTGGGTCTCTCCTGTTACTACGAAACTAGCTCAGTCATAGTCATATTCCAATCTACTCATTCCTAAGGCTTTACTTTTATAACCAGTTATCTAATTAACTGTTATTCATTCTCTGACATGAACTGATTGGTGAAACATAAAATTTCCCCCAGAAAAAAGGGTACCTAATTTAGTGCTTTTGCAATTGTGGGACGTGATGAAATGCCGAAAAGGGGGAAACAATAAATTCCAGTGGATATAAATTGAAATGTCACTCAATTAAATGTAACAAACATGATATATGGAACATATAACGCATTTGTAATACAGACAACAATTAAAATTTTAAAAATTAATTAGCCTGAGGACTAATGAACAAAAATTTAATAAAAATACGCTGTTTTTAAAATGTAATCGGTAATTCGCCGTATATAAACAGCTAGGCTGATATGCTGATCTTCACTGAGGTGGTGGATAGAGCAATTCTAGATCGTTTATCTAGGTGAGGTACGTTTACGTTGTAGCTAGGCATCTAACACATACACTCATACGCACACACACAATTTTCCCTATAGCTTTATGTGGGAGCTCTATTTTTCATTTTTTTTTTTTAATCTTCTCCTTATCATTAGAAGGAGGTGAACTTACATATCAAGATCATTCTAGAGTTATGCTGTTCACGGGCAGAGGTACACACACACACACACACACACACACACACACACACACACACACATACACACACAGACACACACACAAGAGAGACAGAGAGATAGACCTTTTTCTAAAACTCTGATGTGTTGCACTCACATAACTCTCCCAGTAGAGAAAGTAAAAATCATACGATGCATCGATTTATGTGTAATATTAATCCTGTGCAATATTATAAAGGTATAAGCCACGGTATTATGAGGCATATTGTACACTGAGAAAGAATAAATAGATCTTAAATGCGTGTATTATTTCACAAAACGTTAGTGACTTCATTCAGAAACGGGAAGTTATCTAAAGCAGATTAGCGCCGAACGAGTATCGATTTCTCTCTACGAGAAGAGATTACTTGTTCATTTTCTCTTTGGAATGAATAAATTTTAATTACAGCTCATCTGTTGCAGGAACTAATCAACAGGAAGGATCTGGCGAACCCTCCCCATCGCCCCGAGCAACCCAAGGAGATAATTAAGGTGTAATCTCTTCTCCAAATAAACATGCACTTTCAGGTGACTGTTCAGATCCAGCGCTTTTCTCTCTTACAGTGTAAGAAAAGGAGCAATTGTTAGATTCAGGAACTTAATTACAAATAGTAGTCTATAAATACATATATTGACCTTTCAATATGATTTAAAATATTGTTATTTTTAAAATTTGTCGTTAAAATAGTGTAGTTTCAAAATAAATATGTTTGGTACCAAAATAAGTTATAAATAACTTGTTTTTATTACCTTTTACGAATGAGCTGCTGGATATGCAGATAAATTGACCTGCAAAATATCGCAAGAAAAAGCTGTTTTGTGGGATAAAATACAGAATACTTAGGCGAAAGGATCCTCTCGCAAAAGTTTGACAAGGTACTTGATACTACATTTAGTTGGAAAATGCAAAAGTCATTCAGAATAAAGAGGACTTCATTGTATGTTCAACATATGGTATTTTAATAAAAATCGTTAGAGCCATTTTTGAGAAAATTAGAATTTTCACTTTACTACGTATAGTAAAGTAAAGTAAAATTCGATTTGGAGATTTCACCGGAAATGTATATTTTGAGGCCCCCTGAATCCAAAAAGAAGCATTTTTAGAAAAAATATCCGTGTGTGTGTGTGTGTGTGTGTGTGTGTGTGTGTGTGTGTGTGTGTGTGTGTGTGTGTGTGTGTGTGTGTGTGTCAGTCTGTGGACAGCATAACTAAAAAACGAAAAGTCCGTTGAAAACCAAAGTTAGTGTTTAAACTTAATGCCTTTTAAGAATAAGATACGAAGATTTTGGAGAAAATTGCTCCACCATAAACTACCCTTTGCATGGAAAATTTTTCGAAAATTTTTAATTTTATTTTGAAAATGGCTCTAACGATTTTGATTAAAATGCCATTTGTTTGAGATATTTTGATGACAAATGAAATGTATATCTTGAACGTTCTGGTTATAGTCCACGAAGTCCTATTTACTCTGGATGACTTTTGCATAACTAGTAAACCGTAAGAAATAGACCAAATCTTACTATATAAAAAAGGTAGATCTTACTAAAACACACAATTTATCTCTCAATATCTTTTTGTAGAGTGAACCATTTCGGAGATATTCCTCGTTGCTTATGTAAGTTTTGGAGAGCTTATACTTCTATCAAATGGAACATCACTATTCATTTTTTTTCATTCTTAGTGAAACATTTTCACTTTAGACACGTGTGAATATTAAGAGTTGAAAATCTACTGAATGCCAAAGCTTTTCTTAAATAATGAAGAGAAAACACTTCAGCTATGTACTTCTTATAACAGTATACTTCCGGTGGAGGTCATAGTGCATAATTACCTAAGATTTATCGCTCGCATCTCACTGAAGTTATGACAAAGATTAAGCGCGTGTCGTTAGTTCAGCATGTAACACAATTTGCAGCTTTGTCTTTCGTTCTAAATTGACATTCCTGATGATGTCCCTGACAGTCTGGGAAATTTATGGAGACATTACTCAGATTGTTCCATTTGGGATGTTGGATCTCTACTTTATGTTCCCATGCACCATTTGGCAATGTTTCAATACCTCTGAGGGGAAAATTTGACTTACTTTCCCTCCAGTATTTGTTATGAACCTTCTGTAGAATGACATCCAGAAGTTTATTGCTAATTCTCTTTATTGAATAACAACACGACAAAACCCCGATATTGAAAGAAATGTTTATGAAATATCGGGTTATGATTTCCATAACGTCCCTCCGGCAATCTGCCAAGCAGTTTAAGTTAAAGTTAAAAGTATTGAAAGATTATCGGAATAATCGAGCAATTTTTAAACACAATGTACCACATTTAACCAGTAATCCATCCAGTTCATAGCAGTGGTGGGGGACGCAGCGGCCGGGCGGCAAGATTTTGCCCTCCATGGGCTTTTGCACTAGGGTTTAGTTTAATTTCATACATGATTTAAAATCTGTTAGCCTCTCTTGGATAACGTAATTATTTAAAAATATAAACAGTAAAACTTCACATAATAAATAACCCTCTTGTATCAACATTCAAT
Organism: Tenodera sinensis; assembly: GCA_030765045.1. NCBI lineage: Eukaryota > Metazoa > Arthropoda > Insecta > Mantodea > Mantidae > Tenodera > Tenodera sinensis. Next base: position 42,419,780 of record CM060961.1, on the reverse strand, counting down.
GAAAGTAAAACAAAGTGGACGAATATATTACTTACAGTCTTAAACGTTCTGGGAATTAGTATCATATGTAGTATATTGAACTGCTTCTTTCATATGCTCTCGCTCCACTTTCGACAATGTAATGATGCTCAATTTCAGATATCGCACTGTATTCCAACAAGAGATCCGATCACGAGGTGCTGGCAGGCTGTGGTCCAGCCTGATGTATTTTGCTGCGGGTTTAACCACAGATAGGAAATATTTGGTAGAAAATTTAAGGGTGGTGTATTTAAAAATTTAGGAACTTTATTTGGTTCACTGAGCACAGTTGCTCAGGGTTCTCAATCGAACGGAGGTAACAAGCGATATAGGAGTCCAGGAGTGAGTACGAGTCGCCTGGGTTGGCAGACGGATGGTAAGGTGGCCACATTACCTATCCGTTTAATTACGGATTTACCCGTGAGGTGGTATAGGTTTGTCAAGGTTTTACAAGCTTTGGTGTTTTTATGAGTGTTATGGTGCAGGTCGAGTTCCTGTATTAACCAGAACCAGAACCGTAATCAGGTCGTACAGGTTCTCCTGTACGGTGTGTCTTTTCGCACAGCACCTAGCCGCTAATGCGACTTTATCTGTGTGATATGGGAGGTTGTCCTTGTATTGTCGTGCGTGTTTGTTCTGGGCAAAGGTTTCTTTCTGTATACCTAATTCAGGATACAGAAAGGGGGCAGGAATAGGTGATGGGTAATGATGTGTTGGAGGATGGGAGTGGCATTACCCTTATCCAAGGACGTCCTTGGGTAAGCGGTAACTTTTCTTTCTTCTAGGTGCTCTGTGGTCATATTGACCTAATACCCGTACCAGCTGATTGGTGTGGGAGTTAATTTTCGAGTACATGGTTCGGGATCGCTCCTTTACCAAGTCCTCGATGTAGGGAAGTCCTGATTGGGTATGAAGGATATGAGACGGGAATCTACGTCCGGTATTGAAGATCATTCGTAATGCCCTGTTCTGCACCGACTGAAGTTTGATGATGTGTGAAGGTGCAACTGATCCCCAGGCTTCGCAGCCATAAAGGATCATGGGCGGAATGATGGCCCGGTAAATCCTTAATTTAAGGTGGTTTGGCATAGTATATTTGAGGATAGGGTAGAGCTGTCTGAGCGCAGCGTGACCAACTTTGGCCTTTGCGCGGACGTGTGGGGCGTATGTTAGCCCGCGATCGAGGACAACGCCTAAATATTTGGCAGAGGTTACCCATGGGATATTTCTCCGCCTAAGCCGAAGTGACCGATCCGGCTGCCAATTGCGAACTTTACGAAGGAGGAGAGCGGAGCTTTTCCCCGGACTAATAGCCATTCTCCACTTCTCACTCCAACGGTCGACGGCGTCGAGTTGTCGTTGAAGGGGAGGGAGGCAATATCTCACATTTTTACCGTGCCATGATGAGGACGTCGTCCGCATACTGGCATGTCGCAGTATGTTGTTCCGTGGGGAAATCGGACATGTAAGCTGCGAAGAGTAGCGGGGAGAGTACACTGCCCTCTGGGACTCCGGCCGCTATTTGTCTTTTGGTAGACAGTTTTCCTTCCACTTTCACTCTGAAAGTGCGGTCCTGAAGGAAACTGCTAAGTATAGTGAGATATGGTGGAGGGATATTTGCCTGCTTAAGTTTGTACAGAAGGCCCTGGTGCCAAGTTGTGGCGAAAGCCTTTTCCACATCCAGCAGCACCGCTACGGTCTTGATGTTTCCCTGGAATCCCAGAGATACCATCTCGGCCACACGCAGCAACTGCATGGACGTGGAATGACCCCGACGAAAACCAAACTGGTGATCCGGTAGGAGTTGCCTCTCCTCAAACAGAGGTAATAGGCGGGTGTGGAGCAACCGCTCAAAAACTTTTGAGACGATTGGGAGAATGCTGATGGAACGGTAGTTGTTAGGAAAGACGGGGTTTTTGGTCGGCTTCAATAAACATACCACCCTCGCTTCCTTCCAGAAAACCGGAAAGTAACGAAGACGGAGGCATGCATTGAAAATCCGAGTCAAACGAACCACAGGCTTTTTGGGTAGGTACTGAAGCATGAGCGCCGTGACGCCGTCATGCCCAGGGGATTTATTAGGATTTAGACTTTGGATTTCAGAAATCCCCGCTTTCGGGGTGATTATAGGGAGATGGATCCTCTCATGTAGCCGCCGTGGTTCTTCATAGAGGTAATCCACGGTTGCATCCACGAGTTCAGTAAAGTCTCCGTCTTGCGGGTCCTCCCGGGGTTCGAACTTTACCTCAAGGTGGTCCGCGAACACAGTGGCTTTCTCGTCTGGCTCAAAAGCGAGTCTCCCACGAGTGCCGTGCAAAGGATGCTGGTATAAGGCCTTGTCCTTCCTCAAGGCCTTTATAATCCGCCAGGGTTTCTTTTCCTGAAGGTTGACAATTTGCATTGTATTTTCCCAGGCTGATGTTCTATGCGCACGGAGCAGTCGCCTTACCAGGGATTTGAACCTCTGGTAGACTGCTCCTATCCTGGGATGGCGGAAACGCTGCCATAGCTTCCGAACAGTTGCCTTGGCTTTTATCAACTGTCGGAGTTCTATTGGTATGGTTCAGGGTCTGGGGTGTTGGTGGGAATGCGGTGGGTGTGTGCGCGTACCGCATTTAGGATCTGGTGGGAAAATTCCGACGCTGCCTCTTCCAGCGCCTCGATATCATCGATGCGAGGTCGAGGGTCGACGGATGGACTGCTGCATCCCAGTCGGTCTCAAATGTCCAGTCTGAGTTTAACAGAGCTGGCATGGCTACTGTGGAATCTACCACAACCGGGTCATGGTCAGAATCCAGCTCATTTACTGCCGAGAGGTCAAAATGTAATGGCGTGTTCTTGGTGATCATGATGTCTAAGACGTCAGGCCTGCCGCGGGCCGGATGGAATGTAGGACCTCTCGGCCCGTGCGCGGCGAGGTTTGGGTCTCCGCTGATGAGGCGGTAGAGCCCTCGCCCCCTCTGGTTGCTAATGCGACTGTGCCAGAGCCCATGCTTCGCGTTGAGATCTCCAGCGATGCAGACTACTGGGTGTAGGTTGAGGAGTGTGGTGTAATCTGCTTCATAGAAGCGATGATCTGGAGGGTCATAAGCCGCAATCAACAAAGTGTCCACACCACCAATGGCAAGCCTGATGGCAATAGCTTCCACATGTTGAAGGGCAGGAAGAGGGAAGGGTGTATGGGTGATGATGCTTTTGATGAAGATTGCTGTACCTCGCCCTGTCGGCCGACCCGATCAGACCGATGGGCGACGTAACTTGGCAGCGAGAAGTGTATACCAGCATGCAGGTGTGTCTCGGTCACCATGAGGATGTCGATCCCGTAGGACTGTACAAATTCTAGAATGCCTGGACGTTGTTCCCTGACGTCATTAGCATTCCAGAAAGCGGCTCGTAATGGTCTACGCACGACGCGGTAGGCCATTACTGGGAGGATTTAGGGAACAGCTGCTCTAGTGTTTGCAGCGGGATCTGGTGTTTTTGTAGGACGTCAACATTGGCGCCCGTTAATGTCTGCATACACTTCCTCAAAATGGGAAGTGTCCGTTTGATCATGTCCCCGAACCAGTTGGACAGGGTTCTGAATTCCTCGAGGTCTGCCGAGGATATAACACCTCCGAGTGGGGTCAATGGGGCCACCGGAGTGGTGCGTGCCGGTTGGGCACGTTGGGCAGGGGCCGGGGTGGGTACCTCGGCAGTGACGGTGACTGCGTCAGACGTAGTCATTTGCTCAAGTAGAGCTGACTGTTGTCTTTCAGTCTTTCTTTGTTTCCTCTCTTGCTTTTCGCGAAAGGGGCGGGGAGGTGGAGCTACACTCTCCTTCACACTAGTGTCTAGTGTAGTTTGGACAGTTTGTGCCTGTGCAGGTGTGGTTTGTGCATGTTCAACTTGCTGCACAATTTGCTCAGTCTCTTTAAGGGCGGCGGCAAAGCTCACCCCTGCTCGGACTGGTGCCACATTTTTTGGACCGCGGCGGCGGCTGTCAATGATTTTTTGCCGCACTTCACACCCCTTGTACACACTTACATGGGGTTTTTGGCAATTGGCACACTCTTTTTCCTCTTTGTTGCAATTTGCGACAAGGTGCTCCCCTGCACAGCGTAAGCATGCGAGCTTTCGTTCGCATGCTTGGCTGGAGTGGTGAAAGCCCATGCACCTACGGCATTGGGCTGGGCCATTTTGCCCATAGAAGCGCTCCACCTTGACCACTGTGTGGAACAAGGTGCGCACAGCGTCTATAGGCTGTACCTGTTTGTCCAGGACTTTGTCTACTACCACTAAGTATAGTCGCATGGGTACCTTTTTGGACCCCTCCTCGGTTCAAATGGTTTTTCTCAGTTGCGCTGCAGCTGAGATTTTAATACCATGCTCCTCTAGGAGTGCCTGTGTTATTTCCTCTGGTGTACACTCAGAGGAGAGTCCCCTAATTATGCGTCTTTCAACGTTAGGACACTGGAGTGAGTAGGAGTAGAAATGAATCTGCTCCTCTCTTAGGACCTGTTTCGCCCTTTCGAAGTCCTCGGGCGTGTAGGTTCGGATATGAACCTTTCTTAGCCTTCCTTTGAGCCTCGAAACCCTTGACCAATTTGGCCGCAAGAAGTTTCATGATCTTTATATGATTGTTAAAAGAATCCGCTATGATGGGCGGAATCTTAGGGCCCTTTTCGAGTAAGGGTGGATTTTCGGCCCCTTCTGGGGGATGCATACTCGTATTGGTGGAGGATTTTCTTTTCCTCCTGCGCTCAACGACGGTGAAGCCGTCGTCTTGCGCCATGACGTCATCCTCGGACTCTGTCTCAGACAGCGGGAGGTGCGGGTTGTTGGGTACGGGTATCTTCGAAGGTTGAAGTACCCTTGAGGGGCCAAACCCTTGCGTTTGGACCCCTTGAGCCTCTTTGCGGCGGGTTCTGCCACTTCAGGTGGGGATGGTTGGGAACTAGTCCCTGGTTGTTGCCCGTCAGTGTCCATGTCGTGTCCTGTCCTTGAGTCGGTCGGCATGGGTGCCCTCCGGCTGCTTGTAGCGGACCCGACCCCCTCCATGGTGGAGGAGGCGCCTATGCAAGCCTTACGGCTTGAGGTATAGGACCAGAGGTCCTCACCATTGGCTACGGCCTTATAAGTCCCGTTGTCTCGTGGTCCGTCAGTCAGTAAGTCTGTCGGGAATAGTTACCTGATTGTTCCTGTATTCAGATTCAGATTATTTTATTAAAAGAATTTTGTCTGGTGCTGGTACATGGGGCCCAGCGTACAGACTTAATTTATCATTGGATTACAATTTTTTTGATATTTACAACAAATATACATTGGGTTTTAAGAAAACCCATACAGTGACCCTCTTTTGGGCCACCGAGAACAGTTCTCTTGTGTATAGTTCTTGGGTATGTGTTTATATTTTGTTTTTGTCTTTTTTCGCTTTTTTTTTCTTGCTATATACATATTTTTTACACACATGCATTCTCTCATTCACTCTGGCATATCATGTGATATGTCCTCATGCACGCACACACACATACATACACGCACGCACACTGGGCACTTCAAGTGAGCGTCCCGCTCGCACATGTTTGCTGGGCACACGTAACTATGCGTCCCAGCATTATAACAAAGGACTATATACACACGTTAACTATATACACTATGTACACTCCGCGGTTATCCTGGGCGGGGCAGGGTGCAGCTCCTGACCTGTTCCCTGGGGTGCAGGCCTCTAAGGTAGCGTGTGTGCGGCCTAGGGCCGTGTTTGCGTGGACGCGCATCAGTCGGTGAGCCGAGTGACGTTTAAAACATTTTAATACGAGCATGCTTCCGATGCTTCGGCTCACCTTTGCCGATATTGGCAATGACATAATTGTCATGGTTTCTGATGCGCGCCCACGCGGCAGTGACTCTTTTTGTAATTGCCTCGGGAATGGATGGGGTCTGGGTTTCTTGGTGAAGGGTTTGATTAGTGGTTAGGATGGGAGCAGAGAGGATTTTTCGGAGGGAGAGGTTTTGGAGGGTTTGGATGGTCTTCAGGGCGGTTTTTGAGGCATTTGCCCAGGCCACACACGCGTATGGAACTACCGATAAAATAAAAGCTTTATACAGGACGAGTTTGGACTTCAGTTGCAGCTGTTTGCTGCGGAAGATGGGGGCGCATAACTTTAGCCGCTGTCTGCCTTTGTTGGCGCTATTTTTTATGTGGGTGGACCAGCACATTGTGCGGTCCAAGGTAACCCCTAAGTATTTAACTTGCCGACGGCAATGCAATACCTGACCACCGACCGTTAGGTCCATTGCCAAAGTGTGATGCCGCTTAGAGAAATGAATCAGCTGGCATTTGTTGGGATTAATTTTGATTTTCCAGTCATGTTGCCATGAAAGGAAGTTGTTAACATAACGTTGCATTTCTGCAAGGCCAAAACGGGGATTTCTATGGTGGTTGTATATTGCAGTTTCGTCGGCGTACATGGCGACCTTACATCTGGCGTCCACTGGGAAATCATTGGTGAATAATATGTACAAAAAGGGGGACATAATTGCCCCTTGTGGGACGCCAGCCCGCATCACTCTCTCCCGTGAGGAGGAGCGGCGCACTTGGACGTAAAATTTCCGTTTTTCTAAAAAATTGTGCAGCAAATATAGATAATTTTGTAAATAAGGCCATTGTGCCAGCACCGGTCGAATGCGGCTTCTACGTCCAGAAATAGCGCCAACGTTGAAGCCCCATTGTTAAATTGCTCTGTTACGTCATCAGTTAGTCTGAGAAGCTGTAAATCAGTAGAATGTCCTTTTCGAAAACCAAACTGTGAATTTGATAGTTCATGAGATTCCGAAACTTGTTTTTGGAGTCGAAAAAGTATAAGTTTTTCGAGCAATTTACCAATAGTAGACAAAAGACTAATGGGGCGGTAGTTTTGCGGTTGCCTGGTGCTTTTCCCTTGCTTTGGGAGCATAATTATCTTGGCTCGTTTCCAGGTAGAGGGGAAATAGCCTTGCTGCAGACAGGCGTTAAAAATTTTAGTCAGTTGCACCAGGGCTTTTCTCGGGAGATGCTTAAGTTCCTCATTAGTCACTTAGTCTGGGCCGGCAGCTTTCCCATTAGGTAATTTCCTAATGAGCTTGTAAACTTCCTGCGGTGTTATGATGGGTAGTTGTTGCTCTTGCTTCTGCGCCACCCAGGTTTGTATCCATGTCTGTACCTCCCGTTCTATATCTCGGTTGGTAACTGGGTTTTCGCTGAATCTATCTTCAAGACAGTCAGCGAAGACCTCGGCTTTCTCCTCTTCGGAGAAGTGCAGGCCGCCATGAGTGTGCAGCGCCTCAGTTGCGGAGTTGACGTTCGTGGAGACTTTAAATGCCTTTAATAATTTCCACAAGGAAGAGTCCGAATGGGTGGTACTCAGCATTTTGTTTTCCCACTGTTCAGTTTTGTTAATTTTAATTTGATGCCGAATGATGTTGCGTAGCCATTTTGCTAGCACTTTATATTCAGGCTGACGGGTGTACCGCCACAGTCTTGTCAAGCGTCGTCTCCGCGCAATGAGTTGCTCTACCTCGGGGTACGTGCAAAAACCGGGTGGTCTTGTGGTGTAAGTGGTAGCGCTTCTCTTGGCCGTGTGTAGCGAGGCAGTGAAGTTTTCAATGGCGACATCTATGTCTGCCTCGCTATAGTATGACAGCCTGGGTTGCGCCATTCCGTGCATTTCCATGGTGAACTTATTCCAGGCGGTCTCAGCCCTCCTTCGAGGCCCAGAGGCACCGGCCGGAATGCCACCCTGTATATCGAAATGCACGGGAAGGTGGTCAGAGTCCAGGCTGTGATACACTGTAAAGTTAATTAAAGGTGTCGCATTTTTTGTTAGTACGAAGTCCAAAATTTCGGAGTCAAAGTGCCCCGATCTGTGCCAAAATGTGGGATCTGGGGGAAGGTGTACCTCTAAGTCGTCATTATCTGTTATAAGTTCAACCAGGAGATTTCCAGCCGCGTTTGCCCGGTGTGAAAACCACCAGGGGTGCCGAGCGTTGAAATCTCCTGCAATTATAACGTGCTCCTCTAAAGCGAGGATTTGTTCGAGGTCATGTATGAAATTTAAGGAGTTGGGGTGCCGATAGAGCGCTACCAGCATCACCGTTTGATTATTTACACGGGTTTTAAGTGCTGTGCACTCTAACGCTGCCATTGCAGGTAGCGTAACAGAAGCATGAGCAACAGTGTTTCTGAGCAAAATAGCAGTCCCTCCCCCCTGTCTGCCAGTTCTGTCATTCCGAAAGATTTGGTACCCCTGGAGCTTAAAAGTGTGCTCATGCTGTAATTTTGTTTCGCAAATGAATGCGACATCAATTTTGTTACGCCGCAGGTAGTTTTCAGGTTCGTGTTGCTTCCTGTGGATGCCATTTGCATTCCACAGGAGTGCGCGAGTTAAAGTTATGCCTCCCCTTGAAGTTGCCATTTACTCGAAGAGAGTGGTTACCAAGCATATGATGGCTTCTAGCTTCTCCATGGTATCGTTGCAGCTTTTTAATCTTGCGATTATGGGCCGCAACTTTGGTAGTAGAACTGGGAGGTTTAAATCCTTGAAGAGGCTGAAAATTTCTTTCAAACCTCCCAGGTCACTGGTGGGTGCCTCTGAGGGCTGGGGTTGTGGAGGGGGACCATTTGGTGGTTGCTCGGGAGCATTTCGCCCTCCGGCGGCTCCTGCAAAAGAGGTGCCGTTTTGGACCAGGGCCGGGTGGCCGATGGGGCGTGGCCCTGGTTGAGTACCAGGAGAGTTCCTGGCAGCGGCGGCCAGTTGACGGCGATGGCGTTCCATCTTAAATGTCTCGCACCCCCTGTAGCTGGCAGGATGCGCTTCCCCACAGTTCGCACAGTGGGGTACAGCGTCCTCCTTGGCCTTCTTCGGGCAGTCAGCTAGGCGGTGGAGGCCACCGCAAAGAACACACCGGGAGGTCATGTGACAATTTTTGAAGGTGTGGCCTAATTGTTGGCAGTTAAAACACTGCGTGATGTTTTTTTGGAAGGTTTTTAAGACCTCCACGGTGACCATCATATGGCACACTTCTCTTTCCTGTATGAGCTTCTGATTATCGGTAGTTCTATTTACACTTACCTGGTAATTCGAAAGAGGCCTACCGCGGGACACCATTTGTCGCACCTGAACGCCGGTGTATCCCTTCTGCTCCAGGTCCTCCTTTATGTAATCCACCTGCAGATCTGCAGGCAGGTGTTTGATCACGAAACGCAGGGGCTGGTCGCTTCTGGGTGTAAAGCTGTAGCATTCGACACCGGCGTTCGTCAGGAGCTGCATTGTAGGGACGGCGTCTTGTTTCCTCTGAAGGAAGAGTTTCAGGTAATCCCTTGTTGTTTGTATTTTGTATGAGCCATTGTTGAGTTTATTTCTTAGTAGTTGTAGTACCTGTACTGCCTGCTTTGTGTCCGGTATGATAATCCTGGGTGGCTTTTGATTTTCTTCTGTAGAGGTCGTCGGGGGTGTAGTTGTGGCTGTTGAGGTGGAGGGGACTGGCTTAGGGGGTAGAGGAGAGGGGCGGGTTTTTGTTGGGGTCTTCTGGTGTGGTGGGATCTTTGGTTTGTGGAACTGTGTGATGGGATTCTGTTTGGGTGGGGGAAGTGCTGGGAAGTCCGACTCCTCGCGTTCTGCTACCTCCAGTGGTGTGAACGAGTTGCGTAGAGCGAGGGGGTGGGGCGGTGTGGATTGTCGTGACTGCCTCTTGTTATTAGAAGACTGGGGGCGTTCGCCATCAGAGTCGCTGCCGCTGTCTCTTGTTCTTTTCTTCTTGGGTGCCGCTATCTTCCACCCCTCGCTCTGTTTCATCAGTTCGGGCTTCTTTATAGCGTACTCCTTGTAGCAGTACGCGAGGTCCTGAGAGAATTTGCCAAAGTTCATGGAGTCTGCGTCCAGATTTGACAGTATTCCGGTATAGTAGGTTATTTCTGCTTGAATCTCTTCCACTTCCTTTTTTAGTTTTGCAAGGGATCTTGCCTTCTGCTCTTCCTCCAGTATGCGTGCTTCGTGTTCCATCTCGTCCGCCAATGTGGGTGGGGAGGGCTGGATCTGTGCTGCTGCGGCTGTGGTGGTGTCTATAAATATAGGCGCTGGCGCGCGGCATAAACGAATAGTAAACAAACTACAACAGGACGTAAAAGACGCCATAGCCACATTTAACTGTGACAAATGGAATACACTACTTGACAAAATGACTGAGACGAACAGACGAGACCCGGCCAAGTTCTGGCGATTAATTAAAAGCACCAGACACAAGACCTACCCACAATACCCTATCAAACAAAACGGACAAACGATACACGACACAACGCAAAAATTAGAAATATTCCGACAACATTACGAAAACGTTTTTCAAACACTTGACGACCCGACTTTCCACAAGACGCACTACAGAAACGTCAATAGACATATAGAACAACACCAAAATCTGTACACACCACAAATGGACATCATAGAACTAGACGAAAATGACGAAACTGACCGACCGATAACAGCTCAAGACATTAAGACAGTACTAAAAAGAACCCGAAATACAGCGCCAGGCCCGGACAACATCACCTACGAAATGCTAAGACAACTCCCAGACAACACATTAAATCTACTAGTAACCACCTATAACCACATATACCGACATGGATACCACCCGGCTGACTGGAAACGCGCACACATACTGTTGTTCGAAAAACCTGGCAAAAAGAAGACTGACCACAAAAACTATAGACCGATATCACTAATCTCCACACTCTCAAAAACTTTCGAAAAGATAGTAGTACACAGACTGACAAAAATATGCACGCAAAGACGACTGATACCAAAGACACAAGCTGGCTACCGAACCGACATAACAATACAAGACCAATTAGTACGAGTACTATCAAACCTGCAAGACGCTTACAACCGAGGATTTGTCACCATGGCAACCTTCCTCGACGTACAATCCGCCTTCGACAAATGCTGGACTAACGGACTACTATACAAACTGACAGACTTAAAAATTTCACCAAGGATTGTACGTTGGGTAACCAGCTTTCTTACAGACAGTACAGGACACATACGTATAAACAACTTACTATCTAATACCATTAATATTAAAGCAGGCACACCACAGGGGAGCGCTATTTCCGGCCTCCTCTACATACTGTACACATCCGACACACCACAACCAACGCAAAAAAATCTACACCTAGCCCAATACACAGATGATACTGCGTATTGGAGCACACACGCCACGCTGATCGGAGCCAGAGGAAATCTCGAAAAACAACTCCGCACCTTCCTCCAATGGACTCAAAAATGGCGAATCAGCAAAAACACAGAGAAAACACAAGCCATTGTGATTAGGAAAATCATGAAACACTCATACAAAACAGCCACCCTCACCTTCAACAATCAACAAATACCATGCAAAACAATCATAAAGTATCTGGGTATACACATTCATAACCAACTGAAAATTAAGACACACTACACGCGACTACTTAACAAAACACGACCTGTCCACTCCACACTAACCTACTTAGCACGACTAAAATGACGAGGACTTACGCCACAAGTACTACGAAAACTTTACACTGCACTAATAAGACCACAACTGACTTACGCAGCCGTAGCCACCATGCCACTAATTACCACCGAAACAATGAACAAAATTAAATCCTTTGAGAGGAGGTGCATCAGAACTGCCCACAAACTTTTGCCCTCATTCAAGACAAACACACTTTACAACTACACACACACACACACAACACCCATAGATACACACATAGCCAAACTTATGATAAAATACATACACAACGCACACACCAGACACTACAGAAGAACACTCATCAACACCGCACAAAAAATGAAAACCATAACACAAACAGAGAAACACAAAAATCCTCCTCTCATAACACTAATTGACATTTACGACAAATACCAGCAACAAGAAGAAGAAAAACTACAACAACACCTTCAACACTTCCAAAACATCTAAACACATAATAAACATAAACACTTAATATAAAAACACACATAAACCTAACACACAAACACACAAACATACAAAAGTAACCGAAGAGCTGTTGCAGTAGACATACAAACTTGACAAAACTTCTAGCACAAACAACTTATACTTCTTGGGCTTATTTCTTGGGTAGACGACAGGCCATGCAGCTAGGGATGACCAAACACACACATCACCCATCCAAACACAAAACCCACAACACCAACACGCATACAGGCACTCGCCACTGAAATCCGCCACACGACCAAAAATAAAAACACAATCACTAGGCTGAAGAGGGGTGCCCCTGAACAGCCAGGGCATGTCGAAAGACATGCCCAAATAACTTTTTCATTCATTCATACACGGCTGTCGGCCAGTTTGCCGCTGGTGCTCGGCTCGGCAACATGTGGTGCCGCTGCTGCCATTCTTTCACTGTCTTGCGCGCGGGGGAACGCCAGGCGCACCCCACACTATACCTGACACTAAGGATATCACAAACACTTTCACTGTCACTAATCATAAATTAAGCACTGGTTAGATAATATACACAGGAAAACACGAAGATTATATACACTGTTTAGTCATATGTACAACACTGTTTACACTTCACTTGAAAGAATTGATATGTACACTCCATAAAATAGTTACACAAAATAAACCATTATATACACGTCTGTACACTACACTTTCAATCCTCCCGGGAATATCTTCGGGAAAGTATAAATCCTCCCGGAAATAATTACGGGAAAAACCACTGTAACTTGTGCTGGAGTCCCAGTGAACGGTGATCGCCGCGTACTTTCCCGGTCAGTGACGGGCCGGTTGCCGCGCACTCGAACTTCGCGCTTACTAGTTATTCGGACCGCTCCTGACTCTTGCGAACGCCTTCTCAAGCAACACCCATCAGATATGAACTGAACTCATGAACTGAACCGGATGCCTCCTGTATGTCAAAAAGAGAATTTGACTTGCCATGGGGGGTGACTATGGCCTACATTCGGCAGGTTCAAGGGCCTCCGGCCAATTTGACTGTACTTTGTTTTTTCCCTGTTGTTTCTCTCAGTCGGCAAGGTAAATAGTGTATTGGGTATTTAATATCATCACCCAAAGTTTCATCTTAAGCTTAAACAACAATAAAAGTGAAGACAGAAGGCAATAGCGAATGCCCTACCATCTATCCACAGACAATGAAAGCAGTAAGCTACACAGGAAACTAATGCCATCTCCCCGCTACATGTAAAAGCAGAGGTGCAGTTTCTTGTTTCTATGGAGACAATTCGAAGCTTCATCTGCCCGTCACACCTAGAAGCAGAGGTACTCTGCCTGGAACTCTAGGTGTTCCGTGCTGGAACTGCCTCTGTGGACGTATGATGAAGCAAGGTGGTATGGTATAGCAATGAGAACTTACCATACAATTATACCTTTAATGTGGGTGAAGTAAAGCCAACCATTCGATGTATGTAGTTTGCTTGCCCTATGATGCAGTCTACCATGCCACCTCGCAACAGCCATGAGCGTTTAAGGGCCTTCTTTCTCAGATGATTTTTTTTTTATTTTGGTCTTTAACGACGCTGTCAATCACCAGGATTATTTCAGCGTCGCGGAATTTCGTCCCGCAGGAGTTCTTTTACATGCCAGTAAATCTACTGATCCCATGCCGTTTTTAAGCACACTTAAAAACCATCAATCTGGGCCGGGTTTGAACCCGCGACCTTAGGATCAGTAGGCCGACGTCTAACAAACTGAGGCACCCAGACCGACTTCTCAGGTGAAGGCGGATTGGGTTGAGTATATATAATGTTACTTCTATTTCCTATTATAACTGTTACTTTAACTATTTAAACATGTATTACATACTCGCTCTTGGAATTAACGAACAACTGAACACCGTTTGCAATAGTTGAAATTAGAAACCATCTTGTCTTCTGGTCCATGTACGATGTTTATTTTCTATGGCAAAGCACTTTTTAACATTTTAATAATTTAAACATTTGAGAGTTGCTCTTCATTTCTTTTGTGTAGTTTTCTCATTTATCTTATTTTATGAAATTTAGCACTAACATAGAAACTAATTCAATATAAAAATGATAATTCTATTCTTAAAAATTACAATTAGCTGTATGAACATTCACATTTTTAACTGATTTTAACTTTAATCAGAATGGTTGCATAAGAACCATTATACCAACGCTATTTTCCTTTAGATAATTTCTCTATGTGCCACACATACATCTTATCAGAATTGTTTTGCTTTCTTTGCTTTCGGATAGTTTTACATTAATGCCTAAATAGACACTGAGGTAATAAGCTCCTTCATTCTATTCACTCATCAGTAATTAATTTCTCTTATTTACAATTCATGTGCCTTTCTGTTTAATACATTACTGCGGATTTTATGTGTATGTGCTTCATTGTGATCAACTGAAAACTGATGTCCCTTGTCTGTCTTCTTTCCCAACTGTTTTAATATCTTATGATATAAGAATACATCGTACCTAAATAATGCCTTATTTATAAATTTTTCTTCTATTTTCACCTCTGAGGTCATATGTGGTTCCCCAAGTTGTTGTGTGATTATGTAAGGTGCTCTAAAAATAAATTTATCCTTCAATAAATTTTCCTTTGTGCATCCGATTTTCTTGGCAAAATAGTCTAAAATAAGTACCAATATTTTCACATTTCCTTCACACGGGTTGCCATGAGGATATTAAGTAATTACTTAATTATATAATTTTATATTATGTTGTTTTAGGATAGTAGTGAAAAGTTTGCTCTTGTAAACTGTTGCGTTATCTGATAATATTGTTTAATGGGTCCATAATCGGTTATCCCATTAGTCAAGATTTTTGTTTACACATATTTTGCTTTTGCTATTCCTTACTGGATAAATTTAATGAACTTTGTTCATTTTTATTATTTCTTATCGTTGCACGGGGTTGAAAACTATATTTAATTTTCATGAGTTATTCTCTTTGACATAAAATACATGTTGCTACTAATTTTCTAATTTAGCAGTTTAACTGCTTTGCTTTGTTTGAACCCGTTCATCTCAGGTGCACCGGTAAACAGTTTACTTATTTCAGATTCAACTTGTAGTTCCATAAGTTTGACTTTATTATGTCGGTGAGATGTTGATTCAGAAATATGTATGTCATCTGTTTGGATAGCTTGTGGTTAGTATATTCTTATATACGTACATTAGATCCAAGCTTTGTTAGATATCTGGTGTTGAAATTACATGACTCTGTTAAAAACGTATCATACCAGGTAAAATAATTGGTTTCTACTATTATTAAATTGTTCCTTGCGTGTGGTGGGTAATGTCGAATAATATTTTCTTATTTCTGGTTGCGAAAATTGTGGGTTTACTACCTCGCTTTTGTCCGCCAATTCCAGGAAGTGCTCAGTCATAGTTATGCCTTATTTGTGGTCATATTACCCTAGCTAATTCTACCTTAAGTTTAATCTGTCTCCCTGCTCCCCAGAATCTGTCAATAAATCGATTTCTGAATGAAGTTTCGTGTGAAGTTAAACTTAACCTCATTCATTCCATTCACTTCGTTTTAAACATTTCTTAACTATAAGCTCAGTAGACATTTTCTTAAAATAACCTCCAAGCCCTTCCGAAACACCTTGGGGTTGTCTATAGCTTCTTTCTCAGAAGTCGCAACAAGTAGTTTATGAATCGCGTATGGTCTATGTGTGTGAAGGCATCAGGGTATTGTTTACATTTTTATATTATCAGTGACAACAATATTACTCTCTTGACCCTCATTTGTTCTACTGCATGCATTAGGTACTTTAGTTTGCATTTTGATCCTACCTTTGTTTATTTTCCTGCAATGCACTTACAACTTGATTAACTCTGCTTATATTTCCATTCTCTTCTTTTTAAAGTTTCCTCATTATCTTAAATTGTGTGTGCACCTCATTTTTTACTTTACCTTGCTCATCGCGTTGTGATTGCATTTCAGTCCTCAAACCTTAATTAAATCTGTTGTTCTAGCAATTTCCTCTGTGAGGTTACCCCGTATTATTTTATTTCGGTCACTAACTTTATCTAAATTTTTTTAATACCAGCACTGTTGTTTAACTGCTCAGTGCTTTCCACCTGCTTTCCTGGAAAATTATTCTTTAGCTACTTTAATTTCTTTTATCACAGTTATCTGAACTTATTTACCTCATTTGCTTGGCGTTCTACTCAGTTTTGCTCTGCTCAATTTTCTCAATTAAAGTAGTGTATAACACTTTCATATCTTCCCTGTGTTCTTTTCAACCTCGTTTAATTTTCGGAGTTTAAGCCCTCTCTGCATTCTGCAGAGTCAAATTTCTGAGTTTTATCATTTAAGACTATCATGGCCTCCATGCAATTTTTATATCTAATGCTACTGCGTTATATTAGCCTAGTTTCTATTAACTCGGTTTCACTTTATTATTTATTTATCCAATCGGGGTAATTCTCTCTGATGTGAGACTGCCTTCGTGGTTTACCAGGAGAAATGCGAATCTATTGGAGAATTCGATGTCATTCTGGCGGGCTGTTACAATAGCTTAATGGTTAGAGTACCCGTATGGTAAATGGAGAGTCTGTGGTTCACATCCCAGCTATGGTATTGAATTTTTCAGTTCCGATTCTACCAAAATATCATTTAGGTGCATGAGAATTCACATTTGCAGCTTAATACCTTACACAAAATAGTTCCATATGGACCACTATAACAAGGTTATTTTGTTTTAGATATTTCTCAAACTATTTCAATCTTGAAGGATAACTGTCCACCACTCACTGAGTCAAGACATACTAGGCCTGTCCCAGAAGTAACGATCCAACGAACGAAGCACAACAACTTTGGAAAAAATATCTTCATTTCTCTACATACTCTCCTTTCAGCTCAATACCCTTTTCCCAGCAATACTCGATAACTTCAATACCCTGTTTATGCTTTAGTTACCCTAGAGATATAAATCACAGATCATCTGGAAATCTTTCTGCAAATCGCAGTTTCACTTGGCGAGCTGACATAGTCAACACATACGAATCATAAATAAATACATGCTACGCAGTACAAAACTAATGCTGAGCCACAATACACCTTGTGATTAAGTAGAAAACAAAATAATAAAGCACACTAGTAATAATTCAACCATATGTTATCACGTCAGCTCAATACTGCACTTTCAGAACACAGAAAAGCAAGTCAACCACGTGACTTTGTTTACTGCAACTGCATTATCGTGTTTCTGTGTGCGCAGTGGTTCGGAGCTTTTGGGTCTTTCTGTATAAACGTGTTTCTAATATAGCCAATAACAAGATAAAAGTGCAGTAAGACAAATCGGGACTGTTAACACCGTATTTAGCTTTTTTTACTGGCGTACAGAAACCTCATTCATGTATTTCTAGCCTTAATATGGCTAAATAACTGAAGTGTGCAATTGTTAACATTTTGTGGACGTGAAACAGTCCCAATAAAATATATTACTTGGGAATCTGAGCTTTCATGATAAAATAACTCGTTCGAGAGTTTATCGGCAATGTTGCACTTTCTTCTTATATTACTTGTGATCTGAGTTAAGGGCTATTGAGACTGACAGTTTAAAGATGCCATATGTGATAAATGTTTCTGGTATTCCTATATAAACTGAGGAACATAGATATTTTTCACTCCCTAATTTTTTCTTAAGTCAGGCCTGGGCGATTCGCGGGATAATTTGAGCGACTTTCATCTTTTACCTGCTAAACTTGCCGTTATTAGTTCAAGCGTGAGCGGACTGCGCTCAGTGAGCTCTGTCTTAAATACTTGGCTTCTTACACAAACCCCACAGAGGGGTCTGTAGAATTGCTTTTCGCGCCTTTCACTTTTCACCTGTTTCCAATCTTTTATGATCGCACTCCCTACTTCCTCCATATTGGGTTGGATTGCTTCAATAGTATTTGTTCAGAGTACTCCGCAAAGTAATTAATGTATTTAGTACTATTTAATATTAGTAGTGATTTAAAAAAATAAACATTTTAATTTTTATTTTCACAGTTTGCACTACAACTAGTTCAGTAGGCTATGAGAATAACAATAAAGTTAGCGTTTAATCCAAGGAAATGAGGAATTAGACATATGGTTAATATAAATAAACGAAATTTTGACTTTGCCTCTTCAATTAAAATATAAATATCCTTACTAGAGGGGCTCTAATGACCTAGCTGTCGACGGGCCCTTAAACCCTAATCACTCACTCACTCACTCCTTACTAGAATATTCGCCAAATCTTTGGTCTGCCATTTTGAAAGGTCCGCTAATTGTTTGTACTGTGTATGAATAATTTAGATGTTCAGAAACGTAAGAAAATGTTTAGGTTGGCGGAACCGCTAGGAGGAGGTGATAAAACCACGACTAGAGGTGATAATCCGGCATGAATGAAATAGTCAGGATAATTTGTCATTCAGGTAATCTTGTACAGAATGAAATGATTCAGAGCATAGATGCTCTTAGCAGTAACTTTAAAAGCATTGAAGTTGTCAACCTTTCCCTTAACATTATTAGGAAGAGAATTAAATATTTTTATGTTTCATAATACACATCCTGGCACGCAAACTAAGTGGTTGTGGATATGGGTTTTTTATGACATAATATTGTGAAGACCCTTCGAGAGAATCGACGCCACGACCGGAAAATTACATCAGGTTTTACAGAATGTTGAAATTGGAGCGCATCAATGATGTAGGAGAGTGCCTTGCTGACCATGCAAGAGTAATTATTGAACGCGTTTTTAGGTCAATTTACTTTGTTCCTTATATTGTCTTGCGGATACACTGTCACTCTGATCTCACGCATCGAGTCCTGCCAAATTCATAACAGGTAATTGGGAATGCCCTCAATTGGCTAATAAATGGCCTTGCCACGGAAGCTTTGTATGAAACCTGTGTAGTCGTTATTTTCCTCAGCCCCCTTATCTGATGGTACCTCCCCATGCCGCCACCTTTGAGTCCAGGACGTCGCTCTAATCAGATCAACCATGGAGAAAGTTAAAAAATAATCTCGTGCTACCCATTTACTGCTACTCTATCAGTGAGCCTTGTAAAATTTATTTATCTACATTCTAAACACAGTGTTTAGTCTCAAAATGGACAATAGACCGTCACGTGCTGTGCATAATGGAACCATTTATGCACAGAAGACGAATTTAGTAAAACGCAAGGATATCATGATTGTTTAACAAGGCCTTCGTAGCTCCCCCTCCTTTCCCTCTATTAGTTATGTTATATCCAATGACACGTCGGCCTGAAAGGAAAGTATTGATTTTTTCTGGTCACTAATGTATCCCTCTAAAGGCACCACTATTCATGATACATGCTGGTTATAACCAATGACAAGTCTGCCTGAAATGAACGCATTTATTTTTCCTGGTCTTTCAATAAATCGTTACTCATTAAGTTTAACTGTTGTTTGATTCACAGCATGCCGTATACATCAGATAGTATACTGAGACTGAGAGGTGATTCCAAACAATGCATATTACTAAGTTCGTTTTGTGCACAATACATTCAATTCTTTATGGGGATTGTTTTTTGCTTCTATCATATTGTAACGCCAAGTTACGTACAAAGTTGTTACGTGCCCAAGGGGGATGTAACGCAGGTAAAGAAATTGCCTAAGGGGAGCTCTCGGGTGAGAGATTGAGAACTCTAAAACTACTACCCCATGCCTAGAGGCCTATATTCTATTCCGAAAGGACTACCTATTGTGACCACGACCAGCGTGGAGATGTTGATCTCAGGTGTCATGGCTGTAAACTCAATTTGGATACCTTAAATATGATACGCTGAGAGTAGTCGTCATTCCGTTAATTAGGATTCACCACATATGTACCTAATTTTAATATTTTCCATGTTACCTTACTCCAACACAGGGTTCGGTTCCTACAATGTCGGGTGAAAGGTGCTGCTTCGGTCACTGTTTCATGGGCGTCGGCAGACTTCGTTTCAGGGAGAGGCGGCATTTTGGAAGTTTGCACTCAAACAATATTAAGTCACTGTTCTGTTGTCAAAAGTTATAATATTTGTTGCAGATAATTGTATTAATTTGTGCTGAATAAAATATTGTTCTTTACATGAAAATTAAAACAATAGTCTAATAGTCAGTCATTGACTGCACATTAAATTCATTAATTTCGAAGGGTGATCGCGGCTCACCCCCCTTCCCAACGCCCATGCAGTGTTTAACTAACTTTATAGTTATAGGTTGCGCGTTCGTTCTTGACGAATGACCTTGAGCAGAAATCCAATGAGTAAGCCTACCCTTAATAAACAGGTCAGCAAATGTTTATGCTACGATAACAGACACCTCTGTTTTCCTCTGTCGCGCTTGTGTATACAGTCGACTGCAGAAGTTTTGTGCGGTACGGATGTATGTATGCATGCAACGAAAATAGCAATTCAGACGAGGGAGAGATGTCGGGAATAGAATAAATGCAAGAAAGTTAAGTGGAAACAGTTATAGAGGTATAGTGTATAATACGTGTGGCTGATATTACTGCAAGTGTCATAAATTGATTTGTAGTGTTGTACTACTTCAGCTCAGAAGCATGCGCGTCATCTCACTGCAGACTGTACCTCCTCTCTCTCGTTCCCGCAAAAGCTGAGTAGAGACTCGCATTCAACCTTTCATATAAAATTTTCATTCGTCAAGAAGTAACGCGCGACCTATACCCTACATGATGAGTGAAACAAATATGGCAATAGAATTATTGTCAACAAAGAACCGTTTCGCCGAAAAAAAATATGCTGTAATGTCTTCTTTATCCTAATTCGAATAGATTTAGCTACAATTTAATGTTGAAATGTCATGCAAAGTATAACTTCTAAGAGAAATGTGGCAACATCACATCACGTGTTCTCACCTTGCTCTCACGGTGGGCACATTCAGTCGGAAGAAAGGTTAAGGGAGGTATCGCTTGACTTTACTAAAGGTGAGGGGCAAGTTCATGCGCCAGATATAAGCATTGGTTGGCAGGGTGGCAGCTTTAGCTGTCATTTATGACAAGATCATTAGCTTTCTTAGGCCGAAAACCTAAAATAATGCATTTGTTTTATGAAAACGAGAATGAAGACTTATTTGTTTGTGTATTAAAAGAAATTAGTATTATTTTAGCTGATAATGGATGATGATAATAATGTGCATTATTATAAAAATCTGTATTCCTTTCAGCATTCCTTTAATCCTAAAATACGTGGTTTCGTTTGTTTCATTTTTGCGCTTTCTTAACTATGAAACAGACATGATATTTGATACCTTTGCCTGAGACAGTGGCTGCTTGAGCGGTACGGTAAACTCACTGGAAAAGTGTTTTATTTACATCTGAGGGTGGTGCTTGCCTCGAAACACACGCCAGTCGGGTACAACATAGTTCGCTGTCAAGTGCGAGGACTAATCTCATCATTGAAAGTATCTGATGTGTTGCACTCACGTAACTTTCTCTACTCTTGTACTAACTATTCTTACAAATTCTTATTCCTTTACCTTCTTCATGAAGACTCTATTACCAACATTCGATCAAGTAAATGCTAACTGCTACTTCTTAGAAACAGGAAATTAGAAAACTAAAATGATGACGTGGGAGAACAGTAGGAATAATTCCAAGGTGGTTGGTAAAGTTTGTATTATCGCTGCCAAAAGCGAGAATACCAACTGTTGCTCCAGTTGGATACGCATCAGCAGGGAATGGAAAAACAGAACGCGTGCCAAGTAAACAATAACTGTAGGATACACACAAAGTTACTTTTACTTGTTTTTCTATAAAGTTACAAGGTTCCATCTTTGTGTTTCTTCGGTGGTCTTCAGACTTCCGTTTGTTTTATTTACTGTTTTGAACCACGGCGTAGCCATTTTGAGAACGTTAATTAGGAACTTCAATTTCACGAAGGGAAAATAGAAGCTCCTTTATCTCGAATTGCAATAGTAGCAGCATAAAAATTATTAATAATAGAAGTTTCATAAAGATAAAACCTGATGTACTGCACTCACATGACTTTCTCTACTCTTGTACTAACTGTTCTTACAAATCCTTATTCCTTTTTCTACGGCAGGTTAATTTATAGAAATTACCTTATTGATTTCTGTAGGTACAAGGGGAATATGGGTACACAGTACTCAAATTTTCTAAAGTTGGTCGTTATGTGATGGCTTTGAAATTTCGTTCTCTTTGCAAGAGCAAGAGATAAAAAGTGAATAGCCACTTCCCATTTAAGAATGGTATAACCATTGAAAATTCACCCAAATAATAAGAACTATTTCCGAAATGGGTCACTCCAATTAAAAAGATGTATTGACTGCGTGGTTTAAGGAGATCTACATTTTTGTTTCGAAATATTTCTGCACATCGCACTTTCGTTAGCGAGCTGATTGAGTTAACACATACGAATCATAAATAAATACACACTGTGCAGTAGAAAACAAATTCTGAGCTATAATACACTTTGTGATTAAGTACAGGACAAAATAATAAAGCACGCTGTAATTATTCAACCACATGATATCACTGCCACCTCTATACTGCACTTCTAGAGCAGAGAAAAACAAATCATGCGCGTGACCTTGTGTGCATCAGCTGCTGTTATCGTGTTTCAGTTTGCGCAGTAGAAAAACACCGTGTTAGCGGTTCTCATATTTCTGGATCTTTCTGTGGCATCCTTACCTATTCTTGATGCAATCAAAGCTTTTATTGAACATGTTTAAAAATCTTTCGTGTCTTACCCTGGAAAATGCAGAAGTCTTAACCGACTTGTCGTTTTTGCTGGCAGAGAGGGGGAGAGAGAAAGATTTCTGAACGTGCTATTTTTGGATTCAGGGAACCTAATTTTGGGTGGAATACCTCACACCTCTACCTTTTACATGTAAACAGCAGTCACATTAAAAATACCATAGGCAATTTAATAAATTCCGAATATATCACGGCCCCTAAGTAATTAACAAACCTTAATTAACTCATGAAATTGCAATAACAAAACCAAAATTAACGTAACAAGGGGCTCAAATAAAATGCTCTAGCAAAAGGGATGCGGGGATTAATTATAAGATAATTAGAATACAGAACTGTTTTGTCAATGGACATGTAAACACAATGAAATGGTATGTATGGAGCAGTAGCGGTAGGTATAGTCTGTAAATTAAGGTAATTTTACGAGAGATGGAGTTTCATTTTGTGTTGTGATTAAAACAACGAATGCGATGTGATTCACACGGGTCACGTCGGGTGCGACAGATCACTGCATTATTACAATCGTGACGAACGCTGACTGCGAAATTGCACCAAGTTTGTAATTCCCAACAAAGAGTGCAGCAAGAAGCGAGACAAATAACTCATGCTTATTGGCCTTGTTTGGGTTGCAGCGCTCCAGGGGTAATAATCGTTACTTGCCTTTCTGGAATGACAAACAAGCTACAATAGCACCAGCCAGGTCCTCTTCAACAAACAAATTCACTCTTAGGATTTAACATCCATAAAGAAACCTTGAAGAATTTTCCCTGTTGAAAGGTACATAATGGAACGGTTTCACCACCCTTAGTCCATAAGTAGGGCTCGGAAGTTCATGCCCTAAAAACACTGAAATATGCATGCCAATATGCTCTTAAAAACTTGAAAATATGCCAAGAAATATGCACTATTTAATTAAAACAATGTCCCTTGGCAGTATACAAGACAAGTTAGCTTAAATAATAAATAAAGTTACATTATTCCTTAGAGGTTGAAGCAGAAGTGGTCCCGCTGCTAGTATTAACTGCTAAATTGCAGTTCACAATCAACGTTTTGCAAAAATTTTCAACTGTAAAACAGCGTCTGTTGTCTCGCAAAACACTTTTGTAACGTGAAAAACTTCTCTCCACGTCACAAGATGTTATCGGGGCATATTTAAATGATGTTAACTACTTCACAGAGAGAGTCAAGTCTCTTGGTGTGACAGATGGTTTTCTTTTGAGGATGTCTTGAATATCGCACATCTGTTCATAACCAGAATTTTTTGAAATTATATAATTCACTTTCTCTTTCACTTTTCTTCCTATGCTACCAGGAACCGAACTTAGATCATGTATTGTTTTTTCAAAGACAGTAAATGATTTATGCAAAGGAGATCCTATAGCTTCCAATGCTGTTATGGCTGTTGGTAAGAAAGAAAAATGGCAGATATGAAACTAAGATCCTCTTTTAACCCAGTGCCTGACAGAATATTTTGTAGTTTCTGTTGATAAAGCATCTTTCGAGTCCAATGAATTAATAACCTCTTTGAATATTTCTAAGTGCTCAGCATAATATAAAACTGCATCGATCCATGTTCCCCGTCCAGTTAACACTGGTGCGGGAGGAAGTCGGATTTTAGGTGTTGTTCTAAACAACTTTTTAGGAGATTTAACAAAAATTCTCTTTGCACTGGACACAAATCTATCTGCCAATGGGAAAGAATCACGTATTGTCTCAGAAATGCGATGAAGAGCGTGTGCCAAGCAAGTTATATGAATTAAGTTAAGAAAAATACCTTTCAGAGTCTGTCCTGATTTTACCACATAAGGGCCTGCATCAGTAACAAATAAAAGTAGCCGGTCGTATTTGATTCCACATGGCCATAGTAATTTCAAAGAGTCCATCACAAACTGGGTCACAGTTACATTGTCAGTGGCCGACAATTCACACCCATTAAGAATATAAGGTGTAGTCTTTTGTTCATTATTTAAAGCACCCACGATTATATTCGCAATAGAATGGCGCTCAAAATCTGGGGTTTCATCAACAGAAAACCATACAAACTGAACCGCTAAGTCATTTTGTATATTCGACAATACGTTATTGTAACAATGTC
The DNA here is from genome assembly GCA_030765045.1 of Tenodera sinensis. Lineage (NCBI taxonomy): Eukaryota > Metazoa > Arthropoda > Insecta > Mantodea > Mantidae > Tenodera > Tenodera sinensis. The sequence goes on along the minus strand of CM060961.1, from coordinate 42,394,927 downwards.
CTATATAAGTCCTACGCAGTGTACTTTCTTCAGGCACATGTTGTCAAGTGTACTTGACAAGAAGGTTGATATAGGTTTTTAAATGTCGGTTTATTAATTTTGAACAAGGGAATATCAGCAGCTAAAAATGAATGGCAGAAGTCATAGGAAAATTCAGTAACCCTACTTCCTAAACACTCCACTAGCTGTTTTTAAACAGGTTCTTTGTTTGCAAATTTTCTGATTAAATTCTCCTCTTTTCTCACTTCCTACATTTTACTCACACGCTCCAGTTCACAACACTTACGTTTGAAAACCACGGCGCAACAACTGGTGGGCAGGCAAGCATTGACCTGCACTTTATCTTTCTTAATATAAACCTCTCAGATAATGCACTGATTATTCTCTACGCACCTGCATAAATAATGAAAGGATGTAAACAGGGGATTCACTTCATTACATGACTTAACATTAGTTCTCGCCACCTCGCGAGCTGTATCATCATGTGCAATACTACCAATATGAACAATATTATACAGATGGGGAAAAAATAATAAAAAAGTACAAAAAGCATTAAATATGCAAGATAGGGGCTATAATATTGATATCTTTGTGATTTGTATCATGTGCAGTACTACCAATATGATAAATAGTATCCAGATGGAGCAAAAATAATAAAAAACCATGAAACCATTAAAATATGCAATATAGGGGCTATAATATTGAAATATTATGCATTTATCAAAAATCAAGAAATATGCAGTTATATGCACCATAAAATCACGTCCAAATAACTGAAAATTGCATAATTCGTGCACATAACGTAAAATCATACGTTTTTAACCCCTATGAAAAAAAAACAAAAAAACATGCAAATGCATGAACTTCCTAGCCCTATCCATAAGAGTATTACGTCCAGTTAAGACGAAAACTCAAGAAATGCAGATCAAATAAATATAAAACCCATATATTTAGCAACCAGTGTCCTTTAATACACAATTTATTTTCATACATTACAAACTTTAAGATAGATAAGTTTTAGCTGGAATTAAAATTATAGCTTTTAACACAAGGTACACAGCAGGAATTAAAAGCTGTACTTTATCGCACTAGTGCAATATAATATATATAATGCAACGATATCATATTGGCAGCTATTAAGATGCGAGTTCCATAATATTTATACCAGTATCTTAATTTCCGTTATACTCAAGTACCATACAACTATTTATACTCGACCATGTGTTTATGTTTAAAATATCTGTAAATGTGTTTAATATTTTACGCTGCATGTCTTTCATTAGTATCCCACATGCATTTGTTATTGCAATGTACATACGGTAATCGATAGTTGCGTCTTCAACTCGAAATTATTGATTTTATTGTACTTGAAACAATGGCGCAGAGGGTATATATACTATATCCCTTAAAAAGTAGACATTCAAAGCCGAGAAGACAAATTTAATTTTTTAGAATGTTATTTAGAGTATTAACACTAACTATTAAAGAAACAGAGTAGCTTTATTTCACTACGGTAATTGACATCTTCAGCTGCGTGGGAATGTACGCAGACGTTAAAGTATTGCTTGCTATGTAGCATGGATTTTTCTGGAAATTCAGTTTCTCGAACCTCTCTCAAATAAACGACAGCCAACAGGCTTGGAAACACTATGGAAACTACTTTGTTCTGCCATGATCATTGTTAGGCGTTTACTCGCCAAGGTAGCTTAAGCTTGGGCGTCTTTTGATGTGCATCCGTTGCTCCCTCCTCAGAGTTGGTCGCCCCGACTCACAGTGTCAGCCGGACAGTACAAAAGTACCACCAAATACTTTTTGATTTTGGATTCAGGGAGCCTGAAAAATGCATTTTCGATGAAATCACGGTATCACAATGTTTGGTAAAATACAATTCTTTCTCTATTTACTTTAGGTACGTAGTAGAGAATATTGGAAGTTGTTGAAGATGAGTGAAAAGCTTAGGGACATTTCACGAATGATCGTTGTATAGGATTTGTTACATTACCCAAGAGTACTAACTACCTATTTGTATTTATTTAACTCCTTATTTTCCATTTCGAATTACGTCCTCTGAGATATCACAATGTATTAAACTAAAAGCAAACACGTTATCTCAAGAGAAATAACATGACGCGAGAAATTACAGTTCTAGCGCCGAGTTAGCTGTCTTATGAAACCCTCGAGGGCAGGGTTTGCACAACACATCTGTTTCTGAAACAGTTTCTGCAAGTTGGAGTTGATATTGCCATACAAGAGAAAGGAAAATGCCAGTCTACAATTGATGTCACGTGAAATATCTTTACTTGTATACATTGTTCGGCAAGGTAAGAAATTATCGATAGCTTTGGAACACTGTTCTTTAGTTTATAAAGTGCATATCACATTTTTCTTGAAACTATTTAGGCCTGAAGCTGGTTTTTGCAAATGAACAGTACATTGCAGATTCCTTTGCCACTAGCTGATCTCGGGTTCTAAGCTCAGTTGCCTAAAGCACCAAATATAAATGACAAGGGTTTCAAAGAGTTTGAATTCGTGTTGCCATGCTACAATTATATATAGAAAGGATGGGGTGGGCCCACCTAAAATAGACGGCGATGTATGGATGTTAATGGGAATTTGGTAGCAGTGTCAAGAATGCCTGTTTTGTATTTAAATTAAGACGAATATTTTGCGTGTACATGACTTTTGCCATACGCTCTTGTACTTCTAAATTCTTCTTGTTAATCAACAAATTTACAGACTTCATTGAACCTATAAGAGGGTTAAAGTATGTTTCTCTTTCACAGTTTTCTAGTTATACAAAACTAATTTAGAATTAAGAGAACTTTAAAGGTTATTAGCAGAAAATGTAAGATATATCTTTGATGTCATATGCTCTGAGCATGTGATGTTTTAATCTAATAGGGATTTTAAATGAATTCCTCAAAACCATTTTTGAGAAAATATATACATAATAACGAAAAATGTTGCATGTTGAGGATAGTTTAAGAAAAGAACATTGTCCTAACTAAAATACCAATACGGAGTTTAAAAGGACAACGAAATGGCTACCCACAACGCGAATGCTCATTATGTGGGGACAAGAGGATGTGCAACATAGCTTAGTCAGTAGAGCTCGTGAACATTGTGCAAGGGGTCCCGGGGTTGATTCCCGGCTGCGGGTAGGAATTTTTACTCTAACCAAGACTATTCTCCCCAGAGTCTGGAGTTGTGAGTGAGTGTGAATGTGTGTGAATTTAATGTAATAAAATCCCTAAAGACTCAAAATCCACTGTTTAATGAGTAACCCCATTGCTGATACGGAATATGTTCCACAGGAGAGGCCACCGATATGACCTTTGGGGTTAAAGGGGGTAGAATGAATAGAGAATTTTATATAAATACAAACAGACGAAAACTGTAAGAACCCCTGTAACTCAGTGGAATAACGACCAAGAACTACCGCCCGCCCCTGCGTCCCATCCTCTGACCACCACAGCCGTAAACTTCTACGTCTTCTTCTTCTTCTTCTTCTTGTTCTTCTTCTTCCTCTTCATTAACCTCCCCGTAAGGAGGACTGTATAACTTACAATCTTGGGTTTAGGGTCAGATGCCTGTCGAGGAACACAGGAATCTATGGACCGGAGAGAGTGAAGGCCTAGAAGCGGGTGGTCAGTCAAGCACCAAGTATGATAGTGAGGAAGAGGATATGAAATACATGCGAAATGAGGGAATGGAAAGGTGATGATGGAACAGTTAGTGGAATGAGTGGCGGAGTAAACCGGAAAACCCGGAGAAAACCCAACATGACACCGCCACCATATGCAGGTCCCTGGGATCTAACGCTCGGCGAGAGCGCCGCCGCAAACTGCAAAAACATGTGAAAATATTGAGAAAAACTTAGAAATAAGTGGAAATGGACTTAAGTAAAAGAGAAAATTATAGATTATGAACACTTACATAAGAATTGAGTACTAAAAAATGTATTTTACGGGGCGGATTTCACACTTAATGATTGTATGTCAAACCCAGGGAGGAAGGAATGGAATAAGAGCGCTCTGTGGGCGTGTGTTGGAATCCGGGTAACCAGTGAGCCCATGTGTACTAAGGTGTACTGGAGATTCTTCATCTCGGCACCAGAGATCGCAAGCAGTCACCAGCCAGCGACCAAAATGCCACCCATCCGACAAGAACAGTAGTTATAGTTCGGCAATGCTTCTTCGCCAACACTTCCAACCCTGAAAGACCGGGTTGAAATGAAGGTGGAAACGAAAATGGTAGTACAGGAAATTCGGAGGTGCAATTATCCTTCCCAGCATTCGCCTTGTGAAACTTAAATTGGACAATTAGACTGTCCTCTTGAAAAATGGTCTGAGCCCAACTTTAGTGGATAGCAGTAATACATGTATATGTATTAAAGAAAGTAAACCCCCAGTGCAACAATCAGTCTGGGTAGCCCGTTGGTTAGACGCTGGCCTACTGATCCCAAGATCGCGGGTTCAAATCCGGCCCAGACCGATGGTTTTTAAGTGTGTTTAAAATCGACAGCTCCATGTCAGTAGATTTACTGGCATGTAAAAGAACTCCGGCAACGCTGATTAGATCCTAGCAATTGAGAGTGCCGTTAAACAACAAAATAATTTAATTTTCTCAGCGCAACAGCCCATGAAGAGGCAAAGCTTGCCACCCAGCCACTGCATCCTCTACCTTTCCCCAATACAGGCTCGCCGAATCGAACAAGTATGCCTGCGAGTATAACGTGATGCGCATTGAGCAGTGACGTGTATGGTTATTTTTTAAGAGATCTCGGCTTCAAAGTTCCTTGACCGACCAACCCGACAGGAGACTCTTCGTGATTTCCCCCGAGTCAATAGGTAAATGCTTTGGTGAAAGTTCAACTTTCTGTCTAAACCAATGGTAAACATGAGAAATAGATGCAAATAGCGAATGCTTTGAAATCTATTCAGAGATAATGAAAACAGGTAGACTAGACGTAGGCTGATGCCATCTGTTCGGCACGTGCAGAATCAGAGAGAGTTGCTATACACTAATATCCACGTGTCGAAGCTGTCATCTGATCGTTTCTGAAAGAGAGGTACAGGTGGTACGCTTGTCTCTGTAAACACGTGACAAAGTAAGATGGTATGCCATAAGAATGAGATTACAAAATCTGCCACAGGTCAATCCACAGGACATTTCTTAACCCTCCGTTACCCGCGTGAATAACTGTAAGGTGTTTACTCGCGTGGAGGACAGGTGTCACCCATTTAACATATTTGCATTAAACATCAGAATTCAACACTGATGATCCTGTGGACTATAATCAACCATCTTTTACTTACATATAAAAAGAAAAGTGTGTACACACAATGATGCTTCATTAGATTTAACAAGCTGGAACTATTCAGCTGAAATAACATAGATAGGTATATTAAATAAATAGAAGAGTATGCAGAATATGAAGTAATTATCTATATAGACGATAGCAAATTAGAAGATAAGGTAGGAGCAGCTGCAGCAATATATAGTGGAATAATGTTCTAAAACATACATTAGATCCAAAGTGTTCAATCAAGCAGAGAAAGTAGAAGTTTTTAAAGCTCTGAATCAAATGGACACTCTCCAAGAAGACCAAATGACAGTAGCACAACAGAGTATTAACGGACGGTGAAATGATACGTTCGTTACTAAACAATTCAAAGCACAATCGCACAATAGAAAATGTTCTAAGTGTGGTGAATATTTAGAAGAACGACGGTGGAAAATACAGTTCAGCTGAGTAAAAGCTCATTTCGGAATAGAAGGCAATGAGCAGATGGGCTGTCAACCGAGCGGAATCGCTCAGCCGGTAACGTCTGTGGTACACATTCCGGAGATCGTGAGCTCGATACCTTCCTGACCTTGGGTTTTTCGGGAGATTTTCCAGATCACTCAGGCCAACGCTGGGAAGGATATTTTTCTTGTATCTCCCGTTTCATTTTCTTTCATTTCATTCCATTCATTCTCTCTATCCGATCTTTCCAGGTTGTAAGAGCCTGCAGATTCACCAGCGGGCTGTGGTGGTGCTTGCGCTCTGAAAATACAGAGTTCGACTGAGCGGAGGGGTTGTGGTCGGTCGGCCGCAATCCCCAGGGGACCGACTGCACAGTCGAAACTGGCTGGTGGTGGGCTCTCTGTGGCAACGTGGAGTAAGATTCATCAGAACTGGTTTAAAGTAATGGATGAACTACAATCAATTCTGAGGCTTTACAATTATTTCACGAGATATCAGATATTTATTTCTTGATAATAAACCACGTTTTCTGCCAGCCTAATCCCCTCAGCGTAATGAAATAGCTTAAGGAAGGCCAAGAAGACAGAATTACAAGATTTACAATTTATTCCGTGATACACTTATGGCCTAGGCTCGGAACGAGACGTGGTGTGCCCTGCGGTCCTTGTATTCAACGATGATGTTTGTTGAACTTAAATACCGTCGCTTAGGTGCACAAGGTCCCAACTTCGGAGCCTCAGTTATCATATTCGAACGTTAATAAATGTTAAATGACTATACTGAAATAAATCTTAAAGAAAAGGAACCAGTTGCGGCTTTATGTAAGAACTAGGTCTTAATAAATTCATTGCTTGGAACGATAAAAGAAAAGAACACTCAAGGCAGGAGAAGTTACCAAATAGATAATATTAAGATGAATCTTTCAATTTTCTTTATTTAGTTAATATCTGTACAAGCGTGGATTGCCTACATTAATGACAGAATACTAACTTAACAAATTAAATTGTTGAATACACACACAAAGTAGTTAAACAAAAGGGTAAAGCAAGAAAAACTGAGAATAGGATTCTTAACAATAAGAATACAAATTCACTTTAAGAGATGGCGTACAAATGATTCTTCAAATTTGTATTGAGCTTTTAATACCATGAAGCTAACTTCTGCACACAGCTGCTTGTGGATGGAAAATTACTGGCAGAAATCCAGAGGCTATTTTGGGATTGTTCCACTACTGCCAATCATTAAGTCCACGACAATGAAGGTGCTGATCTTCTGCTGTTTATATAGAGAAAGATAGGAGAACTACAAATGAATAAGAGTAGATGAGACTGACTTTGCAGTGCAGATTTCTTGTAGAAAAAATTATAACCTGTATATAATTAAAGACAGATTCTGATGTGTTAAATCCACATAACTTTCTCTAGCCAGTTCCCATAACAATGCCAGGAGCAATTAAATATCTCAATATAACGCATTAAAGCATTTTAAGCAATAACAACTAATATCTTGGAAATGGCTGATGCCACAAAAGATAACTCAAATAAACTGTAAACCGTATGAACATTTTTGGTGTGATATCTCTCAAGTAACGCAGTAGGATGCGCACCACGAAACTATGGAAAAATCTAGCGCATCCTAGGAATGTTATTATGCTCAGGTCGTTCATCCGCAGAACACAGGTGGCTAAAGGGTTGCATACCTTCCGTACTAAGATACCAAAACAAACTAACAAATTGTCACAACCATTCGTTCTCAGACTTCAACGCTCTCCGGCGTCCAAACCGTGCATTTCCGGATAGAAGTTCCTTCTTGAAACCCGATCAGCTTGTCATTTCGCACAACATACCAAGCCTGTCGGTGTCTTCTTAGGAAACTGTATATATTCAACGTATCGTTCTTTATTTCTCTGTTTATATACGCGCGGGCACACAACTTTTGTTTTAAAACTGCTATTTGTATGGGAAGTGGGGATTCAGAGAACCTGAAATATTGTGACAAAATCTCTCAGCCAGAGATTTAATTATTTTTTTATTTTCTTTCCTTCGCTTACAACTTTAATTAAACTAGTGAAACTGCTTTACAACGTGACAAGTGTCGTAGAATCACAAATGCTTCCAGTTTACTGAGACTATGAGAGTTATTCTTTAACTCTGGACCTTCCCGTCACACAGCGTTGTAGCTCTTCTATGCCAACGCGACAGTATGTACTTCCGGTGAAGTCTCGATATTGAATGTTTTTAAGTGGAATCAAATAATATGTAGTATAGAGAAATGTTTGCTCTATTTTTACTTTCTCTACTATGTAAGGGGTATTGCATTCCATCCAAAATTTCGATGTCGAGATTTTAGCGAAAATATTTTGAGACCCCTGAATAAAAAACAGTTTTTGAAAAAGATTTGTGTTTGTGTGTGTGGGGGGGGGAGAGTGTGCATGTGTGTCTTTCTGAACAGCGTAACTCAAAAACGAAAAGTTGGGTTAAAAGCAAAGTTGGTATTTAAGTTTAATATATTTAAAGGATGCGACTCGAAGATTATGAAGAAAATTCCTTCACCCTGAACCAACTTTTACAAGGAAAATTTTTCGAAAATTTTGATTTTCCCCAAAAATGGCTTTAAAATGCTATATATCTACGATATTTTTATGGGAAATGAAAGTTATACTTTGAATTTTCTCGCTATGGCTCATACAGTTCTGCTTACTCTTGAAGCCTTTTACATAACTGGTAAACCGTAAGAGATTGAGCAAATCTTACTACACAAAAATATAGCTCTCGTTAAAACACAAAGTTTATGTTCAAATGCATTTTTATAGAGTGAACCATTTCGGAGATATTCCTTGTTATCTCTGTGAGTTCTACAGTACTTAATACCACTTATTATCTCTCGGCCGTATAAAGAGAAAGGAATTTTAAATCATTTAGTTAGCAACCAGCTTTAAAACATTTTACTATCAAAGCGTATTGTAATCCCACATTCCCCTTGCGCCTGCAAGAAAATTAGCAATAACATAATTTCTACAAATTTTATCTTGAGTAATTTGAAGACAGGAAAAAGAGTTTATAAGAATAGTTAGTACAAAAGTAGAGAAAGTAATGTGAGTGCAATACATAACTTTTTTTTTTTCGTTTCAGAAGCATTTGGTTACGCGGATGTTGAAGAGTCGGAGATGAACAACTTCATTAAGTAAAATTAGATCTTAATTTGCCCACAAGTTCACACCCTCTCTAATTTTATGGACAACGTGGGGAAGAGTGCTATTGCCCAAGGACATGTTGTGAGGGAAGTATCTATTTGAGGAGCAGTAATTGAGATAATCTGATCCTTTTCATGACGCCATGAATCTTCGCTACACGAGTGAACTAAAAGACCTTTACCTACATACGTTATAAAACTGTCCTCGTGTTCTGATGATGGAGCAACATATCTTTCCCCTGCATGCGAACACTGCACAGCTGAAGCTCCTACATTTGTCAGGCAGGAGATATTAACCTACAGTGGCTTTATTTGTTATCGTCCAAGCAATGACATTAATTCCTGGCGCTGGGAAATGTAACATCGCTCGGAGAACCTCCCCTGTATTCTTAATCTCAGACAAGGACAGACAAAATACACCTCTAAAAACATCTGTTGTCATATATTGCATGACTTTCTCTATCTCTAACATTTATATTGTGACGAATAACGCTTTCACTTACTTTTTCTGTCAGTTTATTTCTCCTCTTAAATCTGAATCGCGAAACCATAATTCTTTTTTTGTTTATCGTTAACACAATCTACAATTTGTCCTATCATAGCCTAGCCTTGACATAAATACTGCTTACAGCTATTACTTTCTCTCTCTTTCTCAGTGTAACGTTCACACAACGAACAACTCCGACGCAACAATTAGATAAGCGATACTATCTCTGACGATACACACACAGTCTCTTTCAACGCTGACTGTACGTAACACACACTTAAAAGCTAACTAACGTGTCAAAAAGTGGCTTCTCTCGCCGTTCCGATTAAGCCAATTAATTATCGGCGAATTCTCTAGAAACACACACTTTTTCTTGAAACTTCTCATAAACAAGTGGGTAATCGAAAGAAAAAATTGGTCTTTGTTATGGTCAGGTCCATTGTTGCCTAGTTTACTTGCCGCGCAGTGGTGTGAGGTAGTAAACCTTGGTTCCCTTTGACGGTGGCTGCCGGCCGACATTGCAGTATTTGTCTGCGCGACACACTGTTGTTACAAACTTATGTTATTTTCCCTTCTGTTCAACACAGAAATTCTATTTGCAGATTTCAAAGGAAATAAACGTTTTGGGGTTCCCTGACGCGTGTCGCATCCTTGAAATACATTAAACTTAAATACCAACTTTGGCTTTTAACCGACTTTTCGTTTTGCGTTGTGCCGTCCACAGACTTAAAGACACACAGACACATACATGCGTGAACCTTTTTCTAAATATATATATATTGATTCAGAGGGTCTCAAAACATATATTTCCGGTGAAATCTGGACATCGAATTTTTGGGTGAAATACAATACTTCCTCTACCAGCTATACGTAGTTGAGAAAGCAAAAACGAAAAGTCGGTTAAATAATAATACTTTTACTGCAGCTAAATAGCCATAGATTTACATTAAAATACAGTATATACATATAAATTACATATTTACCAGGGCGCGCGCCTAACGAAAGGTTAAATATCGACATAAAAATGTTGGGTTGCATATTTACATACCTCTTCTATCGGATATACGTTTGCACTAACATAATAAAAGCTTCACGATATGTACCGTGCATTTATATGTAACTGTGAGTCGCTGAGCAAAAAACTAAGAAAAATAATAAAAGATGGATCTCTCTATGTTTATCCAAACGGACCCTTCGTTTGTTTCTTACTTTGCTATTTACTGACACATTTATAATTTTCTGTGATGCGTTTGATGCCAGAGCTCGTTGATAGACACATAAACTTTGTTAATTATTCAAGAACCTATCTCCAACAAAGTATTTTTGCTGTTGATGGAATTTCATCGCTTACGTGAACATGCGCTACTTTACACGATATGTCAATTACAATAATAGCCAATACACCGCACCTGTCTTCTGTTTGTTTTTTTCGATAAACGCGTGAAGTAAGTATATTAGACACGGCGCACGCGCGGAGGGACTTAGGAGTGGTCCGCGACGTCGCATCCCATTCAGGAAGCGTCGGGAGAACAGTCAGTACGCCGTCGTTAGCCGTCGCGTACGGTTGTGCCGCCTCTGCGCGTCTTCTTCAGTGGCCAAGTGACGTTATACGTGCAACAGGTACTCATGTCCTTTCGTTAAATCATCATCCTTCTTGACAACTTGGGGCATGCTTTGTTGCAGTTCTTTACGGTGCGTAATATGTTCACTCAACTAATTATTTGTCCTATTTACCGCTACAATATTGTTTAGAAATCCGACGTGTTACGTTCACATAATTTTCTCTACACTTTATCATTTATTATTATTTATACAAACTATTGCTATGAAAGCTTATTTTCCACCTAAATTTTAATCGAGATAAATCTGCGCAAAAACAGCTACGATAAAAGCAATTACGTTAGTGAAATGGTTAAGAATTAAAATGCCATACTCTTTCAATGCAATCGTAAGATTACTCAATATCGACAGGATTTAAAAGAATGAAAAAAAAAAAAACTAAACAATTGAAACCTTAACCCTGGCATTAACAAGAGGGGATAGTTTATCCCCATCTTCTGCAATTCTTTAATTAAAGTCATGCAGTTAATTGTTATTGCCAATCACTGTTTTTACTACTGAATTACGTTATTGTTTCTAAGTCTGTATTGTTGATCTTTTTGAGAAACAGTGAAATGTCAAGGTAGCCATAAAACACTGCCCCGTCGGTATGTCATTCATCTAAAAAAGTAATAAAAAAAAAAAAAAAAAAAAAAAAAAAAAAAAAAAAAAAAAAAACGAATAGTTAATGTTAAATATTGTATTTATAAACACGACCAAATATAGTACCCAATTTTAAAATACATTTGCTTTAAAAATTGCTGAGAAATTTTATTACAAGTTAGTGGTTTAAGTCTGGAATAAGGGTTGGCATTGCTAGAGTTAAAAAACAAGGATATCTCTAAAATGGCTCACACCACAAAATAGTTATTTTAAAGGAGCTGTGCGTTGTAAAGATATCTAAATTTTTTTCTATGGTATGTTTTCGGCTATCATTTACCAGTTATACAAGATTATAGAAAATTCCTTCCCAACGAAGAGTTTCATAGGTTGTACCCAGATAATTCAAGATAATTGCCAAGAAATTAAAAATGCAGTAAGATTTTGTCTATATCTTATGGTTTACGAGATATGCAAGACTTATCTAGAATGAGGAGGACTTCCGAGAACCTTCCCGGAAAATTCAAGATATAAATTTCATTTGCTGTCGCGTTCTTGTAAGATACTGCACTTAAATTCCAAGTTCATAGTTTTTCTAAAATTTCTTTTTTGTTTCAGGGACCTCGAAACATGTATTTACTGAAATCGCATTATCGAACTATTGAGTAGAATGCAATATTCGCTCTAGTAACTATGCATATGGTAGAAAAAAGTAAAAGGTTAGGATGATTTCTTTACGTTCTGTACGGCTAAAATAAAGTAGAACATAATCTGCGTTCCACTCAAAAATTCAACATCGATTATACAGTTACCTCATGCATGTTATAGGTCTCCTGAAGACGAATTAACCAACAGCGCGCGCGCGCGCGTGTGTGTGTGTATGTGTCGCAGAACAGCGAAGCCTGAGTTCTGATAAAAGCCAATTAATTACTAAAGGTAAATTAAAGGGCACAAGACGAACGTTTCCCAGGAAACTGTAGCAATTTGAAAATGCTTTACACAGATAATTTTCTCAATAACCAAAGTGACAAAATTTTTGTTCTGTGAACAGAACGTGAAACTTTCTTCATTTAGAGTGCATTTTCTGAAACTATAAAAGCATATCAAATACACAAAAGAAAACAGGAAAGAATTCGTAAGGTATATATACTATACCAAATGAAAGTTTTCCAACCACAAGCAATTTTGCTGTTGCAATTTTGCATTGATATGCATAACAATAAACCTTATATTTTTTTCATGAACTAGTAAAACGAATATATCACGGCTTGCATATAACTACTGCGTGCCTTTTAAATATTGAGCTTTTCATTTTCTCTGCTACGTATATACATATTGCATTCCATACAAACATTCGATACTCTGATTTCACGATAATACATGTTTCGAGACCCTCTGAATTCTAAAAAAGCTATTTTAGAACAACATCCTTTGTGTTTATGTGTGTGCAGTTCTGTGTGTCAGAATAAATAATTCAAAACAAGAAAGATCGAATAAATACTAAACTTCATGCTCGCTTCCATAACCATCAAAGATGCAACACGGGGAGTTTAAAGATAACCTCTCACCCCAACCTATACTTTGTATGAAATTTCAATTTTCGATTTGTTTTGATTTCTCAAAATGGCTGTTAAAGTGGCACATATAAAAGATATTAAAATGAAAAATAAAATATACATCGTGTATTTCTGGGAATGCCCTTAAAAATTATCTTTATTCGAAAGGAATTTTTGTAATCTTGTATAAGTGATATAGTAAAACGTAGTAGACAAAAGAAATCTCCTTAAAACATAAAATTAATTTCAGATAATCTTTTGTGCCCTAAGAAACTTCTAATACATACCTTATTAATGGTTGCATTGGAAGGAGTATATGAAACACGTCGAGTTTTTCTAAAGCTAATGGTGTGTATTGCCAAAGCATTTCCTAAACTGAACTCTTTCTGGCAAATATATTTTATGCTTAGTGAGAAGTAGATAGAGAAATAAAGTTTCCGTTGTAGCATAAATATAAAACATATTTTATTATAATGCATACAGAACATGTTGCGATTCTTGCTTACCATGTTCTTAGAAAGCAGGTTGTTTGTAGATTTGTCTACGAATGGGATAACTAAAATAAAAATTTGGATAATGAAAGAGGTTAATACTTTTATTGAGATTATGTTAAGGACATGGGGTAAAATAAACCATATTATTTCGTGATTCGTTTGAAAATGAAAGCAAATAAATAAGAAGTATGTCTGAAAATGCTTCAGTAATCCAAAATTTAATGTCACGTGAGTATAAAATTTGATTTTGAAAAGGAGTGTCATCAGAATTTCGGTTTGGACTGTTTATTATATGATAATTGCTTTATATGTAATTTAAAACACACTTTTTTATTATAGAACACAATTGCAATATCTTGCAGCTATAGGCACAGGAAAGGTTCAATGTGTAACACTCAGACAATTTATTCTACCCACTGCTGTTTTTTACTTTCTCTGCTACGTATAGTAAGTAGGAGAAATATTGTATTTGACTCAAAATTTCGATGTCGGTGATTTCACCAGAAATATGTTTTGAATCCCCTTGAATAAAACAAAAAGCATTTTTAGAAAAGGGTGTGTGTATGTGTGTGTGTGCATACGTGTCTGAACAGCATAAATAAAAAATGAAACGACGTTAAAAACCAAAGCTGGTATTTAAGTTTAATATATTTTAAGGATACGACACGAAAATGTTGAAGAAAATTCCTCCACTGTAAACTAAGCTTTACATGGAAAATTTTTCGAAAATGTTGATTTTCTTGAAAACCGCTCTAACGATTTTGCTCAAAATGTTTAAGACTTTTTATAGCAATTAAACGTACACTAGGCATTTTCTGGCAATAGCACACGTAGTCCTGTTTGCTCCTGGTGATTTTTATATAAGTGGTAAACTTTAAGGGATAGACCAAATTATACTGTACAAAAATGTAGATCTCGTTGAAACAGTTAAGTTATGTCTGTACGCAGTTTTTGTGGAATGAACTATTTCGGAGATATTCCTTGTTATTTATAAGTTTTGCAGTACTTAAATGTTTGTTAAATGGAAGGTTATTATTCACATTTTTATCTCTTTGGTCGTGCAAAGAGAATAGAACGTCAAACCTTTAAAATATTTGATATCGCTCAAAGCCTGCTGTATTCTCATGTTCCCCTTGCTTCTATAAGGCAATTAGCTGTTAGATAATTTCTGCAAGTGTTTATTTCGACTAACGTTCAGAAGATAAAGAAGTAAGAATAGTTGGTACGAGAGTAGAGAATGTTATGTGAATGTAACGCGTTTTTTCCTATAAAACCTTATTCTCTATCTACTTCCTTTCGATTTTGTTAGGCATTAGCTGGAAACTATTTAAATTAGGCAGTATTAAGGTAGTCTCTCACATTTTGTTGACTGAGATTACATCCAGTTAAATATTTCTGTACTAGCGAAGATAATCTTGCTCTTTCCACGAAAGAACAATAACGTAACACTAAAAGTGCAATGCTTACGTAAGTATAAAGGTTCAAACGAGTAAAGAGCAGTTATTTTAGAAATAATCAGGCAAATTTTGTGTACAAAACATATAAATATTAAATTGCGTTTTTTTTTTTGCATACATCATTTTATTTAAATTACAAACATGTTAAGTTCGTATAAATATTTTTATCCATGTTATAGAGGCGTTACGAATTCGGTGTAGTATGTATCAAAAGAAGGTATTAAAAGGAACGTTTAGGTATTAACTATTATGTATATATTAAGCTTTCGGTAGATGTTTCTAAATGCACATTAACACATTTTAGTACTGCTATTTTAATATTATTTTACGGTGGACATATGCGAGTGATTATTCGAATAGTTTGATACCAGGTTGACACCAATAAAATAACAATTACTCTTCATAACTAGTGCAAATAAAAATCCCTGCGTTGAAGTATCTATGTGCATAATTCATGCAATATGAATTAATTCTTGAGCATTTTATGGTTGCAGTGAAAAGGGCCCCACTCGTTCTCTCAGTGCCTCCATATGTGTTAAAATAAGGTGTCTTGTGTCAATGAGAAATTAATTTAGAAATTATACTACAATGAATATCCGTATATGCATTTTATTTATTGAACCAATATCTAAAAAATATGGGGCTTGCTTCGAAATCACCGCGTATATGAAAAAAATAAACGCAAAGAAAAATTCTCCAACTAAGAGTTATTTCCAGCGAGAAATTTTGCCATGAATTCATCAGTTTTCTTCGGGTTAAAACTTTTTTGAAAAATAAAAAAGCCTTTTATGTCAAAAATACATTAAACTTTAGCTCTAACGGTATTGCTCTCAGAGCCTGTAGGCTTCAACACGAGTATATTTTAATGCTCTTAAATACCCATCTAATGCTGGCCAATTCCATTTTCTTACACATTTGCGCATTAATACTCTTCATAAGATTTAGTTGGTAACCAATCGTATTCAAATTTCCAGGACAGAAGCTCAGATAGAATGACAGGTACAATTGGAACTGAAAAATTTCACCTCTGAAATATTGCGCACATATGGCTTGTATGTTTAAAAACACCAACAGTAACTTTGTTGCCATAAATAAATAATTACCATCAAATAGAATGCTTTACACTTTTAAGTTGGTTCAGGATATTACATAATTGGTTCGTCCACTTAGGATAAATTATTCCAAAAGCTATGTTTCAAGGTTTAAACATTATTTTTGAAACAAATAGAGCATTGAAAAGAAAATATATATTCTAGTTTTATACACTTGTGCTTAAAAACATAAGTGTTTGTGTTTTTATAAAAGTAAGTCCTTTTGCATTATGTGGAGCACCTAATTAACTATCATAATAAAATAAATTAAAACTTCTTCTCAAAATGTATTTCTTTCATCTCCATGAAACAATTTTTATGCTACATTAATATGTGAAACAATTTAGATAAAAATTGACAAGATTTAGAAATTTCTGCCACGAGTGCCCCTAGGTCTTAAGTATATTTCCAACGAAAGCAACTAATTTATAACTCGAAAATTGATATGTTACTAAGTTAAAGTTGATGGTATAAAATGTACCAAAGCCTTTGTCTATTTACTCACACGACTTAGAAACTTGCGTGTATCCTATGTATAATATAGTTTTATTGCAAACTTCTATCCTTACTGTATTGTTTCAACATGTTTATGCCTATATAGTCTTTCAAAATATACAAGTATTTACTTTTATATCTTAAGTATTAGTAAATATCTCTGGAAAGAAAGGTTACGCAGTTAAATTAGGAAAATGTGAACCTGCAGTATTAACTATTTCGACGCAAGAGTGCCTTCACCAAGAAGACTTCGACCACGCCACCGATGATGTCCACCGCAGTAGTGGACGAAACGTCTGGACCAAGTTACACCAGCAGACCACGGCAAATCAGCCCGGAAGACTCTTTTAGAATTTCGAACACCGGCCGTGAAAGCCTACGCCTACTCATATTTCGAAAACGGCTGAGAATAAGAAGAAATTAGTTGCAATTCAACTAAGTGCTACATTTTTCTCAAGTAATTATATAGACTTACACAATAGTTCACTCTTAATAAATAACTTTATAAGCTGACTCAGCAAATTTAGGTAAATAACCCTTTCCTTGTGGCAATACCTTTGTCTTACCATTTATTAAACATCCTTATAGCCATTTTTAAAATAAAAAACGACGATAGTGCAATCATGAATAGAGAACCTCGAGATCGAGGAATTTCGTGAAAATCATTGTATTGCATTCATTGAACTCACCCGATCCCTCTCTCCTACACACGCAGCACACACGTGCACACATACACGCACACACACACGCTCACAAGCACACACACACACGTACACACATACGCGTGCGCACATACACGCACATACATAAAGTATCCGAAACCTTTTTCTAGAAATATTTTTCTTGCTTTCTGAGGAATCTCAAATGTTCCGGGTGAAATTTCGATGCTAAAATTTAAGTGAAATACGATACCTATTTCCTTTATGCAACATTTATTATTCTAAGTGTTTAAATTTCCCCAAGGGCTAGGTAACTTTGACACCATGCCAGTTGTTAAGTATCTCCTTAAATGAAAGTTAAAAATAATTAAGGGGAGACCAATTTAGGAAATACAGGTGGGACAAATAAATGTGGCCCGTGGAACAGAGTTCAGGTTATAAAGAAACGTGGCAAAGGAAAGAAGATAGTTCATTAACCTGTTTATAGCAGATGTTGAAAATGACCACCATTCATCTCTTGGAACCTTTGAACCCTTGTCAGCAAGTTGTGGGGGGCAGGTTGAAGGTGGAAGTGTTGCAATCTCATCAGAAGTGTTCTGCGGCAGTTCTTGAAGACTAAGAGAGTTGTTGCGGTACACCTTAGCCTTGAGGACTCCCCACAAGAAGTAATCGCACATTGACAAACCCGGTAACCTGTGTGGTCAGCTAGGGCCAAGGTCACACTGACCTCTGCTAACAACTCTGACAGGACTGAAGATTCTGTGAATATAAACCATGGTTCGGCGGCATGTATGGGTAGTGGCACTATCCTGTTGGAAGTAACTGTAGGTCTTTTTCTCCTCAGTTATGGGAATTCTCCGCTGCCAAGTACCTGTCATTTTGTGAGCTGACATAACCAGCTTCATCTGAAATAAAGAAACTAAATTGAACAATCAAAATATTTTCTGCTTTTCTTTGTCATTCTTTAAAAAAATTAATTTCTCATGAATTTTGATAAAAAGCTAGTGTAATTGAGAGAAAACTCTATCTTCCGTAATAAAGAAACTGGTTTGATAATATTAGATTAATGAATTTAGAAGTTGCTCTTTTACACCCAGTAAGGATTTTATGAAACAAAGAGAAAAGTTTCAGCTTACTTGAGGGTAAACAAGTTGCTTCTTCGACAAACATGTGCTAATTATAAATAGATTAGAGACATCCCGGCCTCAACTTCGTTAATAATGATTTAAGGAATTAGTTCACCAAATTCTTGTTTGGTGAACAAGAAACCTTGTAAGAAACAAAATAATACTTATAGAAAGGAAAACTGACAGAATAAATGTAGCTTTTTACTTTCTCTACCCCGCACGTAGTAGGTAGAGGAGGTGTTGCATTCTGCCCAGAAATTCGACGTTTCGAGGTCCCCTGAATAAAAAAGAGTATTTTTAGAAAAAGGTTATGTGTGTCTATTTGTGTATACATTGAAATCTATAACTCAAAAACCAAAAGTGGGTTAAGTACCAAACTTGGTACCTATTTCAGTTCAGCACCTTCCCAGCATGCAACAAAAATATTTTCAAGAAAATCACCTAACCCCACCCAGAGCACCCTTGGCATGTAACATTTTTCGACGATGATAGTTTCCTTAAAAATGGCTCTAACATTTTTTATTAAAACACCATATGTTTAAGATATTTCAATAGCAAATGAATTTTTGAGAAATTTTCTCAGAAGTCTTGCAAGCCTCGTAAACCGTAAGATATAGACAAAATCTTACTGCACAAGTGTACCTATATCTCAAAAACACAATTTATGTCCAATACTTTCTTGTGAAGTGAACCATTTCGGAGATAATCCTTCTTATCTGTCCAATACTTATAATTTTCTCAAATCGGAAGTCGTTATTGATATTATTATTATTATTATTATTATTATTATTATTATTATTATTATTATTATTATTATTATTATTATTATTATTATTATTATTATTATTATTATTATTATTATTATTATTATTATTATTATTATTATTATTATTATTATTATTATTATTATTATTATTATTATTATTATTATTATTATTATTATTATTATTATTATTATTATTATTATTATTATTATTATTGCTGTTATTATTACTATTATTATTTATTATTTATTGTTTCCCTGCTTGGCCATGTAAACAGAACGGACTTTCAAAGCTATCACAGAGTAACCAGCTTTAAAAGATGTGACTATGACTTAAAACTTGCGGAATTGCCATTTCCCTTGTACCTACAAGAAAATTAGTCGAAAGATAATGTCTGCAAATGTTGATCTCCATTAACACGACGTTAAGAGAGGAATAGATGTTTGTAACTAATGTCTCCTTAAAACATAAAATTTATGTCCAAATGAGCTTTTCTGCAGAGTGGACCTTTTCGGAGATATTCCTTGTTATGTGTGTGATTTTAGCAATACTTTTACTTTCCACAAACGGTAGATCGCTATTCATTTTTATATCTTAGCCATGCAACGAGAAGGGGATCTCAAAGCTTTAAGAGATTTGACTATCGCTCAAAGCCTACTGTATTCTAATATTCCCCTTGCACTTACAAGCAAATAAGCAATAAGATAATTTCTAAAATGTTTATGTCCAGTAACATGAAGAAGATAGAGGAATAAGAGCTTGTAAGAATATACAAGAATAGAGAAAGTCATGCGAGTGCAATACATCAGATTTTTAGAAAACGATCCATCTTTGCGTGTGAAAAGCATAACTCCAAAACGAATAGTTGGTTAAACACAAATAGGGTATTTTACTTCACCGTCTTCCAAGGATACGACACGGAGATTTTCAATAAAACCCTGCTTTCCAATTACTTCTTAGATGCAACATTTTTCGATACTTTTAATTTTCTCAAAATAATTAGCGACCTTGCCCTATGCTTACGATCTTTTCATTAGAAATGTATATCTTTAATTGTCTAACAATTGGCTCTTAGGTCCTCTTAATTAAAACATATCAAATACACTTTTTATTGGATTCAACCACTTCCCACGTACTTCTTTGTATTGATTGGAATTTTTCAGCACTTATACGTTATTCAAATGGGAAGTGGTTGCATACAGAATTAACTTCCAAAGTCATCCAGTAGTTTGTAGCGGAATATAATAGGAATATAATAGGCTTGAAGCCCAATGTACCTGCAATAAAATATGTAATAAAAACATTTCTATCTTAAACTACCTTTTTTGGGTAGTTTGTTGAAGAAAGTCTGGATAAATTCCTGTGATTGTAGTACGTTAGATTTTTACTGCTTCTTATGAAAATATAAATTCATTTAAAAATACAGAGTTTATAAAATCCTGAGAAAATAAACATTATTTCTGACAGTAAATAACGCATTTTGAAATATTCTCCGCTTTGTTCGCCAACAGACTGTGGTAATCGTAATCCGTGATGCATATCCAGATAAAGAAAATCAAATTTCAGTCTAGATTAAGAAGGAAACGTTTCTGTTTGCCATACTGTTATTAAACAATCATATTTGTTCATAGATTTTTGGCGTCTTTGCCCCTCCCCCTTCCCAAGAAAAAACCTTACTGGATTACAACTTAGGATTTAAATTTTATTCCATCAGAGCGGACTGCACGTGAAATTAATCAGTCACAGCTTTCTACACAAGAACAGATGTCTCACTCCAGCCAGTCTCCTCTCTTCCTCTTTACTCTTTGTATCAGACCTTTTGACTACCATTTCGTTCCGCACCAGTACACAATTTATTAAAAAGCTAAGACTAAATGCTTTGAACTCGGTGTTTGAAATTGTAATTAAAGATCAGAAACTTTTTGAAAACCATATTACAGCAGGATGTTCAATTTCCTGATATCGCTAAGGTACTAACGTTAATGTGAAGCTGGCCGGCAGCCCGGTCAAGAGACGCTCCAAGTCAGACCACACTTGTAAATACGCGGCCCGACGACAATGCCGCGGTATAAAAGCAATTCTAGACCGTTTTAGAAACTGCTTACTAGCCGGGCTTGTTTTCGAAAAGGTGGATTTCGAGAAAAATCCGTGCCACGTCATTCTCGGCTATATATGCGAATGCAGTGTTGGGAGACAGCTGTTAGCAGTTCATTAGTTTTAAGTGTGTACTATCTTTCACAAAAGTAAATGCCCTACTTCAGTGACACCTACGTAAAGACTCAACTATGACTATGGCGTGGGAATGACATTTGTCATATGCTTGCCTGTTGTTCAGATGGCATGACAGCCATTGGCTCACCTCGCGGTTTTGAACAATATTTCAGCAATTCTTGTATTTTAACCGGCAAATATTGTAAATTCAACTTCAATGCACCGCGGCAGGAAGCAAATAAACTGCACCTATGAAGGAGCTGGGTAGAGTTACAGATTATGTTAGTTTGGTGCACAATAAACACAAAGTTATTATTCAGGAAGTACCACGACACGTCGAAGTGCCTAAATCTGCATAAATTCAACTCTTTATTTGAGAGTTAGATGCGCATTCCATATGCCACAGCATTAGGTGCATATATTGTGGCACCGGCCGACCGCCAAACACAAGGTCAAGCTACCTCAAACCACGACGTTGCTGGGCAACGCACGGCCGACAAACAAGGACAGCAATAGACTGGCCGAAACATAGATCAATTCTAGACTGTTCGAGAAACTTTCGAGCTTTGACTCGTTTACAGAAGTTTCCGAAAAAAAGTTTTATTTTCCAGAGAATTCGCCGGCACCATATACCTTTTCATAGTTGAGTATTGAGTTAGTTTTAAAGCATTGAAGCACTTTCTGAGTTGTGTTGAGAAAGCGTTTAGTATCGTTTAGCCACCTCTATGTGTGAGACAGAGAGGGAGAGAGTAGACAGTAAGGTGTGTGTTATGGCTAGATAACACAGAACAGGTGAAGCTGCAAGGTCACGATGAGTTGTAGTGTGTGTTAACAATAAAATAGAGGGCTGTGTTTTTGTGAGAAAGTGACAGAAAACGGAACTGGACTTGTTCATTTGTCACAGTATAATACTATTCTTTTTAGGCGAAGTGACAAAGAAGACCCTTTGAGAGATGTTTTAGTTTATTCAGTCTGTTACGGACTCTTCAACGTAAAAATAATTATGTGCACTCGCCAGTTTAGTTTACCGTTCAAATGAAATACTATGATCATTGATTTGCATGCAAGATATCCACATCTTTCAGAGTGACAGATTATTACTGATTGTTATTTTTGTAAGTGAAATCCCAGTGTGATTTTTTTTTTTTTGGAGATGAGCTTTACTTTCCAGTTGTTGCACCATTCATACACCGCGGTGTGAAACTGTTAGATTTTTACACTTAATTCTTCCACATAATAAACATGTCTACACACGACAAGGTTTGAGAGGGTAGAATGAGACTGAAGAATGAGACTAAAGAATTCAGTGCTATGGCCGGGATTTGAACCACGAATCCTCCGGTCTCCTCCGGCCACTCTAACCACTGAGCTACCACGGCCAACGTGCCGACATGACATTAAATTCTCCAACTCACTCGCATTTTCCGCGGTAAAACACACAAGGAGCCATGAAACTCATATGTTATATTATTTGTCTTCTACGTATAGTAGAGGAAGTATTGTATTCCACCCAAAAATTTTATGTCGAGATTTCATCGGAAATATATGTTTTGAGGCCCTCTGAATCCAAAAGAGAAGTACTTTTAAAAAAAGCTCCGCGCGCGCGTGTCTGTGTGTTTGTGTGTGTCTGCCTGTCAGCCTGTGGACAGCATAAATCAAAAACGAAAATTCGGTTAGAAACCAAAGTTTGTATTTAAGTTTAATGTCTTTCAAGGATGCGACAAGATTTTGAAGAAACTAGCCCCACGCTAAACTACCCTTTACATGGAAAAGTTTTCGAAAATATTGATTTTATTGAAAATGCTTAAACGATTTTGATTAAAATGACATGTTTATTATATCCTAGTTTTATGATAAATGAAATGTATATTTTGAATTTTCTGGCTATAGCCTATGTAGCACTGTTTACTCTGGACGACCTTTGAATAACACCTAAACTGTAAGAGATAGACCAAGTTTTACTATACACAAATGTAGACCTCGCTAAAACACACAATCTATGTCCGAAGACAATAAAATTTCTTTATAGAATGAATCATTTCAGAGATATTTCTTGTTATTTGTGTCAGTTTCGGAAAACAAATTTTCGTCAAATGCAACATCGTTGTTAATTTTTTTTATATGTATGTTAGTCGTGCAAAGAGAACGGGATCTCAAAGCTTTAAAAGATTTCACTGTCACTCAAAGCCCTTGTACCTACAAGAAAATAAACAATAAAATAATTTGTAGAAATGTTTATCTCAACTGACACTAAGACGATATAGGAATAAAAGTTTGTAAGAATGGTTAGTACAGGAATAGAGAATTTCATGTGAGTGCAACACGTCAGAGTTTTGTTTATGTTTGTCTTCACATTTTTAGGTGCAAATGAAGCTATTTTAGTATACTACAAAAAATTGAAGATCTGTGACAGGAAAGACGTCAACATACATCTGTTTGTGACGTACATTCCTTGCTTAAAACATTATCCATTTCAATAACTGAAAAGCTTAACATCTGGTGGTGAATAATGGACATATGGTCCAATGGATGGAAGGGGCTTATGTTGTCTCCATCAATAACTGTTCAGCTTTAGTGATCCACCCGGCTTTCAGGTGCAAAGGTGCCTCTGTTATCCATTTAAGGACTTTAGGCTCCACATTTAATCCATGTACAGTTCCATATAGCTTAGCGTTAGTATCAGGTGCTGGGGATATTTAAAATATTTGCCTTTCTTCAACATGCACAGGGTCACTGTAATACTTGTTAAACCCCTTTCTCCTCTAATTTCCCCATTTCAGGGCTTTCATATTAATATTTGTCATCTGTATGTTCGTTTATTATACCTAGTGTATGGTATTTACTGCCTCTGTCGCTTAGGCACAAAGCTATCAGAAAATTTATTCCAATACAAATTCAACATTGAGATTACAAAAAAAGACATCTTTTTAGGGTTCTCTAAATCCAAACAACACGTTAAAGTGTATGTATAAATAGTTCCTTCAAAGCTCACAAATTGAACAGGTAATACATTTGGAAATTCCTAATTTTTAAAAATGTTAACCTATTTGGGTACTTTTTTAAATTAACGTCCCCCAATGTAATGTCATATCGGACGGTGAATGGATGAAACGGGTGAAATTATGCCAAAATGAGTCCTACATCTTCTTTGTGTTAGTTGAAATAAACATTTGTACAAATTATCTTATTTCCTTGTAGGTGCAAGGGGAATATTAGAATACAGTAGCCTTTGTGCGATAGTCAAATCTTTTAAGGCTTTGAGATTCTGTTCTCTTTTCACGGTTAACGTATAAAAGGAAAGTTTGTTTTTCGAAACTGACACAAATAACATGGAATATCTCCGAAATGGTTCACTCCAGAAAAAAATTATTTGAACTTAAATTGTATTTTAGCGAGATTTAAGTTGTACAGTAAGATATGTTCTATCTCTTACGGTTTACCAAAAGTCATCCAGAGTAAACAGGACTACATGGGCTATAGGCAGAAAATTCAAAATATACAATTCATTTGTCACAAACAGATCTTAAACGTCCGGCATTTTAATCAACATCGCTAGAGCCATTTTCAAGAAAATCAAAATTTTCGAAGAATTTTCCATGTAAATGGTAGTTTAGGAGCTTTAAACAGTTTTTTACTTCCTCTGCTACGTATAGTTAGTAGAGGAAGTATCGCTTTCCACAGAAGAATTCGATGACGAGATTTCAACGAAAATATATGTTTTGGGGTCCCCTAAATCCAAAAAAAAAAAAAGTTTTTCAAGAAAAAGGTCCTTGTATACGTGTGGTCTATCTGTCTATCTGTGGGGCCCTAATGACCAAGTTGTCGACGGGCCCTTAAACCCAACACACTCACTCACTGTCTATCTGTCAGTGCTTACAAACATATCGCATATCACTTTAACTACATTAAATGGTTGCGTTCTACTAGCCCCTTTTACTATGCCCATCCATTAATCTGGCATAAAAACAAAAGAAATAGCCCTCTTCTTTTGTTCAACTGAAAACGTATCTTGTCACAGAGGGCGCTGTAATGTTAGCTCTATTTACAGAATATTGTTTAAACCTTCCACAATAGATGACATCACATAATTCATTTTTTTCCATTTTGATGGTTAGCCCCTTTTTGCGACCACTCATTCAATTGGTACTGACCTTGCAACTCAAGCAGTTCTGTCTTATTGTAACCTTGACATTAAATGTTAATACTGTTCCACTTATCACGCAAACAACTACTATTTACTCAATAAAAAATGTTCCAATACTGCAAACAACTCTGACACGACGATTAAATGTCCAAAACTGTGTATGACGACATACAACCAAATTTCTCAACGTTGGCTATACATGCACTTAAAGATAATTAAAATTAATGCTAACTATTGTCTTGTTCAACACTTTACACTCTACAGAACTTTTCTCTCTCTCTCTCTGCATTGCCTTACATAGGCAAGAACGACTTAGCGAGATTTTTTGAAATTTACCTTTTCATAAATAAGCCGGCAATCGAAAATTTTTTCGAATAGTATGACATAATCTGTCTTTTCTTCGGACCACTCCGTTGTTGCGCGTTTACTTACCGCGCAGTGGTATGAGGTAACTTGATTTGGCTCTCTTTCTGCTGGCAGCCGCCGGCTGGTGCTTCGGTACACATACACACATATCAACTTCTTAGAATACCTTGTCATGCCTAGTTAATTCCTTCTAGATATAAATAGCTTCAAAACAACGAGGTTATAGAAAAAACTACTACAGCACACAAGTGGACATTCCTAAACTACACAGTTTCGATTAAAAAAAAAAAACTTTGTATGCTTGTTTGCAATTTCTGGATTCACCTGACACCATCTAATGAAGAAGAAGAATATAATGTCAATGTCATCGGGTGAATCCAGTTTAACAATATGCATTTAATTTTCGTGCATGAGACTATTAGTGACAAAAGCTGACTTATGATGTAAATATGTAGATGGCCTTTGTTTTCGTGTCGTGCATGCAATTTATAACAGTCACCTATTTTGAAACTATTTCAGCAAAACATGTTGACCTCATTAACAATAAGTCGATGTGTCATGTTTTATATGAAAAGCAACTCGCAATTGCTAGAGCGTTTCCTCCTCAGTTATTTTTTCTTTTTTTACTTCTCTAAAGTGGAGGAAGTACTGCATTCCATGAAAAGAATTGGATAACGATTTTTCATCCGATATATAGAGGTCAGTGCGGTTTAGTAGGACTGACTCTGTGCCTGCAAGATAAACCAGCATACTCCAAGGTATAAAAGAAAATAAAAATCCCGAAAAGTGGGGTAAATACCGCTTTTCATACTTTAGTCATGTAAGGATGCCAATTAAAGAGAATTTAAAGGGAATCACTCACCATAAAACCTTTGATTGACGGGGTTTTCCTGGTGTTTTACATTCCCAAAAAGCTCCTGGATTTTTCATTAAAATAATGAGTATGGAAACTTTTATCATGACAAACAACATGTGAGCAAATAGGTACCAAATTCATTGCCATAATATGTATCTGGGGAGGGTTTAAACACAGAAGAAATGCGTGCTTAATAATGGATGTATATCTCACCAAAACACAGAGCTTCTATTTATTAGGTTTTCGTTTTCATTTTCTTCAGCTTTTAGATATTTCCAAAAAGCCAAAAAGTACGTTCGCGTGAGCGCATTTGGAATAAAAACTGACATTGTCTAAGTAAAAGATAAATTTCCTTCTGTGGAGACTAATGAATCAATATTTCATTTAGTTAAATTACATGATTAAGCTTGCTGTCGCATTAAAATGCCAAAATGCACACTTTAAGAGCTTGCATTGTGTCTATATATCTACAAGATTAAATGAAAGGGTTATTCGTTTTGGTATCCAAAAGTTGGACAGCTTAAGCATTTGTTGTGCAATAGAAGTGTCTCAAGATTACCCAAGTAATAACCGATTTAACGTTTTTGGATTCCTCTTCTAAAATTCTGTAACCGCATTAACCCTAGCGTTACCAAGCCTTATTTTAGAACCACTTGGTATTTGTACTTTGTGACCACCGCTATTAACAAAATGTCTGAGAAATTTTTAATACAAATTTATTTTAAAATTTGGATTGTATTTGGTCATATTTATAATGTTAATGTTCAAACATTGTTTAACTATTCATTTTTTACTTTTTATATGAATCGCATCGGGGCAGTTCTTTATGACCGCCTTGACATTTCATTGTTTCTCAAGAAAGCAACAATAAAAGCATTGAAACAATTACTCAGTGATTGACAATAATTATTACTTACATGCCAAAAACTTAATTTAAAAAATTACATAAGATGGGCATAAAGTACTCCTCCCCCCTCCCCCGTGGTAATGCTGGGGTTAATCTACTGTTCTTTAATCAGTATTAACGCCTTATTTTCCTTTAGGTCTTTGACGGTGTATTCAACATTTCCAATAAGCTATTAATGCAAAGCAATGGAAGCAGTTTTTGAAATTCCTTCACCGTATACGATCTTCAGAGAGCTTTAACATTTAGAGGGATTTAAAATAAAATCACCATTAAAGTTCCTCATAGCATTCAAAATCAATTTGTTTTCCTGTAATCTGAACATATATATTAGGTACATGCGGAATCCTCATTTGCGGAAAATATGGTACATTTATACAAATAATTTAAATAGTTGGCAACATTAACATTACTATTTCTAATTCTTTTTCCTAAATTGGCTTAACTGTCCAGAGAGTGTACCGAGTTAACCTCAAAATTACAGTGATTAAGCATCGATTTCTACCAAATTAAAATTTATTTATTTGGATTCTTCAGAGAACGAAAATTCATATACAATAGCTGCCCATATGTAAGGGAAACCATACTTCTTTCCAGAGAGCTGCAATGACGTACTTGTTAAGCAAGGAGAAAGCTTTCATAAAGACAGAGTTTCCATGGAGAAACGTATAAAGACAACTGAATGCCCACAATTTTAGCTGGTTATTACTCGAGTATAACTCGGGACAAGTAGGATGCTCAATGCACCGGAAAGAAACAAGACGAAACTTTGTGATGGCCGATTTCTGTCCTTGTTCTTCCAATTTTATAAAAAAGTGGAGATTATATGAGTACTTCAACTATCACCTTCTGTTACTAACCTAATATTTATAGACCCCATTAGACTCTACATCTACATTAGGTAGCTTTAAATATCAGGTCACTCAATTTATTGTTCTAACACATAAACTATGTGCAGGCAAACTTTGAAAAGTAGCATCAGAACTGAAAAATTCAATGTCAAAGCCGGAATTTGGATCTTCTACTATACACGTGGCTGCTCTTAACAGTTGTAATTCTACCTTTCAGAGTTCTCATTAGAGTTTATCACTTGCGATGTTTCGCTTAATAAACGCAAGTGTCACACGCAATTCTCTGCAGAGTAACTCAGAATATAATTTGAAGTAATTAGTGTAGCAATTAGGTAATTGGGTCACTCTAGTAACCCACTTGCGAAACATAGTTAAAAACAATGTGGGTTTATTTACAGATTCTCACCAGCGTATTATGCTTCAAAATAAAATAAAATGAGTGTATGTACTTTTAAATGTTCTTGGGGGACAGAGAGGAAAAACAATCTTACTAAGTGGATTCACATCACTTTCTCTACCCACTATCAATTACTTTATATCTCCTCTGAATATTATTCATACAAAACGTTCCACACAAAATCAGCTAATTCAGATAAATTAAATAGGCTTCTCTAAAAACTGCTTCACATAGCAAACAACTGCGACGCGACGATTAAATGTTCTACAATTCTACAAATGCTCAAACTCTCTCAACACTGAACACAACTAACTACTAACAACTGCTTCGCTCAGCACTTGACTGACTCTCTTAACACTGCATCCGATTATACAACCGAGAATGTTTTGGCATTGATTTTCAAAGTGTATGTTAAAAATTTCTTCAGAAATTAGGGATTTAAACTAGTGTATTAGTTGAGCTGAAATTATTTTTCATAATTCACACTAGAAATGATGAGTAATCTATTAATACGAGTAGTCTACAGTTTTTTTCCCTTAAACTACTTAAAATTAAGAAATGCCTGCTTGTTCCAATTAAAAATGTGGAAGTGATACCATATACTATAGTGCCCAGGGAGCAATACATCATATCAAAAGTGATATTTAGGAATAACAAAATGAAACCTCAACAATGCTTTGCCATAGTTCATTAACATTATGTATGCCATATGTTTGATCTTTTGAGTAGGTACCGGTGAAAAACTCCAAGCAAGAAAAAGAAAACTGAATATTTATGGCATTTCACATATGCAACCGCTTAAACCTTAAAAAAGGCAAGCATACTTCATTAAATGAGTCAAACACGGTTAAGGCAATTGTGCAATGTATGCAAGTTAATTAACCAAGCTTTAGATTCCCATTATATCACTTATGATTCTCTATTTATGGAAAGATATTCAAAATTATGCGAAAAACGAACTTTTAAATGCAAACTTTATTCTGTATGTCAATATTTCAAATATAAGCTGTTTTAATAAATGAAACAGAGTTGTTTTTGAGAAAATAAGAAACAACCAACAGTATTTTGCACAATATTGTTCAACTTGTACGCTCTTGAAAAAGAAAAAGATCATCTACAAAGGGATTAACACTGCTAAAACACATTTCACAGATAAAAACATCCAAGCTTACATCAGCACCTCTTATGACTCCAAAGGGATATGAATATATTATTGCTGAAATAATAAACGCAGTGCGTTGAGCAGGAAATTGCATGTCAAAGTTTATAAGAGAAAGTTCACCACAAAATAATCATGCAAAATCACAATCCCTCTTCTCTCTCTTCTCCTTTCTCATAACTTAAGGGAAAATCTTCCTAAAAGATGGAAGAAATTGCCTGTAAATTTAATATGATAGTAAAAGGTTTGCCGCCCGAAGCTAAGCCATAACTTTACCTGAAAGACGTCGCCTTTGAGAGCTGCGGTTTTCTTTAATAAAATACTGCGGTTTTGTGTTGATGCTAAGTCTGAGACTTGTAAATTGCTTCATTAGCGAAATAATACACTCGGCGATATCAAGAAAGCTCTCCTGTACTCCAGCCAGCATCAACATGGTCAAAAACATAAATATTAGTGTCATTCTACAACAAATAACTGAAAAAGAAAACGCAATGGTAAATTTTACATCACTTCCATTGATTATATTAGTCATTTAGCTTTTAAAATACAGGATGTTGGGTTATTCATGCAAATATTTTTATAAATGCTACAGCTTTATTGAGTGTTTTTCTTTTTGTCTACAGTTTTTCCACCAAAAAATTACTTTGTTTACTTCCTAATGTTTTTCCACTGAGAAATGAAAAACGCCTTTCAGTGTAGACTATCCGCTTTGCTTCACACCTCAATGCATAACCTATTGGTGTAGGTCAGAGCTGGGCAAAATCTGATTCGTGAAACCCTATGATTCATGCAGCTTTCGCCGAGTAACTATGCAACAAACGGTACACACCCCCTTCCTTAGTTGATTCCAGGAGTCCAAAGGTAGTTTCGCGACCGGTATCAGTGGAGGAATTAGTTAATTGCACCAATGCGCCTGTGTGAACAATTTAAGAAGCGAAGAAACACCACTCCTCCAACCAGCAAGAACGTTACGTGGGTTGCGTGCATAGTGCACCCTATTTGTCCGCCCCTGTTGTAGGTAGTGTGAGTTCATTGTTCTTGCAGAAAGCATTCGAGCTCAATTCTGATAAACTCCGTTATCGCGATGCCTGCCCACTCCGCGTATTGTCTTTTATGCCAAACCTTCTTGAACATTACTACTCTTAATAACCAAAATTAAAAGTCTTAAAATGAATGAAATGTTGATGCAATATTGTTCGTTGCACTGTCCTCAGTTACCAATACAGATATCTGCACTTAAACACCTAATACCCTGTATCTTAGCTTTGGAAGATTAGTCCACATTCATAGGACTAATTATAACTTTAAAAATAATAAGAATTAATCTAAACGCTCGAAATAATAACATACAAGGATCATATACTCCTAGTAACAGATGTTACATTCAGTCGATTTATTACTTTTTGTTTTAATATTTGTACTGTCAATAATATTCTCAACGGAATTGTCAACAGACAGGCTATTCCAAAATACGATATTTCTGTATGGCAAAATCAGTTTAAAATGTAGGCAGTGATATCCAAACGGTGCAACCCTTTTGCACTATGTTGAAATAACTGAAGCTCGAACACTTCCCCAAAGGAGTCAAAATTTAGGCAAACTAAAGGCGTTATCCGCCAAAGGAGAAAGCTTACAAAGCCAGGACGTAACTTCAGGAATCACAATACCCTACTACTTTCTTTTGTTTCCAGCCAGGAATGCTAGGATCGAACGCCACGCCCCTGGCGGCAAAACCTCCAACTCATACATTTTAATGACACTTTAGTAACACCATAACGGATAGCTATGGCTCACATAGCTCTTCTATCCGCTATGGTAGCACCTTAGATGCAGTTAATATTACTGGTTTTTAAAACATCACATTAGATTTAACTTGCACAGAGAGAGAGCGCAGGGAGCTAGAGAGAGAGAGAAAGAAAGACGTGATGAAGGTGATAGTGGAGGAGGGCATAACGAGGAATAGGAATTATTTATTACTTCAATATCACTTATGTCCAATTGTTTTTATACTTTATGCAGGATTGCAAAAATTATTAGTTACTTTAGAATAGGTTAGATGAAGTTTCCAATACTTTATGGAAACATATTACAACTTGTGTGAGTTCGTATTGTTTAATATGCTAGAAAACATCGCCCTACTTCGCTTGATGCAAGGGAATCACATTTGTACAGGTAGCTTACCATTTGCTGATATTTCACTGCTCTTTCCCTCAAGTACCTACTAGAGAGCAGACTACGAGGAATGGGTTTCTATTGCTAAATCAGATTTACTGAAATGGCTTTTCCAAATATTCCTGGAACTGCACAGGATTCGTTTATAATTAAGGTACCTTTTACATAAAGCAGTGTTGATAGTAATTTTCCCGGAAAATTGTCTTAGTGCGCTTTCTGGAAAGCCATTTCGTTCCGACTGGAAATATTAACGGACGTAAAACAGGAATAGAAATAGGAGAGACACGGACGGGCAATTTCACTTTCTCTACTACCTATAATAAAGTAGAGGCAGTATTGTATTCCATCCAAAAATTCGGTGTCGAGATTTCACCTGAAATATATGTTTTGAGGCCCCCTGAATTAAGTAAAAGCATTTTTAGAAAAAGGCCCTGTGTTAGTGTGTGTGTGTGTGCGCGCGTGCGCGCGCGCCTGTTTGTCAGCCTGTGGACAGCATAACTCAAAAACTAAAAGTCGATTAAAAGCCAAAGTTGGTATTTAAGTTTAGCATATATTAGCGATACGACATGAATATTTTGAAGAAATTTGGTCCATCCTAAACCACCCTTTACATGTAAAATTTTTCGACGGTTCTGATTTTCTTGAAAATGAGTCTAACGACTTTGATTGAAATGCCATATGTTTGATATATTTTTATGCCAAATGAAATGTATATCTTAAATGTTCTAGCTATAGCCCATGTAGTCATGTTTAATCTGGATGACTTTTGTATAACTGGTGAACCGTAAGAGATAGGCCAATTCTTACTATACAAAAAACTAGAGTTCGCTAAAACAATTTATGTAATTTTTTTGGTGGAGAGAACCATTTCGGAGATATAACTTGTTATTTCTGTAAGTTTTGGAGATGAGGTGAGAAGAGACACCGGGCGGCTAGACTCAGACTAACGGCACAGACATAGAGGTCCCAAATTTCGCAAGTTTGACGGAACCTAGAGGTCTTTAGGTCTTCCGGGGCCTTCCAGGGGCGGGATGCAACCATCAATTGTCCTCCCTTCCCCCCTACTCTGATCCAATGGAAAACAAGCTGCACCTAATGCCTTCCCTGACACTTCCGACCCTGAAAGAACCCACGGGATGAAGGATGAAGAAAATGATTTATGATGTGAAAGGAAACACAGGAAATTCGAGGGATGTAATTATCCTTCCCATTATTTGCCTGTCGACTTGTGGAAATCCCCTAAAAGTCCCATGGGTCAGGAAGGTGGCCTACGGAAATCGAATCCATGACCTCCCGAATGCAAGCCTCACACGCTAACGCGAAGCCATCTCGCTCGGTAATCGAGGGATAACTATCTAGCAAAATATGAAAGTACGATATATTTTAAGGTAAACAACCTGTCGGGAAATATTGTAAAAATGTATAAAAAGGTCTTTTGAGGTTCTTAGGCTTATATTTTGTTTGGATTTAATAGTTTCTTATTCTACTCCTAATATTTATCAATAATCCAGGAATTTAGCAATTAGTGTATACGTTATTTGCTTGATACTTTAATTTTGAAATGCGTTCATCCATTTCTTTCAACATTTTCTACTATTTAAATTCCTCCAAGTGATGAAAACCTAAAACCAATTTTACCCGCAATTTTCAGTATTTGTGGTAAACTATTGAACGAAGAAACTTATTTCGATAGTTTTTTCATATTGTTGTGACAAAATGACAGTTCGGCGAATCCTACCCCTGGAACCAGTGTGACAAAATAGCAGAATCCAGGTACTTCTCTATCACTTTATTGTTTTCTAAAATTTTACCACAAATACAGTTTTCTTCTTGTTGTTACCACAGTGTAGTCTTTCGTGCTATCACAACTCAGAACTTTTACTTCCATAACCTTGCTCAGTGCTTTCAGTGTTTTTCCCTTTCTCTGCCACTCATACATCCACTACGACGATAGAATTACTCGACGCTCGTTAGAATCTTCTTCAGGACCGACATACCCTTCGTGATGACACACACACACACACACACACACACACACACACACACACACACACACACACAGAGAGAGAGAGAGAGAGAGTTATTTCGCACTCAGTGACATAGATTCATGTCTGTATTTAGCCGAAACACCTCTGCTGTGCCTCGCCTCTTTACATAAAGAGGATGACGTAATAGGACTTTTCTCGACTTCTACACACATGCCGGCGATCACGTGGCTGGATCTTTCTCAAAAGTTTTGGAGAAAGCCCCTTTTGGTGGCGCTTCCATTGTTATTAGTTATGTACACACAAATAAATTTGCGAGGCAGCCTGAACTTGAAAGCTTTTGCCCCATTCAGAATTTCGTGTATAGCACTTGTACTTCTTCACATAAATATAAAAAACTGTAACACAAAATATTTTACATGGACTCACGGCTGAAGAACTCCTTGCATTCAACTATTAATCACTGGACAGCGTCATGTCGTTATAATGCACTACATACTTCCGTAATACGCCGCTAGATAGCAGCACTGACAGAGAAACTAGAACATTTCCAAGAAACATTGTACTCAAGGAACAACAGTCTCCCACATAACGTTATGTGTTTTTCGAAGAGAAAATTTAAAAATATCGGTGGGTGTCCCCTTTAGTAGAACCTGTACCATTTTGTCGCTTTTGGGTTTTGGTGGATTGAGTTTAGAATCGTGCAACTGTGGGCTGCTTTTTTTAGTATATATGTATTTATTGTGATTCTGAACAGATGGTATTACTTGCGCAATCTTCTTCCCCTGTGATCATTGTAGATAACCGTGTTGATAGATTTACTTATTTGCATAGTCGTCTTCCTGTACTATGTATTTTCGTATTTTACTCTTCAGGGAGAACTTAGGCTATAGAATTGGATACGCAATTCGGTATTTACCTGGCATTTGTCAGAAACCACGAAAGAAAACTCGTCATATCAGCAAATGTATAGGCCACAATTTCCTAAATGACCGTATAGCAATGAATCTAAGTCTGCCTTTTGATTGTTTCGTAATCCATAATCTACCGAAAACGGTAGAATTTCTCAAGAAATTATAAAACTGACAAAACGAAAACTATTGCAAAACGCGAGAACGCATAAATTATGATATCGGTAATCGTTCTTTACGCTCAGTAGCTCAGTAGGTAGACCACCTGTCTGCTGTGCAAGGGGTCCCGCGTTCGATTCCCGATTGGGAGGGTGGGAATTTTTCTTCCACTAGGATTATTTCCCATCTACCCGAGTCTGGAAGTAAGAATAGGTGTGTGTGTGTGTGTGTGTGTGTGTGTGTGTGTGTGTGTGTGTGTGTGTGTGTGTGTGTATTTGTGTGTAAATTTAATTAATAAGTTAAAGACACGCCAAAGGGAAACCAAAAGTTCAAAATCACCAGCGAGCAAATGCCATTGCTCTTGAAAATGATTCCGAGAGCTATAATGAACTTCGATGCTAATGGCGGCATAAAAATGGAACATTAGGGAAAAAATAATGATTTCGTCATTAATTTGGCTGTAGAATTACTCCAAAGGTAATGAATGGTTGCATACTCCCATTACCTAATGAGCGTTCTCTTGGTTACCGCTGATATTAAAATAAGTTAAAAATATGACTATTTAGTACACATGTAACTATAAGATATTAAAAGTACTGTTAGTATTTCAGTGATAAACAGGATATTAAGTATGCTGCTGAAATTTCAGTTTCTAAGAGTTTCTCTCTCTTAATATGAAACGGTAACTTAACTAACAAACCCAAAACAATGTTATTTTTATTAAATGGTTTTATCTAAAGTAAATATGTGATAAGTTTTAGATTACATAATAAATGTAGACAGGTAAGACAGATAAAACAGAGAGACAGAACTACCTGTATTGTTCCCAAATTATTAGTTATGTGTATATTACACAAATAATTAGTGCTTAGATTTCGCACCGTGCATGCACATAACACCAGTGTCATAAATAGTTCACTAATTGCTATATAAAAGTAAAGATATGATAATACTTAATGTTAATATAACATTTTTATTTTAAATGCACTGGAATTGTTTAATTATAATAAACCAGAGGGGTTTATGTGGCTATAGAACAACTCTTCATACTTAAAATTATTTTATACTTTTTTAGTTCGGTTTATTACTAAAGTGTGTTACTCTAGTTCTTTGAAACTATAATTTATTCTATTTTTCTTACTTGAATTCAAAATTCCTCAAAAGATATACCTAGGATGAAACCTCGACATAAAATTTTGAATACAATACAATTGGTGACAGGGAAAGCAAAAACTGCTTCAAATGATAGTTTCAAAACACGAGTTTTATATATACTTCTACAGAGATTTACATTATTTAATACTGATATGCCAGAGTGTCCCTTATTCTGTTATTATCTTGTATACGATATGTCAGTTGATTATTTTCTCTATCACAACGGCACCACTGTTGTTGACATAAACGATGATCAAAGTAGAGTTCAGAGGGAATGACCCCTGAAAGCCAGCGCCCGTGTCATTTATGAGGTACCGTAGCCTCCAAAAGGAAAAGAAACACTATGGGTGGCTAGTTACCTATATGCAGACGTGTTCTTCACAAAGATGTATTCAACATCACACCACAAAAGGAATACAAATAAACGATTCGTTTACAAAAGGCAGGTTACCAATCAAAGTGATGGGTGTGGTCTTTGTAGTTTAACACTCAACTGATTTCATCTCCAAATTACCCCGGCACTTACCAAGCAATATTTTAAAGGTAACGGATAACCACTCAGAAAATAAAGGTAAAGCTTTGGCGGAGAAAAACCAGCAGCTGTTAAGGGAGAATTAAACGAATCAGATTTATTATAAAGAATTGTTTTCCGAATTTACAATTATACTTTATGCATTGCTGCTTAGCCATCATTTAAAACACTTCTTTTAGTAATTGAGAGAATATCCGTTTTTGAGTAAATAGCTAAAAGGAATAAACATAAGTTGCTTAATCAAACATTAAATAATAGCTTCTGGGTATACTTATTCTTTCTGGACAATTATACTTGCGTCTATTCAATTTATGAACACCAAAGAATACAATAATTTCATTTCACTTTTGTTTTATTCACACAATCTCAGTAAACGATTTAACGCCAGAGTTAGTCGCTAAGATACATGCTAATTTAAAAATGTTGCGATTGGTCTTCTTACTTCAATGTGAAAATTGAGAATGAGGCAGTTCACGAAGTTTGGAGTCTGTGAGTTGACTATTTTTGGGTACTCGTGTATATGGCTCGTAATAGAAGTCTGGGGTATGATCTTATTTCTTCTGCTGCACATTCCGTTGTTCTTTTCCTGATACCTAGCATCTACTGTTTACCTTTCTGACACCTTCTTTTGCTTTCTTTATCGATTTTTCAGAATTACAGTATTGGCCACTTGGTAAGGCTGTCCACATCATTGTAATTTGTTTTGCTCTTTTTTGAAAGGTCCCTGTTTCTTGCCACCTGTTCCCAGAGTTTTATTAGCAATAGAGCGTTCTGGCATAGTCTGTTTTCGTTCTTTTTCGATGTTTGTTTTATTTTGGTAGCGCTGGTTGCCTGTTGTATACTTTGTTTCAGAGTATTGAGTTTCCCCTGTACGCTGTGATTGGTATCGAAGTCTTTGTGGTCTAGTTTTATGTGGAGGTGGTAATGAAATGTTCCTTATTACAAGAAATTTTGGGAGATTTTACCTGCTATTCTCGTCTGTGGTTGGTTACTCAATTATGTGGTTCGTAAAGAACTGCAAGCTTTTTATTACTCGACATCCTTTCCAGGCAGGGCTGTGGCTGAGTGGTTAGACTGCTCGCCTCTCACCAAGGAAACCCGGGTTCCATTCCAGGGGCCCACATGAGTAATTCATGTTGGACAACGTGACATATTGGCGAGTTTTCTTCGGGCTCTCTGGTTTCCCCCGCCACTCATTGCACCAAGTGCTCCATCACCCTTACATTGATCCATTTCGGCTGACTTTCATATCATCCTCTTTCTTAACGTCCTCTTCCTGGTCTTCACTCTGTCTGGTCCATAGGTTCCTGTGCTCCCCGACAAGCATCTGACCCTAGGCATTGGCTTGTAGGTCCTAGGGGATGTAAGTCTTCCATACGGGGAGCGTAATTAGATAAAGAAGAATATATCCTTTACGAAAATGTGTCTGTCGTATATAATAAGGTCTATATATTTCATTCCTTGGCGTTGCCGTCGGACGATTGCGTTTAGTTTCTGTTTAAAGAATGTATTTGCTGTTTACTGAGCGAATTCTAATACACATCTCCTCTCTCGTTTCTTTGTCCGTTCGCGCGGTTCCCATTTCCATTTGTTGTTTAGTTTCTATTTAAAGAAAGTATTTGCTATTTTCATGTTGCACAGTTGAGCGAATCCCATTAACATATTTTCTCCTCCCTCGTTGCTTGTTCCATTTTGGCATGGCCCAACTGGAGTTTCGTCCGTGCTATTATGATCTCCTATTATAAAGTTGGCTGAGGATCTGCGTTTTTTGAGTGTTGATCTCAAGTTCTCTATTTCTTTGTCAATAGGCGTATATTTGCATTATTCTTATTGGCAGGCCTTCT
The DNA here is from genome assembly GCA_030765045.1 of Tenodera sinensis. NCBI lineage: Eukaryota > Metazoa > Arthropoda > Insecta > Mantodea > Mantidae > Tenodera > Tenodera sinensis. The sequence goes on along the minus strand of CM060961.1, from coordinate 42,356,011 downwards.
GTGCACTTCTTTCTGATCCAGATAATTCTTGTGGCATATGTTACACTTATTTGCTAACTACAAACGCGACTCCTTCACCTGGAGTTTGTCTTTTGTAGAGAAAATGTCCAACGGTAAACTTTAACTTATGGCTTGCGTTTACTTCTCGGAAGCTCTTCAAGATATACAACCTGGGGTAACACGATTACTTTGCTTTAATTCATTAAACGGGCACACTTGTTGGTATAGTGTGAAACACTAAAGCCGAGTTGTTTATTCTTCTAAATCGCTATGTTTTACACTGCCGCTTTAGCCAAGATAATCAAAGGAATCGTTTCACTCTATTTGAAATATAACAATACATGAGAGAAGTCAAGGCAAGGCGCATATTACCGTTTAGAGCACCATTAGGGAATTGAATTCCCTATGCATATTTGTTATTTTTTAGTTTATTCCCACAAAATGATATTAAATAGTTTGGATTCCAGGGTGTCTATTGGAATAAATTAGTAATCGCGCAACTTTTGCATGTGAGTAAAGAGGAAGGTCAGGAATGTTGACAGTAGAGGACGGATTAGAGTGACCTGGTCCGTGGTTTTAACTTACTGATGTAGGGAACATACTGTCTTGGCATGTGTCCTCTGGGTGCAGACTGTAGGTAAACAAATATACCGGGAACAATGCTTCAGGTTTCAAAAAGTCATATACAATTGTGGTTGCTAAACCCTAATTTCAGTGAACAGTTTGGGTGGTTTAAATTCCATAAAGAATAACTTTGTTGCTTGTCTACTGTCATAACTGCCTTAGAAATATCGAGTTATGGGTACCAAAGGCTACAATTATAATTGAAGAAGAGTGTGTTAAAATTAAGGAAGTTAAAGCCATACAGGTTAGGAGAAATTTGAACAATAAACTCGAGAATGCGTTAAAAAATTTTAACCATACCAGTTTTAGCTTCTTTGCTATCAATGCTTACCCAAATTCATGCACGTAACATCTTAACCATACCAATTTTAGCTTCTTCGCTGACAATGTCTACCCTAATTCATGCATGTAGTATTTTTAACCATACCGGTTTTAGCCTTTTTGCTATCAATGTTTGTCCAAATTCATGCATGTAACATCTTATCTTCATCGTTAGGTTAGACTGCAAGTCCTAAGTCCGAAAAATGACAAGGAATGTTTTTCACGTTTTGCCTAACAAAACACTCGAGAAATTCATAGATAACCTTGGCACGCAATTCATAAATCTATCCCCTCTCCGCACGCAATTCGTAAACACTGTTGTAGACTGCAAACACTACTTTCTCGGATGTCGTGATGACTGCTCGAATAGAAAACCACCCCTCCCCTTGTTACTTGCAGTAGATGATAGCAAGTATTTTTTGAGCCCTGGCTTATTTTCTTGGACTGTCACTCGTCGTAGGTGTGAACTATTGCATGGGGTGGCGTAAGCCGATTAGTGCTACTCCGTTATCAGATTGTGAAGATAGCATATCCCATAATGTTCGATTATGTCATTTACCTTTCACGACAGATGAATGTAGTATTGGACTCTTTATTCGTCATATTTGAGTCTACCATCACACGACATCTGCGCATTCATACCTCTAACATCCTGTATATCTGGAAGATATACGAGAGAGAGAGAGGGGGGGGGGGAGAGTAAGGAATCCCGACAGTTAATGTAATAAAGCGAACAGAACTACCGATTCTGACTGGTAGTGCCAAATAAAAGCCTTAGCAAGCCAAGTTGGCCAACAGCAATTCAACTTATACTGTAACAGGCGAGAAGTCAAGATGTAGTTTGTGATTTTGAACTTTCCCAGAAACATTCTAGACGAGTCGTGACGTTACCTATGCTAATCAAAGAAGTTTTTGTTTGCACACATAGGTGTTTGAATTACACAAGATTACTTCGTTAGTAATTTATTTCTCACAAAGTTTGTTTGTCAACGTCGCAAATTTGCCTGTTGAATTATTCATGGCCCAGATCTGTCCAACTGGCGCGCTACACTCCAAGTTCCTCGGCAAGTGCTGTCAGAGTAAAGTGGCTTAATGAACAGTAAAAACGACTTGTGTCCTATTTCTGACAGTCAGAATTATGTGAAATAATGCCTTCCGTTTGAATAGAAAACCTTGCTTAGTTGTGTCAACGTCAAGTTTGTCACACTACTAATGTTAAAGTAAAGGAAACTCGCTGGAACTTTTAATAACAAAATCGTTTTTAGGTTTGTGTGACCTGATTACCCAAACACAGCACACCTGTTCATCATCAAGCTTTGTGTACGTTATGAGTTAAGAGTAGGGGATCGAAGTGAAACGCTTGTAACATTGTATTTGTTAGATTCTATTGGCGCAAATCTAAACTACGGCAGACACAGACTTTAATGGCGGTTGGCAGGAGGAACAGGTCAACACAATCATGGGCGTGTAGTGAAACACGCTGTGAAACTTGGCTGCAAAGCCAGTGATTAAATATAATTTGCACCCACAAAATTTATTTGGGCACTAGAAAAAAATAATCTGATCACGAAGTGTTCAGCTATCAGTAACCATTAAATTTTGTGTCTGCCATAGCATGTTTATCAGATTTAATTTTATGAAATTTCTGTAAATTACGTTGGTGCGATGATTTTAAATAGAACAGGATGGTCAAATGGACACCGGAGGTCAGCGTACTAGTACAGTTGGGATCCCTAACCATTCTAGAATGACACTAACGCAATCCTGAGGTCATCATCCGCTCCGGTCTTCGGAAGGGGCACCATCCAGACATGTCAGCACAGGGCAAACTTCATCATTCTACCGCCACCCTTAAATTACCCATTTTTGATCTTAAAACCCTGTATCAAGGTGAAACAGATGAAAACCTTCTTCAACCCTTCTAGCCATTCCCTACTCTACACAAAGTCCGCAATTATGAATAAGTATTAGTGAATTAAACAGAAACATCTGAATATAAAACTAATACGAAAAATAACAAATAATACTGCGTATTTGTTTCTTATCAATATGACCACACTAGTTAAAGGTGCCTATATAAATTAAAACAAACCTGAAATCTTTCTTTACTTTCATGCTGTTTCAGTGAAAAATGAACTCATTATGACAACCATTTGGCACCTAGCAAAGGCTGTTCAAAATGTTACAAATCCATGATTCTGTGTTGGCCATATTTCAAATAAATAAAATTTTAAGAAATACCCATTTGAACATAAATCTCCTATTGGTTTCTACTTTTTCCCCTTCACCTATCGTACATAGAGAAGGATTTCTCTCTACCCAAAATTCTGTATTGAGATTTAACAGGAAATTCCTATGTTCGGAGGTGCCTCCAAGACCTCTTTAGGAATAAGGTATGTGCATATGTGTAGAGCATTTATCTCAAAAAGCGATGTTGGTTAATACGAAGTGCTAGTTTTAAGTTCACCTTCCAAGGAAATTAATACACAATGACAATTGACACCACACAATGACAATTGCATTTTTAGAGAACCAATTTCCGAGACGTTTCTTGTTATATATTTGGATTGTTCAATATTAATATTTTTTCAAATTGGGAGTCATTCATTTTTATGTCCTAGAACGTGCAAAGAGAAAGCCATTACATCGCGACATCCTTCGTCTGCTTACTGTAAGCACAAGTTAGAGAAAGTAAATATACAGAGAAAGTCATTTCAATTTAACGCATCAGATTCTTGTAATTGCTCCTGTCACTACGGTGATATATATGTTTCTCTTTGGTTGTTTTGGTAGAAGACAGCAAGCAGTAGGGCTTAAAACGGCTGTCTCTGTTTAAAGCAGAACAAATCTTAACTGCTACTAAGTTTGATGAAACAAGATGTCGTGTTACACAGAGGGATGTTTCCAAATGAGTACCGCAAGCCTAACATTTCGCGCTTGTCTGTTTGATCTGGGAAATTAATGGTCTGCCTTGGTTTCAAATTTGCCGAGTACAGAGCATTGTGTGAACAACGGTTGGGTTGGGTTATTTGCCTATCATTCACGTGAGCAGTGATAAAACAGCGGGAAACATTCCTTTAAACAGATGTTTCCTGAGGTATTTCCCAGGAGGGGGAGCCACAACAAAACTTTCTTACCTCTGGGACATGAGGAAGACGTCACTGTTTCTGTCAGTATTGCTTCATCTTGATAGCAGTCTTATCTAAAGTGCTCCGGAAACGAGTTTGTGACTTTCTGTCCCCCATATTTGTTGTCAAGTGACTACAGTATCAAAATTTTATCGCGTCGCGAGTCGGCTTCTTCCTTCCATTTTCATTTCGCAATCAAAATTGGTATTTAGGCATGTAGTCTTGTGTACTGGAGTGAGAAAATGAGTCAAAGCAAATAATAATCAACGTTAAAGGAAAAGAAGCTATTGACATTCAAATTTATTTGTTAATTTAACACCAATATCAACAAATACTTCTAAAATAGAGGGTTAATGGATATAAGTGCTGATAATTTGATAACTGGTACTTTAATACGCACCCGCTTCAGCGTATTAGCTGTTGCTTGTCCTGAAAATGCATGACATAATTTTTTGTACGGTTGTAACTTACTCGAAATGAATAAGGCCTGCTTGTCAATATAAATCATCCGCTTTGCTTCCACACGTTCGCATCTTCAATATGTGTCCTACTGCCCAAATTGTTTGGGTTCATTAGCCTTGCAGAAAGCTCGCTGGCTTCCTTCCTCACAACAGCCAGTGCGTGCTCGGGAAAAATAAATACGTAGAGCTTGTGTGTGTGTGTGTAAACGTGCGTGCGTGGGTGTGTGTGTTTGTGTGTGCGCGCGTGCGTGCGTGTGTGTGCGTGCATGCGCGTGCGTGCGTGTGTGTGCGTGCGTGCGTGCGTGTGTGTTACGCGCACTTAAACTGCCAACCAGGCTAAAAACACTCTACTCTTATTAATAGAGGACGGATAGAGTGACCTGGTCCGTAACTTTAAACTACTGATACAGGGAGCAAAGTGTTTTGGCACGTGTCCGCTGAATACAGACTGTGGGTAAACCAATATACCGTGAAAGTGGACATTTTAGATTCCTAAGAGTCATATGCAATGCATTTTGCAACACATCTAGTATCAGTGGATCTCTTCAGTAGTGTAGATTTCATAAAGAATAACCTTTATTGTTTATCCAATGCCATAACCTCCTTAGAAACATCTGGATCATACTGGCAAGGGCTATAAGCATAGTGGAAGTACGTTTAAAAATTAAGGCAATCAAAATGACAGAAGTTGGGATAAATATGAATGAAAGTGCTAGAAAAAACACGGCCTCAAAATGGAATATCAGCCAGTGACAGAGTGTATTATTTGCACGCATCTATTACGTCTTACAAAAGGAGTTTCCCTTTCTTTTTTTAATTAACGTCCTCTAATATAAGGTTACATTGGTCGGTGAATTCATGAAATGGGTAAAATGGTGCTCAAATAACTCAGAGGTCCATAGAGCTTCGTCTTCTCAGGATAACTCACCCTAAGCGAGATTCGAACTCGTGACCTCTTGGGCCTGAGGGAGACACGCTGCTAGCACGCTACAAAGGCAGGCAGGAGTTTCGATATCTTTTAAGTGAGAAGCGGAGAACGTTCACGTTCGACTGCCTCCGCATGTGTATTGTTGTCCATTGCAAGAACAGACGATGCAGTATTAAGTTCACTTTATTTTAACCTATGTCATCCCTTAAGGGCCAAGACCTCGTACCCTACACATGCGGAATGGTATTCACTATTACACCTAAAAGATAGTGTTCTATAACGAAGTCAAACCATTAACATTGTCATGTAAAGCACAATATACCTACGCATTCTTCTGATATAACCTGTAGAAACACTGCAGGCATGCGTCCGTTGTTTACATCTGGAATCACACTCTCTTCTTCAACATATAGTCTGTAGTACGAGGTAAGTCAACCTCATAAAAACCGGCTACGCTTTTTATTACCTAAAATTATTAGTCTACAAATGAAGTACATAAGTATAGATTTAATGCTGTTCATTGCCGTGTCTTGAGTTACCAATGCAAATATTTGCACTTATACACTAGTACGAGGCCAATATGCTCCTCGTGTGCGCTTATTTAGAACTTTTTCAGTGCTTATTAAACGTTTTACATTTTTTAATTGTTGGTTTTATAAAACAATGTCACACAATGCGATATTTAACGCTGAGAAGTAATTTAATGAACTTGTGTTGTTTAAAAAAAGATTTGATTTACTGTTGGCTTGAAACTAGTAATTGCCATTGCAAGGTTGGCAGTGCTTCATTTTAGAGTAATTTCGGTCACTTTGAATTCCTGGGAACACTCATTAATTTGGCTATCTTATATACAATAACTTTGTGCGCAGAAGCATAAATAAATGCAGGTTAGTATACAAATACTATTGAGATTGAATAAAGCAGCAGAAATAATAGTTGTAATGGTAAATATGTGATGTGACGCGTCCATGAACTTTCTCTGTTGTCTTCTATAGATTGTTTTTACAAAACCTCATTATTTTGGTTCATCCAGATAAACATTCACATTTACATATTTTGTTGCAATAGTTGGTACCGGCGTCTCTCCGATAACCTTGGGCATTGTCACTGCCTCACAATTCGAAGATGAAACATTGATTTCGTCACGAGCATTCAATTTTAGATACCATAAAGCGTAAGTGTGGTGTTTCATAATGAAAGTAGACATGGATTAAAATATGAATTTTTGTATTTCCCTGTCTCTAGCCAAGGTCTGCAAGTCTTCAAAATGAACACTGGGCGCTTAGGAAAGCCATTTGAACTTCTGTTTGCTAGAACTGTACTAAAGTCGTATTAATTCTGTTAAAGAGGGAGATATCGACATCCTCTTGTTTACAAGCAACAAGCAAAGCTATATAACCTATTTCTATTACTAAGATCTCTTCCTTCAGCATCTCGCTTGATTTCAATTAAGATATTTACATACAAATTGCAAAAGGGTTACAGAGCGCGATTTCTCTACTCGTCTCGCTGAAGTTTGTCCAAACCTGATTTAGTGAATAAAGCTCACAGCAACTTCTTGCATCACTCTTCGGTAGAGAGTGGAAGGCAAAAAGGTGAATCTTTATCATTTATATCGCTATTCGAAAAGCGCTAATGCGATGTGTTTACTATTAGGGGATATATTAAAGCGTGAGGTGAATAAGGTTCGCTTTAGCACAAGCTTTCGGTCAACATTTTGAACATTTGTGAACCTGATCATTTTCTTGGAGTAAAAAACCATGGAGAACCTTACATGCTCACTTCATCCCCATGAATTTTGGTGTTTTAATAGCTACTTAAACTTCTTCTGTGATCCTTCTGGAAGTTACTGCCCAGGCCACAAGGGTAACCTCGTCGCCCTATCGCTTTGGGCGAGAAACGCTTCAGTGATAAGCCAGCTGAAAATCCCCCAACTATTAGGTACTTCTGTGCGTCTCTGTACTTCAGGGGCTCCGTCCTCTGACAGGGCTACCATTTATCTTTTCTTTTTTTGCCTTTCTTTCCTTTATCTTGGTTTCCCCAGTTTATGTAACCGGCTTTCTTCTGCTTGTCAAACATTCACAGTACATAAACACCTGTGCCCGAGTCGGAACTCGAACCCGCGACGCTCTGCGCAGTGGAGCCCCTACTTAATAGGAGTATTGGATACTATCCAACAATTTGATACCGAGTTTTCAACGACATACTTCTTTGGGGTCAACTGAAAAAAGACTATATGTGTATATGTATGTACAGCCTAACTCAAACGAAAATTTGTATAAATACCAAACATGCAACATGATTTTCAAGAAAATCTCCAATCCCAAACAACCCTTTACACGAAGAAGTGTTTCATATTATTGGTTTTCTCAAAAACGGCTTTAACAAATTTGATTAAAATACCATGATCGTAAGGTATTTATCTGTTCTGTGGATTATCTTCCATACAAGTCAATGCCTTGAGTCATAATAGAAATTATGGGGCGAAGAAGATGGAAATGAAATGTAGAAATTAAAGGGATGGTAGAAAAATTTGTGTATCAAATAATCCAGCTCAATGTTCGCCTACCGATCGAGGAAAACCGTGAAAAATCCTTTGGTAAGGTTGATCGGCTCATGTATTTATTTCTTCCTGTTAATCGTAAGTGGATGGTATTTATATTTTGAAAAACGTAGAATATGTCAAGTGCTCGCAATATCAATTTATTTTTAGTATATTAAAATGAGAATTTTCCTTTTCTTCTTCTTGTTCGAGACCTGGCAACTTATTCCGTCCTCATTTAAACATATCACTCCATATTTTCCTTGGTCTTCTTACTGACCATATCCTTTAGCTTTATAATTTAATAAACTGTTTCCTATTCATGTTTGTTTCATCGTTAATATGTGTTGATACCAATTATTTTTATTTTCATTAATTTTTTTCATTTAGATTATATTTATATACAACTCTTTTGGAATTTCTTCATTTCTTTATAAGTCTAGAAGGATATATCCAGCTCTGCTCTCAGGAACTTCATTTGTGCTACTTCAATACTTTTCATAGTCTCTTCGCTAATTTAGTTGCTGGAATTTTTTAAAAATAAATATGAATACATTCTGAACTCTATTTAATTCTTCATAACTTTCAAACATACACAATATATTCGCTCCCAGACTGCAGAAGCTAGCTAATGAGTCTAATTCTTGTAATCTTCTCTGGGTTATGAAATCTCTGTTATTTATTACGTCCAAGAGATGAAAGTTAGATATATTAGTAGTAATATTCTAAGACATTAAGGAGACAATAATGCGGCCCGGTTGCCCTTTTTCCGTCAGCTCCATCTTATTTACATCTCGCATGTCACCTGGTGTTGTTGGTCATATACACGTAATTACTGTGATGAGCCCCATGAGATTCAGAGGGCGTCACATGTCAAGTAAGTCAAGGTTTAAGGTCACGAGGTGACACATGTCCATCTCTAACTCCAGGCGGTCCATTTGTCACCAGCTATTTGCACACGTACCACCTGATATGCTGGCATTACACAGACGGATCTTTGTATACCTACTTATTAATATGAATACTGATGTTATATTCCGAAAACAATGCATTATTTATCTTTATTATGAGTACCATCATTATTAATATTACTGTTTTTAGTCTTGTTAGCTGTTTTTCTTAACCCACTGTCACATTCAGTTTTATTGAAATTTATTTCTAATCCCCATATCTTGTTCTCTTCTACTAACTTACTCAGCATATATAACGCAACATCTGCATCCTCAGTAATAGATCATCTGCGAAGATTATGATGTAGTTGTCTGGATGAATTTGAATTTCCGACATTTCTTAGTTCAGCTTTTAAGAGCTATATCTATATATTCTTTGAACAGTGTCGAAGATCAAAAACATCCTTGTAAAAGTCCTTTTGATGTAGAAAATTCTTCTAACAATCGGGGCCTCATCCTTACTTGGTATTCGTTTTGCGAGTATATTGATTTTATAATGTCAATAACTTCATCACTTATCCCTGTTTTCTTCAGAATGTCTGACACACACTATCATAAGACTAAAGAAAATTAATTAATATCACTCCCATCATATAACACAGAAGAAACACACACGTAGACTATTTTAAATATCTTGGATCTATAATATAAAAGGATGCAACAGCAAATTCAAAGCTTCAAAGAACACTAACTGTTGGGAAGAGAATTATAGGAATGCTCAATTCAGTTTTACGCTGTAAAAATATTTTACACACTCGTAGAACTAAAACATTAATATATCAGACACTGTTCTAAAGTACAACATTATACGGCCCTGAAACTTGGACTATAATTAGACAACAAGAAAACACATTAATTGCATTAGAAATGAATTTTTGGAGACACATGAAAAATCAGGAAAGACAAAGTTCGGAATGATGGAATAAGGGAAACTATGCAAGTTGTCAAAATATTATGGCAATTGTAGAAGAAATGCCAGGCATGGTATGAACACGTGATTAGAATTTTATAGGAACTAATACCCAATGAAATTCTGAACTTTGAACTTGAACTTTAAGTAGAAATACAACAGATGATTTCCACACCCACGACAGGATTCCAACCCCAAATACATTTTTTAATAATCTTACCAAATGAGCTATTGTTGTAGCATTCATAATGATAGCAAGGACTCATTTCTATATAAATAAATATATCCTTTACTATTAATTATATCAAAGTTCCGGTTGATATCTATGAACTCAAATAGCTCAAATGCTCAAATGCTATTTTCAATTTTTTTATTTCAATAAATACTGTTGATATCGTAAATAACACGATGAAATTCCTGCCTAGAGATTTTTTTAGAGTAATTTTAGCATGCTAAAAGCAAATTCAAACCCAAAAAGTTTCTATAATGTTGCACGTTTTGTTATTTTAATTTTGTTGTATAAGATTTCGGGCTAATTTATTTAAATTGCAATTATTTATAATATGTAGTTTTAGCGTGCTAAATTGTAACTGTTTACAATAAAAGCTGATATGTAATGCAGCATTTGAAAACAGTAGGATTGACAAGGAGAAAGCAGCATGGATATCTTTCTGTCAAGTTGTTTAGTTACATTTCTTGGAAAAGTAAGGATGCTAACTACGGAACCATTGTGGGAATATGCTCGAGGCATTCCAGGAACTTGTAACACTAGTGTCATGATTAATCTTCTGGCTTCTCACCTAAATTACTTCTAGGAGTTTTGAGCGAAAGGGAAGGCGGACGATTTCATAAATATCTGCAGGCGTCCGAAAGGAGGTATCAGGAATACTAGAGCATCTGTATGTTTGTTGATTACTGTTGGATGTTAAAGTGTGAAATACCTGAAGCCAAGCTTAAAACAGAAGCATGCAGACTTTCTCCGTTAACAAAGTATGTAGTTCTCAGTGTGATATTTAAACTGTGCTCATTTGTACATCTAGTAGTGAAATAAGCAACACAAGGTAACGTAAAAAAGTATATTGTGCACTCACATAACTTTCTTTACTCTTCTACTAAGCATTCTTACAAACTCTTATTCCTATATCTTTGTGTTATTTGAAAGTTACCAGAAAGAAACTTTTTGGATTCATTAAGGAACGCAATATAAATAAACGAGAACTTTGGACTTCCACTCTCGTAGGTGTAAACGCGTACGTGGGCTAAGGGAAGATATTAGTAAACAAACTATTCATGTGTTCAGTCCTATACGTTGCTAGATTGTGAGTAGATGGATTTATTATTACATTTTTAATTCATGATATTTGAATCTACTATCACGCGAAATCTCTACACTCGGACCGCTAACATTCTATTATATTGTTATAATATGCGAATTCTCTCCACTTGGCTAGAGAAGCGAGAGTCCCGGGGATGAAAATTAAAAATTACATTAAAATTAAAATCCTTACCTTATGCAGAGTCCACTCATGGCTCTTCTTTCCTGCGCTCTGACGTCACCACGAGTGAGACTTCGAACCCGACTGTCAATACAGGAAACACGGAGCATCACTTATCTGTGGAAGAACCCAAGTTTTACAAAGGTTTCTTATTTAATCTTGTAAGATTTGTAGCAGCAATTGTGTCACATAGCTTATTTATCACCTGTAATGTAATTATATGACAGGTGTGCTCAGGATTTTTCCAGCGCCTTTCCCAAGCACAGTGTTAGTCATATGTCTGTGAAACATTTTAAAGCTTATGAAGTAAAGTACGCAATAGATCATGGTAATTTTGTGGTCATAGAAAGTGAAACTCGTGAAGTCCTTTTTATAACGCTAACTTGCCATAATTTATCGCTAGGTGGCAGTAGTTATCAGTAGTGTACTGTGGATTGGATGCTCTAAAGATAACACATTAATGACTTGGCCACGAGGATCACTGGATTTAATTTTAAGTGAGTTTTTACTGGGGAGATTTGTGAAGGAAATTTATCTGTGCCTGCGCTACCCCCTAAGCTTCAAGAATCCGCCACTGGATTACACCTGCCTTGACTGTGGTCAAACGTCAACCTTGATATGCTGGAGTGTGTGTGGGAACATTTGTAACAATAACCAACAATTCTTGGAGAACTCCTCTTTCGTTTAGTATAAAATATTTCGTTATCGTTGCGTAGTTTTGTAGTAAGGAATTTTTAAAATGTTTCATGGACTTCTGAATACCCTGCACCTTTTTATGGGCAAATTGGTTACTAAACAACCGTTAAGGCGCGCGCGCGCGCACACACACACACACACACGCGCACACACTTAAATGTCAGCACCAGAATCTGGGCACATCGTCAACGATCTTGCTCAAAGAAAACGTCCATCCCAGCCGCGAATGGAATCTAGGAACGTTGGCGTAATATTAATTTCCTTTATATTATTTTGTAATATTATTGGATTTTTTTTATTTTAAACCAATTGTCAAGTTCTCCAAATACTATATTACAGCAGTTTCCATAGAAAAACATTACAGAAAAAAAAAAGAACTTTCCAACAGGTACAGTTGAGAAAACGTAATATTTCCTCACTGTGACATTACGTAGGAAATTAAACACTCTCTAGTCTTTAAGAATTTTTCTTTTTCTTTTCACTTTTAGTGGCAAAGGATTTCACAAATATGAAAGTAGTGTGACCACGGCGTACAAATAAGGACGGTCGGGGCCAGGCTACCTCACACCACATACCAGGTGCGGCGCGTATCAAAGGCGCTCAAGGTCTTGCTACCCCACATCAATCACGCAAGCAAACACGTGACAAAAATGAGCGCTTCACGGGAACGGGATTTTCGAGATCATTCGAGAAATGTTCGGCCTGCTGTGTATGTGTAGAGGTTCCAGAAAAATTTAAGTTGGAGAAAGGTCCAGCTTGCGTCATCCTCGCTATATGGAGGTGAGGTGTTGAAAGGAGTTAATTCTTATAGACATGAACCGTTGCAGCGGGCAATTTTTAATATTAGTGGTGTGTGTACGTGTGTGTGTGTGCCATCATCGTGAGAGAACTGGCCCATCGTGAAAGAAGATAGCGAAGCAGTTAATGAGTATCTAGTGATTGTATTGTTAAAGTCAGCTGTTGGGGAGACAGAAAAAGTGAAGAATGACAGAAAGGATTGTGTCAAGGCTACGAGAAGACAACATTTGTGAGTTGTAATATTACAAAGGGCTGCAGACTGTATTAGGGTCAGCAAAACAGAACTGCGTTATTGAGCGTTCAGTTTTGAAGGAGAATAAAGTGACAGAAGAAATAATTGGACTACATTTTTCTCGTTTTCGTCATAATATAGAATGTGCAATGCAACTAACTACGTATATTTAATTTGATATGTTATTAATATTTATGCAAAAAGATTCACAAAGTTTATTTTTGAAACTAATGAAACGAGATACTCCAAGCTCTTAAATTACAAATGTTTTTAATTTTAAAATATGTACTTCCTAGAGTTTTGGGTAGCTCTTCCATAATATTTGAGAAAAACATCAATTTTCTCTTCAGATTTTACAGATCTCTGCTGTTTACTTCGTTATTAAAGGAAATTTTAGTTGTAAAATATTCATTTCCTTAAAAATTAGTTCCATGGATATACTGTGCATAAATAATACAGGTTTTGTAGCAACCGTATTCTCGCTTTTAGATTTGCTTTTCTGCTTTCTGTTCTTTCTTCCCCCTCCTTCTCTCGCTCTCTCTTGCTGTCTTTCTTCCCCTGACTTTCTCGGGTAGATTCTTCTTAAAACACTTTTATAGAGATACTTGGAGGAGGGCTATTTCCGGAGAAACCTCTGTATGAAATTTTTGTGCGGAATACAATCATTCCCTGGCATAGATAAGAGAAAAATCGGATGCGTTACACTCACATGACTTTCTCTAATCCTGTAGCGTTTTTGCAAACGCTTATTCGTTAAACATTTTCAGAAATTATCTTATTGCTAAGTTTCTTGTAGGTGCAAGGAGAATATAGGATTATAGTAGGCTTTAAGGGACAGTGAAGTCGCTATGTGAAGGCATTTAAATTACGTTCTCTTTGCATATTCATGAGATAAAATAAAAGGAATATTGACGTCTCATTTGAGAAAAGTATAATTGTTACAGAATACAAATAACAAGGAATATCTCCAAAATGGTTTGATCCACAAAAAAGGTGTATTATAACTAGATCTACATTTTTTATGTAGTAGGAATTTGTCCATTTCTTAAGGTTTATCAGTTATGCAAAAGTCATTCAGATTAAAGGGGACTTCTGAGGGAATTCCCAGAAAATTCAAGAGTTGTGTACCTATATGTTATGGGTACTAGAAATATTTTAAACATGTGGTATTTTAATCGAAATCGTTAGCTACTTTTTTATAAGGTAAAATTTTTCCATAAATATTGCATGTAAAAATACTGTGAGAAGCGGGAGGGGGTGTTCTTAAAATGTTTGTACTGTGTCTCTGGACACGCACACACACACAGACACACACACACACACACACACACACACACACACAAACACACATACACACGCCATTATTCCAAAGATTCCTTTTCTTAGATTCAGGGGTCCCAAAGCGTGTATTTCAAATGTATATCAAATGTTGGTTTGGAATGCAATACTTCTCCTACTTGCTATACGAGTAGAGAAAGTAAAAATGAAGTTATTCGAGTCCGAAGAAGATATCCGATGTGAGAAATAAATTAAATATGTAAAGGTGATCAAAAGTGAAATATATGAAAGAAGGCTTCCCTTTGGCGGAAAATTATGACCGAGTCATCACAAAAGGAAACATATGTGCGCACTCATGTTGCTCAAGTTCAAAGAGAGCGAAATTTTTGTCAGGAAATACAATTAAACGCTTTTATACATTTTAACAGAGATGTGGATTTAGGGATGCGTTAAGTTCCAATTAAGTTTTCATGTTTGTTGTTATCAAAACGCTATGACCAATGAACGTTGACAAAATTACAAACCATCTGACCCTAAAATATGTGGCACTGGACGAAATGTGCAATTTGATTTAATGCTATTCTACTATATTCTCGTATGTTTGCCATTAGTGAATAAAGAGACCTTCGTCACTTGTTTCAGCTAAGCGTGGCGCCACAACAATTTTGGAACAAAATATAACCTTTGTACTGTCACAAAGTGCGCACTTCCCGTAAAAAGATGACGGTAAACTAATATCCTGCCCATTATAGCTGCAGAAATGACAATTATTACACAAAAACTACGTAATGCCAAGATTGGTATATAAACGAATAATAATAATAATAATAATAATAATAATAATAATAATAATAATAATAATAATAATAATAATAATAATAATAATAATAATAATAATAATAATAATAATAATAATAATAATAATAATAATAATAATGATAATAATAATAATAATAATAATAATAATAATAATAATAATAATAATAATAATAATAATAATAATAATAATAATAATAATAATAATAATAATAATAATAATAATAATAATAATAATAATAATAATAATAATAATAATAATAATAATAATAATACTAATAATAATAATAATAATAATAATAATAATAATAATAATAATAATAATAGTAATAGTAATAATAGTAATAGTAAGAATAACAATACCAATAATAATAATAATAATAATAATAATGATAATGATAATGATAATGATAACGATAACGATAACGATAACGATAACGATAACGATAACGATAACGATAACGATAACGATAACGATAACGATAACGATAACGATAACGATAACGATAACGATAACGATAACGATAACGATAACGATAACGATAACGATAACGATAACGATAACGATAACGATAACGATAACGATAACGATAACGATAACGATAACGATAACGATAACGATAACGATAACGATAACGATAACGATAACGATAACGATAACGATAACGATAACGATAACGATAACGATAACGATAACGATAACGATAACGATAACGATAACGATAACGATAACGATAACGATAACGATAACGATAACGATAACGATAACGATAATGATAATGATAATGATAATGATAATGATAATAATAATAATAATAATAATAATAATAATAATAATAATAATAATAATAATAATAATAATAATAATAATAATAATAAAAAAACCTCCTCCGCATATAACGTTCTAGGCAAACCGCGAGACTTGTTCGTCTATGCTTGCTAAAGCATCTGGTAACAACAAACTAATTTTCCTGATAAACTTTACAGTCTCATGTTATATAGTATATTCTTATGATATTAATATTTGAAGTGAATATATCCGCGTGTTTTCCCTATCAATTCTTTATCGATAATTGTTATTATAGTTACTTCCTTTATTAAATCCATTTTAAATAATTTATCTTCTGAACCCACACTTTTGGTATAAAAACTTACATCACATTGGCACTCATATTTGCACCTTCAGCCTCAAGGCAAGCTGAGGAAAAATTCTGGCTTAAAAAGCTCCTACCATTCAGCCGGGAATTAAACCCGTGAGCTCTGGACTTGAAGATTAGTATGCTAACCAACAGATCACAGTGCCAGAAAAATCTTGAAAAATGCCGGGACACGTAAATTGTAGTGGGCACTCTGTCCCTTAGTTTGAATTTTAGGCTGCAATGCTGTAAGTTTCTCATGCCAATGTATTTTCTAGGAAAGTTGAATTTTTGGATTGAAGACATGTTTTATATAGATACCCAAGCGGTAAGAGGACACAGTAAAATAAGAAAGGGTTGAGAAAAACCATAAATACTTTTATACACAGGATAAAGAACAACGTATTAAGGAAAGGCAGGAAATACTTTCATTTCTGAGTAGAAACAGTTTTAGACCACATTTAGTGTTATCAGATTTTCTTCGTCCTGGTCCTCATAAGTTCTCCTTAGTTATCATAGCCAGGTATTTGCTAAAGCCTGCAGTTCCTGACCTGCACAAATCCAATGCCCTTTGAGCTCGTAAATGAAATGAACGTAATTTACATTTTGTGAGAATGTAGTAAGCCTCGACTTTCCTAAGCCCTACAAAGGCTTAGCAAAAGTAGCACCCAAGAGGTGGAGATTCCTGTTTATTTAAAATTGCACAACGGTGCACCTGTGGGATTATAATAGGGAAAGGTAGTGTTACATTTTTCTCTCCTAACCCTTTTACACAAAGTAAATGCAACTCCATCTTCACTTTCTGTACTAGGTATAGCAAGTAGCAGAAATATTGTATTTTTTCATTCTGATGAAGGCCATAGAATGTACAATGGCCGAAAGCTCAATGTTTTTAAACCTCACACGGCTGATCACCCGTGAAGCTATAATAAATAAAGTGGAATATGTTTAAGATATTTTTATGGTAAATGAAATGTACATATTGAATTTTCTGGCTATAGCCTATGTAATCATGTTAACTCTTGATCACTTTTGCAAATTGGCAAACCGACAGATAGGATCAAATCTTACTGCAAAAAAACATGTAGATATCGTTAGAGCAGAAGTTATGTTCATATTCGTCATAGAGCTCACCATTTAGGAGACATTGATTGTTATTATTTACATGTTTCAAACATTGTACTTTTCTTTAATTGGAATCTTATTCTTTATATTTTTTGGTTCCTACTTTTCTTCTTTTCATCTTATACGCTTGTTACTAGATAGAAACAGCTGCGTGTAGTTTGTGCAGAATTTAACCATGAAATGTTTGGTTACACCCATTTACGAATGTAAAAATCTGTAGCAAGGTAATTAAATATATATTTTGGGAGCTGTCCATCTGCTTGTTGAACTTCCAAGGATTACCACTCAGCCAAATATGTAAGATTATTTCATTATAAGTTTAATTTGTGCATACTTATTATCTCTTGGCCATAAAAAGAGAACCCTCACATAAGAAGCAGGTCTTAAAGGGTCTGACTATCACGTAAAGCCTACTGTATTTCCACATTCACCTTGTAGTTATAAGAAAATTAGCAATAAGATGATCTCTGGAACTGTTTATTTCGATTAACACGAAGAAGACAGAGGACTTCACTTCCAACATGGTCGGTATAACCTTGTCCACTGGTTTATAGTTTAATCTGGAACGATGTCGTGCACTACAAGGGGACAGATTTTTTTCTGCTCAGGCGGATTGGTTGGTAAATATTCTGAATAAAGGTATAATCAGGGTGGCCTTGAAAACACATTTATCATTATCTAAAGTAGTGGCGGACGCGAAACAGGGATTTATTATAATTATTATATTATTAATTTATCATTATTATTATTATTATTATTATTATTATTATTATTATTATTATTATTATTATTATTATTATTATTATTATTATTATTATTATTATTATTATTATTATTATTATTATTATTATTATTATTATTATTATTATTATTATTATTATTATTATTATTATTATTATTATTATTATTATTATTATGTTCGTTATGGAAGATGTCGATTGCGTTATTAATCCTCATGGTAGCCTCTAGTTATTGCCACATCAGTAATTTATCAATGGCCTCAAAAGATACGGACTTATTAGTAACGATGCACTTAACTCGTTCAAGCCAGGCAAACTAAACTGGTAATTTGGTATCCTTGAGCTGAAAGATATTGGCGTATAAACACTGAATAAATGTGATTAATTGCTCTTGTGGTGTTTGTGGCGCGCGATCGAAATGTAGTAACAAGTGAGGTGAAAGGAAACTTTGCAGCAGGAAGTTGAAATTCCTTAATAAGGACTGATTAATCAGTATTGATTGTAGCTATAACACAATTTTACCTTACGTAGCAGCCAACAGCAACTTGTATCTTATGTGATCTGATTGATAAAGTTTATCTTCATAAAACTTAAAAAAAACTTAGAAAGAACTCTAAGAATTTCATATTTTGTATCATTGCATTAATATGTATTTTTAATGTTCTTCTTCTTCCTCTCATGGATTAGACATTAGGTCTGTTTCGATCTGACACCAGCTTTCCATCTCTTCGTCGGTCTGCTTAGTCCTCGAATTCTTACTGACTGACATTTCATTCCTATTTTAGGAATTCTGTTTTGGCATTTGTTCCAAATTATTTAACAAAATATCACTATAATGTGTTAATTTATTAAATACACATTCAATATATAGGTGTTCTATAATAGTTTTATCTGAAACTTTGTCTTGTAACTTACTTCCCTTTACAGATCTTAAATATCTCATCTCTGTTGATTCAATTCTTTTTAAGCTTCTTTTGTTCACAGTCCAAGTTTCACTACCATATAATAAAACAGGCAACGCCATTACATTATAACATTTATTTTGTCTTTTTACTGGTTTGTTTTTGAGGGTTTTCTTTAACATTTACGGATTTACTAAGTATAAAGTCATTTTTTTTTTCTTTATGATATGAAATATTGTATCTAAATAGTTCAACATCGAAATCTGTTCTATTCTGTTATTCTATTATTATTTTACCTCTGAGTGGGTATTTAGCTTAAAAGTCAGGGTCTTTGTTTTTTAAATGAAATTTTAAAATTGTATTTTTCACATATTTTATTTAGTTAGAGTTTTTATTAATAATAATAATAATACTAATAATAATAATAATAATAATAATAATAATAATAATAATAATAATAATAATAATAATAATAATAATAATAATAATAATAATAATAATAATAATAATAATAATAATAATAATAATAATAATAATAATAATAATAATAATAATAATAATAATAATAATATAATCTATCACTGACCTCTTACCTCTGGGGTAGTATGTATATTTATTAACATATTTTTTGTTTGTTAAAAAGGTATATGTAATCTTCAGGTGATTATATAATAAAAAATCTCTTAGTATATTCCCATTGTTATTAAATGTGCTTCTCCGTAAGTTTCAATTGCAGTGTTTCCTATTCGTGCGTTAAAGTCTCCTGCCAATATAATAATATGATCAGTTTTAACCCATCTATCAAACACTTTTTGTAATTCCTCATAAAATTCGTAAGTTTCATCAGTCTTTCCACCTTCAGGGGCTAAACTCCTATAATAGTCAAGTAACCCTTATTTATTAGTCTTATTGTCAGAATTCCTTCATTGATGAAACTATAAGAAATTAATTTCTTTCCGCGTTTCTTATCTAAGAAAATTCCTTTTACTGTTCTAGCATTTCGAGGTACCCAACTAATATGTACTGCATTTTTTTTTTCCTGTTAGGATTCCGATGTTTATTGTTCTTTCATTCCAAATCTTTACTAATTCTGTCCACGTGCATTCCAAGTAGCAATATTAAGGCTGATGTCTTACCATTAAATCCATTCAGCTTTGTATGAGACACTAAGATTATTTCCTTCTAAGACGCAACCAACGTATCGACTGGTGATTTGTTAGAACTATCCCTATATTTTCCTTCCATCATAATGAGTTATCCTTTGCTAAAGACGCCCAGGGTTCATTTACTGTGATATACGGTGGTGGCGTACTTCAACCTTAGTCACAATATGACGTATTCCTTTAAGAATTACCATTAAGAAAGACCAAATTGTCTTGTGCAATAATAAATGGTGATTGCACCCTATCAACGTGCTCAAAGACGACGTCACGTTGCCGGGAAAACAGGCGTTGTCTCTTCCAAGCAACTGTAGCCAAATTCGCGAATTAACGTGAGAGTTTCTATTCAGATATGTCGAGTGGCAGATGTAGTTTCTGTTTATGTAGCTTTAAAAGTTGAAGTAAAGTAGCTAGCTACGTGATGAACCAGTAAACTCTGTATTTTGAAACAGAAAAGTACTTCCTTTTTACGGAAGAGTTTTAAGGTTACGATCGTCATCTCAATCTGCACGAATACGTAATAAAATGCAATGCAAGAAAATGCTTCTAGCGTTTTCAATTTAACTGTTTATTTCCAACATCAAAAGAAGAAAAGTTGTAGCGTTATCTTGGCGTTTCTCTTGCCACTTTTGACTCACTAAGTGTAACTAAGAAAATAAAAAGACTCTTTGGCAGTAAAGATCAAGAGCCAAGGGACGTACTGTTGTCAGCTTTTAACGCTCTGTTAAGCACTTAGTAGTAGTAGCTGTGCTCTCCTAGCATTTTATACCATTGTAGTATCGTGCAAGTGGCACTTACAACAAGGTGTAAGAAGTTTAGTATCTCTGCAAACCTTTTGGTAGGGAAGTCTTTACATTCCTTCTAATAATATGTGCATGACATTTTGTTCTTTGATCAGCCGATTTCGAAAAAAATAAATGGTTTTTGATCCAAAATGGATGCGTAATTCTACAGAAATGTACGAATATAACAGTTTCTTACTTATAAGACGCACAGAGTAGCTTGTTTCTGACATATATTCGGTAATAATTACGGGACACCACACAGGGTTTCCAAATAATGACCACTTAAAAGACGGGGAGGAAAATTCCAAGCAGCTTTTTCAGAAGTGCGGGAAGTCGACAACGTTGCGTTGAGTTTGGTCAGGGAATTCAACTGGTTTTTGAACGTAAACACGTTAGGCGCTTTCGCTTTCGTGTAATGTTTTGCGAGCCAACGCTTGTTATTCGCCTACACGCGCACAGTAAACACGGAAGGACAAGGTTTAATGTGTACGGAAGCACCAAAAAAAGATGAGAAAGATCCAGACAAATTTATTGCTCTATTTTTAATTTCTGGTAACTTTATTCAGAACTTTCCAGCACCATAATCAAGATCCTCTGTGCCATCATGGTTCCCTTATTTCTATTACATTTCTTGAGACTTTTAGCTATTTCCTCGATAAATCTCTCTGCCTTTTTGATGCCAAGTTTATCTAGTTTCTTCAGAATGGTGGTGGTGCTGAACGCTGGAGCAATGCCAAACTCTTTCACGACGTTCATTCTTCCTGTAACCATTACTTAAGAAGATGAAGCTATCGCTTAGCCTTAAATTGAGAGTAATCACACTTACAAACACTGTAATGAGGCACTACACCACAGAACATTAATAAATGCTTCCTTTGCATTTTGGTTTTTCTCATATAAATATTTTTTCAAAGATTATGTATATGGACCATCAGTAGAGAGCTTATGAAAATAGGAAGACAGAGGAAAACAACGATGTGAACTATATTCTAATTAATTATCCAATTTTACTTTGAATTGATTTTAAAGAATATATTCCTGTTCAGCACGCTTGAATAGCCTAGACGTCTGAAAATGTGTAATTTCACCCCTATACCAGGGCTTGCTCACCATAAAAGCATTGAATAATTCTATGGGAAAATAGCAAAAAGAATGAAACAAAACATTTAAATCGCACACAAGGGTAATACAATGACTTCTAAAATAACAATAAAATGTTAATGTTTTATATTAATGACAATTTTAATCTTTGCTTCTATGTAAAGTTGCATAAAATATGTACTTCTAGGAAGACAAATAATTTGAAATCTTGCAATTCACGGATATAATAATAGCGGTAAAATCAACTGTTTCCAAATCACATTAATGGGCTCATTTATTAACATTTTATTTTCTTGATACTGCTCTTTATTCAACTAGAATACAGAACATATGCAACATAAATACAATGTGATGTCGGGTTCGGCGCATAATGGGAGCCGGACGAGGCTGGGATGTTTCAGGCCGCGTGCCGTGCCGGCGAGCAGGCAAAGACGTTCAAGGCCAGGCTGCCTAGTAGGATCACTGTGTGTACGTGACTGGTAATAATGGAGGCGGTAGAAACAAAAGGGGTGTCGAGAGCGTTCACGAGATTTGAATTTTACTTACATTGGTCAAAGATTGATGGAGGTTTCAAGTTTATAATGCAACATTAAACCAATTCTTCACATTTCATTTTGTATTACTTAGGTGAGTCATTTCCGTTGCGTGTGTGTAGAAATCGAAAAAGGTCCGTGTGACGTGATCCCCAGTATAAGAGGCGGCCAGAGAAGTGAGTTTTGAGAGTTGCACTTACAGACAGTCGGTCAGTGTGTCACTGAGTGCAAGGTAATGAGTGCGTCGTAACAAGATTCAATGAGTGTCACGAATGATTACATCGACATAGTTCATGAGAGACAGAGGAATACAGCAGGCAGTAAAAGGACTGGGTAAGGTTATGAGAAGCAAAAATTGTGAGTTGATAGCACGAAAGACTTTAGACTGTGCCAACGACGAGAAGAAAACAACTGTGTATTTGTGATAACATTTTAGAAGATAATAAAGTAACCGGACTGATTTTTGTAATTTGCTACATAATATAGGACGGAAACATGCTATATATTGGCTTTTATCTGGCACGTTAGACGGTTACCTCTTAAAACTCGAATGACAAATTAATGCCGCTTAGCTTCTCCATCTTTCACAAAATTGTTGTCTAATAATCTTAAAGATTTTATGCTGAATCTTGTACTTTGTCCATTTATAATTGAATTTCATGTAGCTCCGGTTGTTAATAATAATTAATGCTGATCTCTCGATATTTATGTAAAATCGGTGATACATGAGACTTCCTTAAACCCCCCGCGACCTTCCAACTTCCAGCACAGTCTATTAAGCACCCTTTGGCAGTGGAAGATTACTAGTCGAAATGTTACATAATTACAGCTTAAACCTCTGCATCTTCTATTTCATTCTGTGGTTATTTTATAACTTAAAACATGCCCAGTTTTCAAATAATACAGAAACTCTTAGCTGAAATCTAGTCAAGATTTTCAGAAAATTATAAAAATTAGATTTTATGTAAAAAAAATGCACTCACATTAAAATTATTAAGAATAATATTCTTGTGATTGTTCAAATTATCATATTTGATCTACTCCTTCTCTACTCCTATACTAACCCTTCTTACGAACTCCTATTCCAGGTACAAGGGGAATATGGGAAAACAGTATACTTTGAGTGATTGTCAAATCTTTTAAAGCTTTCAAATTTCGTTCTCTCTTCCATTTGAGAAAAGTTCAAGTATTACAAAAGTCACACAAATAAAACAAGAAATATCTCCGAAATGGTTCACTCCACCAAAAAAAAAAAAAAAAAAAAACAAAAAAAAACCATTTGGTAAAAATTGTGCTTTAAGGATATGTACATTTTTGTACAGTAAGATTTGGTCTATCTGTTACGTTTACCAGTTATGCAAAAGTAAACAGGGGTGGGCTACAGCCAGAAACTTCAAAATATACATTTCATTTGCCATAAAAATATCAAGTGACATTTTAATCAAATCGTTAGGACCATTTGCGAAAAACGTTCCATATAAAGGGTAGTTTAAGATGGAGGAATGTCCTTCGAAAAGTTCGTGTTGCATCCTTGAAAGATATTAAACTTCAACACCAAATTTCGTTTTTGCGTTTCACAGTTCACAGACACAGACAGACACACAGACAAAACAATTATAACAATTACATTTTAAGGCTTTTTCTTCTGAGTCAACCGGACTATTGAATCAATTCTACGTCAGTTCTGTACCTTAGTACTTATATAACATGATATTGTTAGTTTTTAAAATTTCGATTTCTGTGTCAGGTATATTTCCTGTTTAATTAGCATAAGTAAAACACGTTTGTTTCTCAAAAATATATTTTCGTACATTTGCATGATCTTTAAAACTCGCTTATGTTTGTTGATGTCGACAGCATATCACAAAAACTTGGAATAATTTGGATAAAAACTACAAGATTTATACATTTCATCTATGAGTACGCTAAAAATTTACAACGAAATAGAGGTGAAGGTGGTGCATATAATAATTTCGCATTTTCAGGTCACCGAGTTGACGTTTTGGAAAAGACGAATAGCGTACGACCATCTGGGGGAAGGAAAGAAAAAGAAAGAAGAAAACAACTTCGCAGTTGTTAATTAAAATATATTGTTTCACTGACTTTGCAATGTTAGCAACATTCTCTTTTGCCACAGTTTTTAACGTACTCTGCTAACGAAGTTACTTACAGGTATAGGTACCAAGGAAATAAAGCAAAAATGTGTTACAAGAGCGTTATTAAAATAATTTAGCAGTGTGTCATAATAACCGATTCGATTCTCCTTTGCTTTGCTGGGTTAGGGGATTTCATAATAATTGTTAGCTTAATATGTATATGCTTCAGTGTGTTGGTCGTTTTTGCTGTTCCTCTAACAATGTTTCCACTAATGCACCACATAATTCATTACATGATGTTTTCCTTCGGTCGTAGACGCACCGCAAATTGAACAACACCTTCGTATAGACTCTCCTGTTTGTTTAGACTGTTCACACTTGAATGTGTGACTTCCTGGTCCAGCAGTCTGGGATCATTAGCGTTACTTCTAACGGTAGTTCTACGTTTCTCATTGGTGGGCCGTTTGTTTGCATTGCTTAGCGGCCGTATGCTACTTTTCAGATGCATGGCTTCTGAGTATTATTGCAATCACGTTTATTCATATTGCTTATTCATATTCCTCTCCTTTTTATAATTCTCCGTATTTTATTATTTTATTATTATCAATATGATAATTATTTTGTTGAGATTATCAGTATGATATTATTAGTATTGTTATTACTAGGTCGATTTCTCCAGTCACAAGTTTCGCTCCTTTTGATATTCCATGTAACAAAACATATGTTTACTCCATGGCATTCTCAACTAAAAGTCAAGGCCTTCCATGAAAGCATGTACTTATAAGAAACAGGCCTGGGGAAGAGTACAAGCTAAAAACTGAATAGTCCTCTCCACCTTACCTATAATATATACTATCACACACACACGCACGCACGCACGCACACACACATACACACACAAGGTTTAGGTGTTTAGTGACGGTGCCACCTCTAATGGACTATATTTGAGATATTCAATTGATATGTGCTGAGCTGTTAGATAGAGGCACTGGGCACTTCTGACTAAGCTCCAGTATCTCCATCTTCTCTCTCAGTATGTGTTTCTAATAGACCGGAATACTCTAGTCAAGCAGCAATCTACATACCACAAACGGGTGTAGTAAGATAAACACAATTGCCATTCCTTACATTCCAACTCCAGAGCACGGTTCAATCTGAGTCCCAGATAAAAACGAGAGCATTTCTACACGAATAGGAATGCAGCTTTATAACTCTACCTCATTATTACAGTAGGATAAGTTTACAATATATGGCAATTTCGCTGCACGAATCGCAGTATAGTTTAATTGTTTAGTAGGCTATTGTTTACTAGTACAATTCTTAACCCATTCTATGTATTTTCAGTGCGAAGATTATCCTCTCTCTTACTCCAAACTTCCCTCCCCTCCCCTTCTTTACAACCCTTACTCCTCTCTTTCCTCTAATTTCTCGCTCTCTCCCTTCCGTCACCCTTCCCAGAAATGTACGAAGATAACAGTCTGTTACTTGTAAGATGCGTAACTTATTTCTGATATAGCTTTGGTAATAATTATCGAACATCAGATTTTGTATTATATGTTTGATCAATTACATCTCAATAATTAAACTCTACCAATTATTTCGTAATCTGATATTATAAGGGCCATTTTTATTATATACTTTCATTTCTCTTGTACGCTATCACTTTCGTTTTACTTAGCGAGATTAATTATATTGTTTTTTCAAACCCTTGTATACAGTAAGCATCCCTGCAATAGCTGGTCTTTACTGCAGTTGTGAAAATGGACAAGTTGATTCGCCCTGTAGTTGAAAATGTTGACGGTGGCATACATGATTAACTTTGGTTTACAATAGTGCCATCACTTACTATCACTTCCTGCATTAGCTGACACTCACATGCCCGAGGTATAATTTTCGCTTGATAACCTGCAACTAATTAGTTGTTAAACCAACATAGCAACGACTAATGCGCATTAACTGAATCTGAGCCAAGTAATTACTGGCCATGGATAACGAGAGAGAGTTAGGAGAAAGTGTACAACTTGAGGAGGTTAACGATATAGGATGGACATTTAACCTCGTTATGTCAACCTTCCTTTAGGCGACAAACATCCCTTAATAGCCACTCTTTAATTTAGCTAACAACGAGTTTTGTATTCTCTCCAGTATAAGTTGCCCTGCTGACTCTGAAATTGTTCCAGTTGTACAAAACAGAGGCAACTAAAGGTCCCTGAAATGATTCTGTGAGAATAGAGGCAGCATAGGCTAACTTCTTTTGTTTTAAGACTGAACGACCAAAGGAAAGAGTGAACATTGATCAATATTTAATTACGGTCCATTGTGTTGTGAAAGTAATTGTGATTTATATGTAATGCTCATAAATGAAACTGTTTTGCAAGTGATGTTAACTTAATTCCACTATTTGCAGTGAATTAAAGCAAGTGAAACATCTACGATCGTTAGCTAATCCTTATCTACTGTGAAATCCGCCATTCTTTAGCAAGCAATTTTGTAAAAGGAATCATATCTAGACTGGCAATTTCTGAGTGTAAATGAAGTGTTTTGGACATTCTCGGAAGTGATCTTAATTCATTAGTAGTTACATTATATCCGTACCACCTCTGAGATTAGAATTTAAGAACTTTCAAGCCCTCCGACTGATGCTAAGCCGTGAGTGACAAAGGTTATGTTTGAGTTTTCATATACAAATACCCTGTTACGTCTGATACACTAAAGTCGAATTCAACACACATTGCTTCTAATATATGCTTCATAGAAGCATTACAAAAGAAAAAAGTCGAATGGCATTTTGTTCTTTGATAAGTCGATTTCGAAAAAATAAATAGCTTTCTACCCAAATTAGATGCGCAATTCCACAGGTATGTACGAAGATAACAGTTTGTTATTGCGCAGAGTAATTTGTTTCCGATATAGCTTCGGTAGTAATTATGGGACATCAGAAAGGGTTGCGAAATAATCACTATTTTTAAAAAATTATGAAGCATCAACCCCTATTGGTTACGACGTAGCTTCTCCCCCTCACCTTTCTTGCCCACCACCCTTTAAATCTGTACGTATTTATCAATTATTATTTACTATTAACGAGGAATATATCATATGCATTATGTTTGTTTAAGGAATTGTTTAAACATATTTCTTAAACGCCGTCAATGCTGCCACAAAAAAAAAAATAATAATAATAATAATAATAATAATAAATAAATAAATAAATAAATAAAACAACGTTTGTTCTTTAAATATATGCAGAAAAGGATGTCCAGACATCAGAGGAACATGCACACAAATATATAACTGGTGAAGCTATCGCTAGGCCGGGCGGACCAGCCGCAAGTAATTAATAAAACAAATATTGGTCTCTTTTCCCTACACCCTCTGGTCTATCGGAAAACATTTGGAGCAGGCTGTACATCTACATGGACAGTCCGGCATATTGTTCTGTTACGCATGTTAATTATCCTTTTATCACGTTGGGTACAAACAGGTTGGATACAAAATTTGGAAGGTGGAACACCGGCTTTAAAGTTCTTCGCCTAGTTGTGTCACTAGCCGGATATCGGAGATTGTTTCGGAATCAGTCAGCAAGCAAACACAATACTTGGTGAGGTAGAAAGCAAGGGTCAGCGGGTTAGAAGGGCATATGCATGTTTTCTCACCTACCTAACGAAGCTGTTAACAGCGTTACACATCGCCTAAGGCCAGCTCTTCATATTAATCCTCTCATGGTACATTACGTGAGGGCTTTTGCTTCATAGCACATCTGACGATTCTCAGGTTTCTGTTTCACTGCCTCAGCCCAATTTGCCATGTATGAGATGGGTTTCACTGCACATATTTTGACAGCTGCTCCTCATTGCACTGAAACAACTGCCACAATTTGCATCAACTTCAAGTTCATAACTTGCACCAGACTATTTTTGTGGGTAAAAGTATTGTGTCCACCACCCCCCCTCCCCCCAAAAAAAGTGTTTTTAGAAAAAGTTGCGCGCTCATGCGTCTGTTTGTAAAGCATATCTCACAAACTATGTAAATGTAGATAAAAGACCAAACTTGGCAATTAGATTTAGCATCTATCAAAGACCTGACTACAGATTATTAGGGTTCGAACCTTCATACAGCTATTACGAAGGGAGGTGGTCGCAAGTTACCATCCACATGGACAGAGCGTGACGTCATTGTACGAGTACAGTGACAGCAGAAACAACGGGGCTCACTGCCTACAGTGCATGGTGTTTCTCGAATGTGTTTACTAGTTCAGTTCCACACATTAAGTAAAATGTCTCCAGTATGAAAATGGAAATATTCACGTTTTGCTGAACCTGTACACGAATTTGGGAGTGAATATTTTACTGCAAGTGACTGCAGCAGTAAGTGTAAGTTATGCAGCAACGTCATCTACTACGATGCTGCTTGACTGTACCTTGCCTACTCTGTTTTCTGAACATTTGGCAGACTAACCCCTCCCACTTCCTATAGTCCAAACTCCGAAACTTTTGTTTCCTGTATGAAGATTCGTTTCTTACAGATTATCAACAGAATCCCCCACCACAAACCACCTTTAGAGTGGTGTAGGGTTACCTAGACCTATATATATATATATATATATATATATATATATATATATATATATATATATATATATATATATATATATATTCTTTGAGCACTAACATCCCCGGAAGGATGGGATGAACTGAGGGAAACCACAGGAGGTCACAGACCGCAGGTAAATATGCTAAAAGACGCGCATAAGTTCGTAACAAGTGCTGCGATGTTTTCATTTTAGCATTAGGACCCGGCCGCGTAGCCACAAACACTCCGGGTTCGGTGTTGGCAAGCGTCCGTCCCCCGAGAGGACAGCGATTGCACAACGCCGCCCAGCACACCTGAAAGATAACAAGGATTGCAATGAAAGGTAATTGAGGAATGAAAGCATTCCCTTAACAATTCCAACTTTGCATGACATTTTTTTCGAAATGTTTAATTTTATTGACATATCATACATTTATAACCTTTACATGGAAAAAATATATCTTTAATTTTATGGGAATAGTCTGCTAAGTCCTTTTCATTAGGAAGTCCTTTTCATTTATAAGTTTGTTTAACTGGTGAGCCTTAAGAGCTAGACAAAACCGTGTCACAGAAACAAATGTAGATGCTCTTACAAAGCACATAAAGGTTTAAAGTTTTCAATATTTTTGCCAACCATTGATATGCAATCAACACGTATTTGTTTCTCGCGATGTAGTGGAAAAATACACGGAATTTCAAGACCAGGTGCATGGACACCGTTTTAAGCAGAGTATCTATTGATTTTCTTCCTCCTGCTACAAACAAGGAAATATCTAATGTAACTATTGCTACAAAAATTTACTTCAATTAGTATAAATAAATAGAAAACAAATTTTCGTATATGTTTTATAAAAATAAGCTCTAATTCATAGAGAAAGTAATATGAATATAACACATCAGATTTTTACTTTATATACCAGCTACCTAAGGACTAAAAGAGTTCGACTCAAATTTGATAAAGCTTCATGACATATGCATGTTTTCAGGCCGAATGAATAAAAAAGTTTAGTTTGCTTCAATTTATTTTATTCAGTTTGAAGGAGTGAGGGAAAGGGGAAATTGTCACTGAAGCAGTTAGTGGGAGAAGTAAGGAAGTAATTCCTGCACATTACTTCAGAAGTTGTTTTCGTTTGTTCAGAGGACTTAACAACATATATTTGTGGTGAAAATTGCATACTCTATCGAACTTTTCTCCCAATATCTAACTTTTATTTAGAGCACAGCACTTTCTCTTCCCAGCATACGTAAGTGAAATACTCTATGACAATGTTGCCTACTAAACCTCCGGGAAGACGGGATAAGACGAGAGTTTGTGAAGGCAGGCTGGATTTGATTTTGACAGACGGGGTCCGTAACATTTCCAGACTGGGCATTTATGATCGCCTCTTTTATGCCCTCGCTAAGACAGATGGTAAGATACAACTCTTCTCGAAGCACACCAACGTCCATTGCGCCTGATCCTGATACTCTACCAATGAGGGGAAGATAAGAGACAGGAGTCCTGGCAGTGAATAACTCTATCGTCCACTTATCCACCCGAATACGGGTCTCGGATATAGCAGTAAAGTAAAAGAACCAGTATTTGGATTAGGCCTTAAGGTTCCAGCTAAATGCTCTATCTCATCAGGGATTGGGAAGAACCAATTATAATGCAACAAATTTTCTATAGTTCTATCAGAATCCACGCAGACTTTGTAGCACTGCTCATTAAGTCCTGCTAAAAGCTCATAAATGTGAAGGTTTCTCAGTGTATGAAGCATTCAAACCCATTAAACATTATTTCCTTTTCATTTTCCATTTCTTCTTCAAGTCCAGAAAACTAATAAGTTTAAAGCGCATTAAGAATCCTTTTAGTGTATAGAAGTGAACACAAAAAGAATATATAATAAGGACTAGGGCGATTGTTGACTTCTCTGCTTTTTAATACTTTCCTCTCCCGTTCCATCCTTCCGAGTTGTCTACTTTCATCTGCAAGAATCTTTACTTAAGAAACTTTGCCTCTTTGCGCTTATTTTTTCTTCTCTCTGGGGAAAAGAGAGAAATAAAAAAATAAAATTACCTTAAATATATTTATGAGATGAAAAGAGGTCAGTTTTCCGTATGCTTTTGATAAACTGTTGGAGTTGAATTAAATTAAAGTACAGCGATATAATTAGCTACCATGAATAGCTCTTGTATAAATTAGCAATCTGGAATAAATAGGCTCTACATTTCAGAAATCACAGCCTTTTCCACAGTTTTTATTTTCTAACAGTGAGTAGCGGAAGTGTTGCATTCCATCCAAAAATTTGATGTCAAGATTTCACAGAAACTATGTTTCTAGGCCTCCTGAAGCCAAAATAAGCATTTTTAGAAAAAAAGGTGCGCGCGCGTGTCTGTGTGTATCTGTCAGTCTTTGGACAGCATAATTAAAAAAAAAAAAAAAAAAAAAAATGTGTTGCACTTGCATGACCTGCTCTGCTTTTATACTAATCATTCTTACAAATACTTATTACTATATCTTCTTCGTGTTAGTTAAGATAAACGTTTGTACAAATTATCTTACTGCTTACTTCCTTCTAGGTGCAAGAGCAAAGTTAGGCTTTGAGCGATAGTCCAATCTTTTAAAGCGTTGAGATTCTGTTCTCTTTGCACACTTACCATATAAAAAAATGAACAACGGTAATCCATTTCACGAAAGTTTTAAGTTTTCCGAAACTCACACACATAACAAGGAATATTTCCGAAATGGTTAATCCTACAAGAAAATTTATTGAGACATAAATTGTGTATTTTAGCAAGATCTACATCTTTTGTGGAGTATGATTTGGTCTATCTCTAACGGTTTACCAGTTATGCAAAAGTCGTCCAGAGTAAATACCACTACAGGGGCTATAGCCAGAAAATTCAAGATGTACATTTCATTAGTCATAAAAATATCTCAAACACATGACATTTTAATCAAAATCTTTAGAGCCATTTTCAACAAAATCAAAATGTTCGAAAAATGTTCCATGTAAAGGGTAGTTTAGGGTGGGGCTATTTTCTTCAAAATCTTCGTGTCACATCCTTGAAAGACATTAAACTTAAGTATCAACTTTGGTTTTTAACCGACTTTTCGTTTTTGAGTTATGCTTTCCACAGACACACACTCGAATCTTTTTCTAAAAATGCTTTTTTTTTTATTATTCAGGGTGTCTCAAAATATATATTTCCGGAGAAATCTCGACATCGAAATTTTTGGTGGAATACAATACTTCCTCTACTATACGTAATAGAGAAAGTAAATGAGAAAAGTCAGTTAAAAACCAAACTTTGTTACCGCAATCGGAGAGTAGCATCATTTGGCATAAAGCGCTGAAAGCAATTAGGTCGGCAAAAAGCGCTGAAAGCAATTAGGTCGGGATCAAAGCACAATAGCACCAGATCATCGCACGGAACGTATATAAACTGGCCGTATGTAGGTCACGCGCTCTCTTTGCCTTAGGGTTGGTATGACGGCTTTACTCTGCACTAGTCTGTCAAAGTATATTTGAACTAGTGCCTCAAGATCTACATGAGCTCCTCAGGTAAGTCTGGGTGAAGTTGTGAAAACCCTGGCCCCTGACTTCTAAAACTTAATTCCTTCTCCACTAACGTGCAAATATTATCTGCATCGCTTATAGCAGCCATGTCCAAGACCAAAATAATGTACGTGTTTATATAGTAAACGACAATCTTCAATAAACAGTAAATTATGCTTCCAAATTTAGCATAATATGTGTTATAGATATTTTAGCAGTGCTGAGACAAGGAATTGATATTGTAGTTGTATTTTTGCGTTTTATTTGCTTTATTCGAGAAAAAAGTTGCTCGCACAAGTACTTGCAGGAAAATATTGCCAATATAAGAGCGCTAAATTGTCCTAATATGAGGATATTTATTCTTAGGAGCAAGTTTAAATGCCTCGATTCCTAAACGCTCATTTCAAATACTTTTAACAAACTTTTATACAGCGACGTCATTCAATTACAATCCACCAGTGTTTATTACGAGTAGATGGCATTCACGGCAAGTGAAGGGTTGTGTCGGTAGGTACAAAGTGCAAGTGACGTATTAAAAAGCTTATTCTTCTATATTAATACTTCTGTGTTAATCAAGGTAAAAAATTTGTAGAAATGATTTTACTGCACATTTACTTGTAAGTACAATGTGAATATGGGAATACACTAGGTTTCAAGGATGGTCAAATCTTTTATAGCTGGTCGTTATGCGATGGCTTTGACACTCCGTTCTCTTTGTACGACTAAGCGTAAAAAACAAACGAATATTGACTTCCCATTTGAGAAAACGAAAATATTTGAAAGTTCAAACCAATAGCAAGGAAATGGTTGATTCCCCAAGAAGCTCATTTGACAGAAACCATGTGCTTTAACATGGTCTGCGATTTGTTATTATTTTATGGTTTACCACTTGTGCAAAAATCACTCAAAATAAAGAGGACTTCCGAGGTTATTTTCATAAAACTCAAGATATCCATCTAATCATCATTAATATCTTAAACATATGGTATTTTTATCAAAATCGTTTGAATCATTTTTGAGAAAATTAAGGTTTTTGAAAAAATTGCATATAAAAGGTAGTTGCGGTTGCGCATTTTCTTGAAAATCTTCGTGTCACATCCTTGGAAGACTGTTTAAGTTGTGATGTTCACACATGCACACGCACATGCACACAAACGCACACGTGCGCACGCATACATCCACACATGCGAATACGCGCATACACACACATATTTTCTAAAAATGTTTGTTTGGATCCAGGGTATTTAGAGACTTTTCTTCCACATAGAAGGACTCAAGGATTTTGAGGTTAAATTTCTATACAGTTTTTGTATGGATTGCAATTTACTTTCTCTAACTACTTACTAAAATTAGCGGTTAGGGAAGTATTATGGTTAGGAGAAAATTATTTTAAATTTTGATGTGACCGGCAATAAGCAAACATTTGTCAATTTAATGTCAGAGCACTGGAAGTTTTTGCGCAAAATGCGGAAAACGATGTATTCCCCCAAAGTTCAAATTTTCTACCGTTTTTACTCCAAAAATTGTATTTGTGTTACTTTGGTTGTGTTCTGTAAAATTACATAAATGCATGACATTATGCAGCACAAAGAAATGAGAATGACATTAAGGAAATGCTGCTTGTAGTTTGAGGTTAGGTATACATATATGGTTGAGAACTATCAGAAGTAGTTACGCTCCTTACAACAGTTGAGTGCAACAGTAATTAACTGCACATTCCACCGTGCCATCCTTCCGCTACGTCATTAGGTGAGTCGGAACACACAACTTCCAGAACAAAGTTAAAAGCCTGCGTGCGGAATGTTAATGTGCCGTATTTAAAGAAGGTAGAGTCTGGGGCGTATTCATCTGTCTTCAGACTTTCACGATTCTTGCCTAAGTAGGTAATTTTAGAAGCGGTTAAATAAAATCGCTGTTATCCATCATAGACAATATAGTGAATTCGTTCCGAAAATTTAATATTAAGTTTTACAAGAAATACACGTTTCGAAGCCTCTGAAACACAAAACAATACACAAAGAGAAGGCTTTCAAAGTTTTCTCCA
The DNA here is from genome assembly GCA_030765045.1 of Tenodera sinensis. Lineage (NCBI taxonomy): Eukaryota > Metazoa > Arthropoda > Insecta > Mantodea > Mantidae > Tenodera > Tenodera sinensis. The sequence goes on along the minus strand of CM060961.1, from coordinate 42,321,098 downwards.
TAAACACCACCATGCACGAGAAATTTTTCATGTTGTTTTCTTTTTCTAAAATGATTTACCCAATAATTTGTATCTATTCTAAAGGTAATGGCTACTAAAACTACTAATTTTCACGAATTTTGAGCGATTTAGTTCAAATTGTTATTGACTTGTTCACCTGATGAAAACAGGAAAGTATTTCTTGTCCTATGCATGCAATTTTCAACGAAATTTTCAAAACATACAACCAAATCAGATGAGAAATGTGTCATGTCACCAAAATTTGATAATTTAACACTTTTTAATCTTATATGTAGCGCGCTTGCCTCTGTCACGGAGGACCCGGGTTAGATCGCCAATACCAGCATGAGGATTTTTTCCCGCTGAGAGGACTGGGACGGGGTGCACTCAGCCTCGTTAGGTCCCTGGGAGACCAATTGAGGAGCTACTTGATGGAGAAGTAGCGGCCCGAGATCGCGAAGACCACATAACTGGCCGGCAGGGCTCGGTGCACTGACCACGTCCCACCCTCCAGTACTGCACGCCTGTAGTGGGCAGAGATGGGGGACGCAGCGACTGGGCGGCAAGCCAAGGCCTTTCCTGGGCTGTAGCGCTAGGGGTTTAGCTGTTTTACACACGCCCACACAGACATACATACACACACAGATACAGGCGCGAGCGCGAGCTTTTCTGAAAATGTGTTTAATTTCTAGAAAACGTATTTCCAGTGAAATATGTCTATTGAATTATTCTGTGATGCACAATAATTCCTCTGCTGCTAGAGATAAATAGTACAGAAATTAACAAGATTCAGCTGTTAAATATACGTATGCTAAAATGTCGGCAGTTTGGTTTGTCCCGCGATTAATAAGATGCAGAATGTAATGCCCCAAAGAGTCAAGGTCAAGCTATCTCAGATACTGATCCGACAATGGGGCGGTCAACAAAGTTGACTATGAGTGCAACAGAACAAAGCGCTTCCACATTGTTCGAAATACTTTTCACTTGCAGGTTAGTTACGAGAGATTCGAGAAGAAGGTGAATTTCGAGAAAAATCCGTGCTGCGTCATTCTCGCCTATATACGGCAAGATCAGCCAGTATTTATGATAGAGCCGTGAAGCGTTGAACGAGACAGTTATTAGTCTTTAGTTTGAAGTGTGTGTGCAGTCAGTGTTGAGAGAATGTGTTAGAGACAGCTATAGACATAGAGAGAACAAAGCAGTGGTGGATGCACTTAAAACTATTTTTAGCTTTCTTTTGAAAACTTAAGTAGCAAATATGAGTAGCGTTGATGGTTGATAAGGGAAACTTTTAGGAAAACTGGAATTATTGTGTTATAAAGCTAGAGCTAATTATATGTGATCACTTTCGATAGAAGCGTACATATTATAGATGTTGGGCTGTTTTATGAATAAACCTCCAAGTGCAACAGGTCGGAGAGCAGTGAACCAAAGTTAGCAACCCCTCATCACAATGGTTCATTTGGTGGTCTTGTCTCTGCCTACTTGTTCCAACGTAACGTATTGGCAAACCTCAGGACCAACTCGGTACGTCTTAGTTTTGATTCATGGCAGCAAGACACGTACAACTTCTGCAGTACAGAGCAATGGCAAGGTAAACAAAACATAACTTACTGCCTCCCTGCAGGTCTCTACCCTCTCACTCTAGCTCAAGTTATAGCTTTTCCAATAATCGAACTATTTGAAATATCCCTCTAGTTTGTCATTATTTATTAAAAATGGTTCCTTACGTATCGACAGTTTGGGTAAGAAGCTACGTACATAGACATGACCTAGTAGTTGACAACCCTTTAACTACTCATCATCATCATCATCATCATCATCATCACGGCGGCGCCGTGGCCGAGCGGTTAGCGCGCTAGGTGGCCCAGGTTTGATCCCAGGGACCCGCATGTAATATTCGTGGTGGACGAAGCGGCGTCAGGGAGGGTTTTCTCCGGGTGCTCCGGCTTCCCCCGTCATTTCATTCCACCGGTGCTCCATCTTCATTCCATGTATCATCAGTGTCACCGCCTGCGGTGCCGTAGTAGTAAAAGCGGGCGTTAAACACTACAACAACAACATCATCATCGTCGTCGTCATCATAATCACTACCACCACGACCATATATATAATTTATATAATGATAATATTATGTAATTTCAATGATGCTGCGTCATAGTTTACCATTGGTTGCACTGCGCATGCGCAGATAGGGAAAATAAAAACCTTCTAAGTATAGAAATCTTAAATCTGGTATTCATGTCTGCTGACGCTGTCTTCTGGAAACCAAGCGGCATTCCACCCTGTCTCTCCACTGTTAAGGATCCAAATGTCTGAAGTCATGGCCTTTTGTACCTCTTCCATCCATGTCGTTGCTGATCGGTCTTTGTTCCTTCTTTCTGATAGGGCCCATTCCATAATTTGACCTAGAAGTCATTCCTTCGTCATTCTTTTTTTGTGTCCATACCATTGTAGTCATTTTGTTTCTGTTACATCCATAATGCCTAGTTCTTCGTCTACTTTCATCATTTCTTTTATCTGCCGATTCTTTATTTCTTCTTTTATTGATTTTCCTGTTTGCCTATCCATTTCTGTACCAAAAATTTTGTTTTTATTCCTATTAGAGATTTGCTATACTTCTGCAGCATAGGAATGTAAACATATCCTTATTCCACCAAATTTAATTTATAGCATCAGTTTTTTTCTTTGTTTCGGAAATTCTATACTCAATTTCTATATTACTTTTCCTTTCTTGATCTATTTTCCGCTAGATATCTAGATTCCGTGATCTATTATTTCTCCATTGTCTAGTTTCAATGGTTCTTTCTTCTCCCCAATAATTAAGTCTTTATGTTTATTTTCAGTCCCCAATTTTCATATTGCTTTAATTTTCTGGGCATATATTTCATATCATCATGGTCTTGAGTAAGTAAACTACATATTTGAACAACTTGGTGATTACTTCTACAACCGAGTACTCTCCTCTCCTGTGGGCTTACACATCCCTTTTCCTCATCTCTCCCCATGCTTCATGCCTCATACTTCATGATATGAATAGACATTAATCGTGGTCGCATTCATTATTGACTGGGGTAGAATTCATTGTTACTTATCTCACTGATTCATATCTACCTTTAGGCAATCGAGACATCAACATATTTTCCCCACGTGGAGTGAACTGGGTGATAGAAACTGGTTTCGCTTTACTGTTCTGAACACTTTTTTGTGATGTTAGTCTAGGTATAAAATACACTAAAATCTCTTACCCAGTTAGAACGAACATTGACTCAATGACAACTTGCGTAGGTGGACTTTCGACACTTCCGAACCCGAAAGAAACCTAACGGGATGAAGGGTGAAATGAAATGTTTAAGGTAACAAAACGGAGGGACAAGAATTCGTAGGATATGGAAATCCTTCCCAACATTCGCCTGGTGACCAGGGAAATCTCCGAAAATCTCATGGTTCAAGAACGCCACAAGTGTTAGCGCCTGAATCTTCCCGCTGGTTAGAACGGACATTAGGTTTCAATGTATATATAAAGCTCGAGTTTTTGGGCTCCCTACAACAGTTGTAGCTGAAAAAAAATAATAAATGGACTCCAGATTGAGTGTTCTCTGTAACTCTGAACAATTTTTCAGACGTAAGAAATACAAGGCGACTTTCTCAGTGAGAACCAGTGCAATGTTTCAACGAGAGACACTGAAATATGTGAGCATTAGATGTGAAACTGCAGTATACAGAGGAGCAGGTGCTCCTTGACAACGGCAATGGTCCGTTTTATCGGAAAAAGAGCTAGTCTGCGGCAACCCGCCTTGTTTACGAGCTAATGCTTTACAGTTAACTGTTCTGAGACCTGCTTCATTTCAACTGATGAGATTCATTTCACAGCAACACCAGGATGATAAAAACAAAAATTTTAATTTATCTACTACGTACAGGTAAATATCATCTATTGCATTCCACCCAAAAATTCTATATCGAGATTTCATCGGAAATATACTTTTTGTGACCACCTATTTTCCGTGTGTGTGTGTGTGTGTGTGTGTGTGTGTGTGTGTGTGTGTGTGTGTGTGTGTGTCTACGAACAGTATAACTCAAAAACGAAGTAGTTTAAATATCACACACGCATTCATAGAAACTTTTGAACATAAATAACAAGTTTGGCCTGTAATGATAAACTACAGCAAATTAAAGAGTCCAGTTTATAACTCTGTCATTATTTGGCAATTTTCGCCTTTACTCTGTGCACCAGCCAGGAGCATTTGAAGATTAATGTGTAATAAAGAAAATTGCCTATAATTCCAGTAGAGCTGTAAATGTCGATTCGTTAGTTTTACACCATTTTCCCCAGAGATTAATCACAAAATTTAAAAGGAATCACAGGAAAGTTAGGGAAAGTTTTTGGAGTTGAGATGCGGTGAAAGTCGAGATAGACAAATGCCAAAACTTCCGTCAAGAAAAGCCTCTTCAGCATAAATAAGGGAGAAGATTAATCTTTCTACAAAAGTTTGTAAAGAAACTTCAAGAATCGAGTTAAGGAAGAGACGGATGTTTGCCAGATGCTTGGTATAACGTTTTGAAGGTACGCAAAACAGAGGCTGGAAAATGGAAGCCTAGTGGTTTATCTTAAGTCTCTTAATGAAGAGCCAGTCATTTGTAAACAGGATTATGGGAAATATTTTGGCTTCCTGATAAAACAATTAAATGTAACAAATCTTAATTATGAAATTATGAATTTAGAGAGAAAATTGAAACTCTCATAAACAAAGAATATTGTGTGATAAACCTAAAAGGTTAATTATGTATCAAGGGAACAATCAGCTAAATAAATATTTGGACCAGCAGACGCTTTCGTAGAGTGTTTTGAAATTACGAATAGATTTGAAGAAACTCTGTTTTTCTGCACTCACATGACTTTCTGTACTCCTGTACTAACTATTCTTACAAACTTTTATTCCGCCATCTTCATGTTAGTCGAGAAAAAATTGCGGAAATTATCGTATTGCTAATTTCCTTGTAATTTCAAGGGAAAAATGGGAATACCTTAGGCATTGAGCGATAGCCAAATCTTTTTAAGCTGCTCACTATATGAAGGCTTTGAAATCCGTTCTCTTTGCACGACCAAGAAATAAAAATATGAGTAACGACCTTACATCTGAGAAAACTTCAAGTACTGTAAAACTGACACAAATAACAAGGAATATCTCCGAAATGGTTCACTCCACAAAATAATGTATTTGAACTTATGTGTTTTAATATCTACATTTTTTGTACAGTAAGCTTTGATCTGTCTTATGCGTTTACCAGTTACGCAAAAGTCATCAAGAATAAACCGGACTACATGGGCTATAGCCAGAAAATTCAATATATGCTCTTCATTTGTCATAAAAATATCTCAAACATATGGTCGTAATTTTAATCAAAATCGTTACAGCCATTTTGCAGAAAAATCAACATTTTCGAAAAATTTACCATATAAAGGGTAGTTTACGGTGGAGGAATTTTCTTCAAAATCGTCCTGTCGCATCCTTAAAAGATGCAAAACTTAAATTCCAACTTTGATTTTCATCCGACTTTTCGTTTTTTAAAAATGTTTATTTTGGGTTTAGGAGGCCCCAAAACGCATATTTCTGGTGAAATCTCGACGTGAATTTTTTGGGTGGAATACAATAGTTCCCCTTCTTATTATAAATAGTAGAGAAGGTAAAAACACACACCAAATTTGATGTATATTGGAACGTTTATATGTACTTCCTATCCTTCTTCAAAGATATGCGAAAGCGGGGAAGTTGACGGGGACAAATAAGATCAGAAGAATTTACCGGTGAATGAAGCGATGAAACTCTTGAAGCTTTTCATCGAAGTTCTCGATGTACCTCAGGGCGTGGTACGGGTCCACGTCTTACAAGGATGATTAAATTTCCTTTTTATATTTTAATATACTTATTTATTGTTCCTTTATCACAAACGATAATACAAATATTCTGGATTGGCGTCCTTTGTCTCAAGCCCTGCGGGGTTCACACAACCCGAACACGGACTACGTAATTTTGCGAGTTCGTAATCTTCTTCTATCTCTTTAATGCCGCCTTACTAATTATATATTAGTTCTCTGCATTTTTACTCCTGTTAACTTTTAAAACACAATGTTCTTCCAATAAACACTATATGTCGATAACTTTTGAAATTATTCGCGGACTTTTCGATTTTCACATGACGCCAATCCCAATAATACATGAACAAGAACATGCTAAGACAATTGAAGATCTCTATCATTGCCCACTAGGACAATGATTCGCAATTTTAGGGGGCTTTTTCTGCCACCGCTACAAACACAAATTTTAACTATTTTAGGAGGCTTCTTATAAAAGTATCGCCTCAATATTAAGGTACCAATGATAAAAATATTTGAACTTATAAACCTAACACCCTGTGTGTAAATGTGTATTAAAAGTTTGTCTGGATTAATTAGAAGAACGAGTGGAAAATGTCATAACTTTTAATTCACTGGTCCAAACAATGGAAAAAATACCCGAGCATGATCTCTGTGTAATCAGAAAACTTCAGAAACAAATGACAATATATATTTGGATTGCATTGTACCTCGCACCTGCTTTTAATAAGCAAAATTTTCGTAAAACAATTTTCCAAGCTAACTCTTAGAGCATATAAATTCTTGGTAGCACCAGATGCGTTATCGTGACCTCGTTCTGTCTGCTGCAGCGGCCTCTTAAGACACTCAGACCAAAACCTTTTAATAAAGTTTATTTTATTTAGATTCCTTAGGGGAATAACAGAAGTATAATGAAAGTTAATTAATTTGCTTTGTTCTGCGCCGGGAAGTACATGTTTATTTTTCTCTTTCCGTTTACTGAGTAAACTTCCATGCGTATTTCAGCCAGTTTGTTATTTAAAGCTTTAGCATTAAAGTGCATACACACCTGAAAGAAGATTATTGGTACAAACGTTGTTTTTAATTAAAATAATTAAACGCCCAAAAAAGCCTACAGGGTCGTGGTACAGCCTTCGTAAAATTAGCGTATATTTCCATGATTAAGAAATATATTTTAATAGGTTTCTACTAGAGTAGAAGTGTTGGTGATTACCGTTTTCGGATAAAGTAGACGGGAATGGCAAACATATTTACTACGGAAAGATTACGTCAGCACAAGACTGAAGTAATATTGAAGTATGTATTGGATTCCACAGAAATGTGTTAGGTTTCACCAAAAACACACATTTTGAAGCTTTCTAAATCTACCGAAAATACTTTTTAGAGAAAGGTCCCCGAGAGGTAGCGTTGTACGAGCGTGCGCGCGCTTGCTACACGAAGATTGTCATGAAAATACCCCCATCCCTGCGGTAATAAATTGCCTTCCACCCGGTATACATCCAGTCACAGTATGGTAGAAAGTTGTTGTTGTTTTCTAGTGCCTTGCATCTGGCAATGAAGCCATTAGCATTCGTGCTTTCCAATACTTTTGAACTGTAGTTTCTTCTGATCTTAATGCTTCACAGGTCTTCAAGTGTTCTTCATTCATTTCTGCTGGATCGTTACACAGGACACATATTGGTGAAGCTGAGATACCTGTTCTGTAGAGATGACTTGCTAAGCAGTCGTGATTTGTCAATAGTCGGAAGGCTGCAACCGCAGTTTCCCTTGGTCTCTGGGGATTATATCTGGGTTGGAAAGTAGTGTAATCCATTTTTTATCTTTGGCATTTGTTTCTATTTCTTGTAGGTATGAATGAGAAAATTGTTTAATGATCAAGCGTTTTATTGAGGAATATGAGAAATTGAATTTAGACTTTTGTTTTATTGTTGTGCCTTTCTTTGCAAGTGAGTCTGCAGCTTCATTCCTCATGACTCCACAGTGTGCTGGAATCCATTGGAGATGAACAGTCTTATTAACTTTTTGGAGTTGTGTTAACATTTTGGTATGGTAGAAAGTAAATGTTCCGATTTTCGAGTGCATGTCTCATGCACAAAATAATTCCCAAATATAACATGTTTGCGGTAGATTATCATGCATATTGCACAAGTTTTAACATTTCGAAATGACCATTTTCCATGTGTGAGTGGCAATGGTGTTCACTGTTGGTGTCTATCTTTAGGTTGTCGGTCTGGGTGACTCAGTTGGTTAGACTGGTTTCATGGTTTCATCCGTGCTTTTCTATGATAGCGGCAGACGGCAACGAGCGTCGAGGTCGCGGAAAGGCAAAGCACCGCGGAGCCGGTTCGGAGATTGTTTGCTCTCCCTGACATTCTAAATCTCTCCTCCAAACTCTGTCATATTCCTAGTTGACATATGGTTTTGAAAGTCATTATTCAAAATAAGATATTTCCCTTCTTCTACTTAACCTATAAAAATCACTAGGAACAAGAAAATACACTATCCCTGTCCAACAAAATAGCTATGAAACTCTAAAATATGGAACCCGTTTACATTGTCACAGTCTAGAATCAACAAAAGCCACACCTTGGGATGCGTCTCTCAAAGTCATTTTTGTTTCTCTCGCGTGACGTGACGATATTTCACTCTCAAACCAACACGTACCTAAAAGGAAAGGAGATACGACAGCTCTGTTCTTCTGGTAAAGTTTCTCTCTGGAGATGTTCCGCAGCATGTTGCGATGCACACACACACACACACACACACACACACACACACACACACACACACACACACACACACACACATACACACACACACACGCAGTTTATGTCGAAACTCCTACTACCTCTGTGCGGCAACACGCACCACACTGCAGCTTTGACAATAGTCGACGACTCAAAAGCGTGTCGCAAATGAAACTTGGTATCAGCCTTCTGTGCATTGAATAATCTATCACTGTGTTGAAAATACACGAACACTAATTCAATTCCGGCAAATGCCACAACTTTACAAATAGTTAATGTAGATCGAGGAGATCTCCTTCTTGCCTATATTATTCGTGATTAAGTGCATAAACGTGTCTATACTCTTCCTAAAGTAAGAAACACACTTGGGGTAACAAACAAGCTCCAAACCGTGACTGCAGTAGATGATCTCATATATTCTTTATATTATTATGTTTAATATGTACTAATCGATACTGTCTCAAAATGATAATGCGACGAATCCCACTTCTGACACCAGTGTGACAAAATGACAAAATGCAGTCCAATTACTTGTCCTTAATATATTTTCTTCCAACTAAATGCACAGTCACGCAGTTTTATTTTACTGACGTTAACACAGTCTACAGTCTTTCGTGATATTACAATACACAACTGTTTTCTTCTCGTAACCTTGGCTCACTCCTTTCTGTCTTTCTTCACTTTATCTGTCTCTCAAACAGCAGACTTGGACGTTACAATCACTCAACGCTCATTAACTGCTTCGCTATCTTCCTTTTTACGCGACCGTACTCATGCAGCTGACATGCACACTATAAAAACTGATTGACTTTAAACTCTCGTTTTTTCACCTTCTTATATGTATAGAAAGGTTCACATAACACGGACCTTTCTCGAACTTTACCTTTCTAGAATTTCTAAAAATACGCCAGCCGCCGGACACTTCTCGAATAATTTCGAAAACTCCTTTGACGTGCCACGCTCACGTGGTATGCGTTCAGAAACAGTCGCGGGAGGTAACCTGACCTTCAGCGTCTTTGGTGCACGTACTTTCTGTGGTGTGAGGCAGCCTGCTCCAAGCCTTCGCTCCCGTCAGCCAGCGTCACATCTTTTACGGTTTTGTAATACACTATATTTTCACTGTCATTTGGAAATAGAAAATCGAACAGTTATTGCGCATCGACTGCATATGCTGTGCACAAGGTGTGTCTCTTAGAACAGGTCCAGTATTGTAATATTTTGATGTGCAAAGATTCGCTTTACGCTTATTAAAAGAGGGTATTGGTTGTAACCGCCACAGTTACTTTAGTGTAACGGTTTACAAGTAATGCAATTGTTACGGAATACTCGGCCTAAATTTTTGGGAATACAGTGAAGTATTATTTTTACTGTCTGGTAGTAAATCAAATGCGTAATAGAATTTTTAATCTCCAAATCCTAAAAAAGAAAAACACAAAACAGAGATAAGAAGTAATTTTTTGCTAAAGGTTTGTGTGTGTATGTACCTATGTCTAAACAGTATACTCCTAAACCGAAATGTCGGTCACATAAGACTTCCAAGGGAGCGGATAAATATTTAGCCCCACCATGCCAAACTACTCTTTTGATGGAAAATTTCTTGTTTTTTATTTTTCAAACGGCTCTCACAATCTGAAATTTTCCGGCATTATCTTTGAAGTCCGTCACAAATAGTCATATTAAATGACTTCCAGTAGATTGTAAATCGATTACGGGGATTTTTCTCCTTTGACAATAATCGAGAATGGAATCATCCCTCACTTTAAACCAGCTTCAGCTACAATAATGCCAACCCTTCGACAACAATCGACAACAATGGAATCAGCCCCCACTTTAAACCACTCCACGCAGCACTCAAGCCAATAAACAAAGCCCGGATAATCATTCTGTATTTTATGTGAGCGGCCGTGAAAGCTTACGCAATTTAATCTTTGAATATTCAAAATTATGCATACGCTTGAAATGCCCATCAAAAGTAACATTCGTCATTATGTTCATAATAACTAGGCACTATAAAGTCACTGAGCAATACCTGAAGCAAGTTTAAAGGTTAATACGCCAATATACAAAATTTGTCATGTTTAAAAACACAGTAAATTCATTTTATTGTATAGAAAAAATCATGAGACCCACTGAAGAAATTTAATGTGCCCAATTTAATTGCACAAGTTAGTTTTAAATTACAATACTTTGAAAGAAATTACAATTTTGAGTGTATAAAATTATACGACTTAATTTATTTTACCATTGGACCACTGGGCGATGCAGTTTACGGCTAAACGTCGGCATGATTTAAAAAGCCAACAGAATGCGGCCCATACCTAAAGCCAAGTAAGAAATATTTTTAAACTGCTTCTACAAACAATCCTTACAAAATATTATTTTTCCCCTCCTACTTCATGTTAATTGAATAAAAGTGTGCGGAAACATTTTTGAGGGCACATTTCGTTGCAGATACAAGCGGAACACAGGAGACCGAAGCTATAGTCAACTGTTTAAAATCGGGTATTGTGCTGGCTCTCAAATTTCTTATGTTTTCCATGACATCGTGAGAAACAACTGAATGGTGGCAGTTTTTCAAGAAATAAAATTCCAACCAATAATAACCGACATCTCGATAAATGCCATAAAATAATTGTGCGGTTTTAGGAATTCAACTTTCTTGAGTTTATCTGTCTCAAATTGTTTACAAGTTAAACAACATGCACAAAATTTCTTCCGTTTTAAGGATTTCACAGGTTATTCTCAGAAAATGTGAGATATGCATTCTTTTGTTGCACCTTTAATATTTTTCCGATTTGCTTTTGGTTTATGTTATTCTTTATTTTTCTCTCCCTCTCTCAGACAGACATTGACACATACGCACACACTTACGTTTTTTTTTAAAATGACATTATTTTCTTGTTCAGGGAGCTTTAAGGCACTAGTTCCGATGAAATCTCCATACCAAATTTTAGGGTGGAATTCAATACTTCCTCTGCTATTAGGACGTGGTAGAAAAAGGATTTGTAGCACTGTATACGTGTAATCCGATGAACAACCCGCAATTTGTCTTCCAGCTTCTCTTCTTTTCTACGCTACAAACATCTTAAACGATGTATTAAGCACTGCTGAACAATTTCGTTAGGAGAAGCACTTACATTTTCGAGTGTTTCAAGCAGTGAGATTTAATTATTGCCTGGATCTGGGGCAACTACGAGGATCCTTCACAAAGCCACGTAATATCGGTTAGAAATTCTTGCTGAAACAGTAAAGGGGGAAGAATTTCAATAGAGTATTGAAGAAATATTTCCGGTCTTAATTTAAGGAGGAAGCAAAAGCAAGTTTATTGTAGAGATGAAATTCATTTAATTTGTAAGATTTGGAGTTTCTGGACTTGATTTACCTAGAGAAGCGTGGCTGTATTGCTATTCATCGTAGCAGTGAATCATGGACAAATGCGAGTTTGTCCTTTAGTCGTGTACTTTATCATTTCCTGGTTCTGTATTCGGGTTTCAAATAACATCACATATGTAAACCAGTTTTGAACGAAAATAATGTATAGCATTTATTATTATACAACTGTGACGTGAAGAGCAGCAGTGATCGAGTAAAATGGAGCAAATGCATTGCTGTAAACATGATTTACTCTGTTGTTCCTTCTGTAATAATTGTCATATGCGTGGACTTATGCAACACTATAATGGTTTCTTAGTATGCAACCTTCACACACGATACAACTATGTGTATTACTCTATGGCGAACTTAAAAGCCAGCATATCGTAATTTGGTGCTGTGAATAAATAAATATTTGAGGGGACAGTCCTTTTATCTGACATCGATCTTGTCATATAGATTCATTGCTTCCTGGTTTAGACATCTCCATTTTAATAATATGAATAAGAGATACAGCATTAGGGCAAGGTTAAAGGACACAAAACAAGCTGCTGAAATGTTATGTTGCTTTCTTGTTTTCCTCTCATTAACGCCAGCAAAGAGTATGTAATAAATGGGACGTATAGCGAATTGTTTTTCATAATTTCACTGATGCACTATGTAGCCACTAAAGAATTTGTACCCACTGCAACCGTTCGGGAAAAAATATTTATTATGATTAACAGGATAAAAGACAGAAAAATATACCTCTTTCAATAAATTTCTAGAATAGGTATGCAAATAAACATATAGGCAGAGAAGGTATGTGATTGTAACGCATTAGGGTTTTAAAGGTTATTTTTTGTTCATTTTCTCTTTTTTGAACTATACGCATTGATTTTATATTTGATACTCATTATGAAGAGCCTACATCGTCGACTCATTATTTCCATCAGCAAATTTACTGTATTACATTGTAATGAGGATTTCTATAGCAATGAGAGAAACAAATGAAAGGCGGTGCTCGTGCCATTTTATCTGACCTCATGGGGCCCGCAGAAGTGCAGCGATTGAAATCTCTAACACGCACTTGCAATAAAAGCTGTTTAGCCAGCAGGACGGGCGCAAATATGTGCTGTGAATGTTAAGTAGATGTGGGCTGGGGCGGAGCGTTAACCCTAGCTTACGTTTCAACCCAATTTAGGTGCGTTCATCTCTGCTCTCATGTTACAACCTTCACTAATATTAAATCAACAGCTACCAAATATATGTTTATATTGTTAACTTATTTATCCTTTAACTGATTCAAGAGTAAGCATTATGATCGCATTTGGCTAAAAATTCGATGTCGAAGTTTGAAGGGAAATATATGTTTGGAAGTCTGCAGAATAAAAAGGTACAGCTATTTATAAAAATAACCATATGCTACATGCGCTATCGAGTCAAGCGTTCTCAAAACGAAAACAGACAAATACTGGATTCCGTGTACCGAAAAAGATACAATTTCTAACGTTTACAATTCGAAATTGTCGTTACTTCGAAGATTTTTTGGTCCCTTGAATCTTGTATTAAAGCAATGTAAAAAAATCACAGGTAATTCGAACTTCATTTTCCTTAATTCGAAGTTTTTGTTCATAAATGTCAGTCAAAGCTAACAACTGACAACTGAACACATCGTACATAGCAAACTTCACTCGCTGATACGGTGAACATATCTTATAGTAATAGCAACTGAAGTACGTCAAAACTGTTATCACAAAGCTGGCGTAGAACACGACATTTTATCGCACCAGAGTCGCGTTAACTATCTCACTAACTGGCTTACTCTCAACACGCTCTGTAGAGCCACTGGAATTTTCCAGAACCTCAGAATGTTCGGAAGGCGGGGAGAAGGGAATGTTTCACAGTAATCTCATATCTGAATAGCGCTTCAGAGTTTTCGCTGTCGACTGTCTCTTCGGCTGATCACACGCATGTAGACTTATTCAGCTTATTTGCTTCACTGACAATTTTTGTTTTAACGTCACGAGCTCTTGGTGTACGATCTTGTGCCAGATTCGCTGCTTGGATTGCTTGTTGGTTGACTTTCTTCCTCTCGACAGTTACATTTTGGTTGTGCCTGCGGCTGGATTTCTAGGTAAATTTGAGTTTTATGGCCTACAAACCTTTGTTGTACCGAGAACTTTGTCTTTTCTGAGCGACGATGCTTAGCTTGGGTCAATTCGTTTCTTTTAAGCTTCTGCAGGGCGACTAGGTATATGACATCCTCAACCCATGATTTTCGTTAGACGAATAAGCTTATATAAGCTTGTTCAAAGTGTTCTAATTTACATAAGGTGCACAGGCGAACCTTTACCTTGAACAGTTTGTCTATAAGGAAGCTCTGTACTATAAAGATTAGACTTGTATATGTTATATAGGTTGTGAGGAAAGACGTCATGAACAATTCTTGCGCATAGGGGAAGTTGCTTTTCTTCCCCCCTCTACAATGGCTGCGAAGGGGAAAAGTCTAGTGAGCTTGCCACGAATGGGTAAACATTACCATAATAGCGTGCAGCTGAAACAATTGCAGTTCTTATTAAAGTAATTGTTGGCACATAGTCATGGTTATAGCCAAATCACTCTGTTCGTTACAATGCTAATAATGTCATTAGCAATATGCACTAAAGCTATGCATTCACTCCATCGTGGACGGAAACGTTACGACTTCTGCGCACATGACTGCGCAACTTCCCATTCCATCAGTCTTTCAGGTGAAGAGTTGCCACTGCGCAGCTAAGGGAATTGCTCTTGCCTTGCTTCACGACCTATACCTACCTATTGAAATAGGTTCTATTTTTATTCTTTGTTTTAAGGGCTAATTCTTTGAGTGGGGGCATTGTCTTATCTTGTACCGGGTCTTGCTGTGATCTCATTCGTTTCCTCATTAGGTTTACCTCCATGTTTGATGTGATAAATAATAAGCAGAAGAACTATGCAGCTATTCACAATATTTACGTCAGAATAGGTATATTGATTTCATAAGTAAATTAATATGTAGTTAATTTGACATCATTTAGCATGAATGTATGTCCTCTATGCCTCTATTGCTTGGCCAATCACCTCGAAATTCGGCACGTATATGTATTTCTTCATAGGGAACGTTTGTACAGTCTCCATTTTACTATACATCATTCAGTCACTTACCAACATTTATTAATACGTTTAACTGTAGTTATTTTGGTACATATGCTTATCTTCCTCAAATTTCTAAACCATTTTAATTTCCCTTTCGGAGGCACCTCATCCGAAGCGATTCGAGTAGCCGAGATCGTTATAGCGATAGCAATGGACTGGCCATCCATTTAAAGTCGAGCGTGCCTGTGTCTGTGGTAAAGACGGGGAGCGCCCAAGTAAAATAACCGTGTAATGGCACACCTGGAAGCTGACGGGGTTATACTTGTTGAAATGCCACATATTACATTCACATGGTTTTCTCTACTGCTTTTTCTTTTACACATCACGATCGCATTTCTTTCTCTATGGCACTTCAATATAATTAGTACCATTTTCTATGATTGAAATAGAAATGAACACATTACATTCACACGATTTTGTCTACAGTCTTTTCTTTCATGAAACACAATCACAATTCTTCCTCTACTCCCTCTACAAACAATTGAATACAAGAGTGAGATTTACGTTTGTTACGTTATTTTTTATTCCAGCTGCCTTTGTTCGATATGCAAACTAAACGTCATGGAATTTATTCAATCGATATAAAACAGCGCAGTTTCCAATAGAAAATACACCTAACTCACGCTCTGATCGATCATGATTTTCATGCGGGCCGTGTTCCATTTGAATACAAGTGATATCTCTTCTTTGCCATGTAAATCACTGTAAATCACTCCGATTCTTTACATTATCGATTCTGTTTCAATCACCGGATGGTGCTTGAGTTTTTATGTTAGTGGTCCTCTTAGTCGTGTTTAAAGCAGGGCTTGGGTTACAGTCGCTTTTGTCGGTTTTTGTTACTCGAATTCGAAGGGTGCGACGAAGTTAAAAACAGCATTCGCAACAATGCCACAACAATCTCCACGGAAACAAACATAACCTATATATACGACCTTTGTGTTGTTGAACTCAATTACCAAGGTTGGTATTTAACTGGCATTTTGTTTTTGATTTATGCTATTTAGAGAAACAGACACGCGCGCACATTTTTAAAAATGCTTTTTTGAGTTGTATGACGCTGAGATTTCGGTAGCTATCGAAGTTGTAGTTAGAATATATACTACCTGTACTTAGCTAAGTTGTACAAAAACATAGCTAACGAACCATGTTATTAAAATCAAACTAGATCCAGTATAGCACTTAAGAGCCTTCCATAATCCTGAAGTTTAATTTAGTGTATGTTTCGTCATCTCTAAGCGGTAGAAGGGAGGTCTCTGATGCCACTGCCAGCCGTCAGTATGACTGTATTTACCCCGGTGCGTTCTGCAACTCTTTTAGTGCACGAAGGGTTATCTACTTATGCCGATTCCCGGTGGGCTGCGCCACCTGCTATAAGGACAGCATTTTAAGCACTGGAGTATTTATACCATTTTCAGTTCTTACTTTTGGAATTAAGAAAAAGTGTGATGATGACCAAGGTTAACATAAGGAATATAAAATCACATACTCGAGTATATATTTATATCGCGATAATATTATTTGCAACTTGAATAAAAACTACTGAACAACTTTGCCTTCGAATGTATAATATGTTTCTTTCTGAAACGTTTTGCATCTATTTAAACCACTTTTGAAAGGCATCAATAAACTTTCAGGAATGTTTTGCATATAAAATGTTAATCACATGCCTGCAGCTATTTCATGCATAAAGTGGCACAAGATACCGTGCAATAGAAAACTCTCATAAAAGCAGGATATAAACTGCGATATAAATTAACGGAATCCAAGTGAAGAAGCGCAGAGCAGACTGCGGGTTAAAGAAGAAGATTACGACATTCAGATTTATGCACTTCTATAACGTTAAGGTTATAAAACAGTCATTTTGACTGCTGCGCACTTGGATGATAGGTACTTCAACCCAAGTTGCTCGTTCTCAGCAATAACTTGCTCAGTTTCCACCATAAACAGTCACATTCTCCCTGCCATAAATAAATGTGCATAGATTGTGCTGAGATTGCTGTGTTATGGTGACGTTTTAGTATTCACCATTTGACACAAAATTATCAAAGTGAATTTTAGTAGCAATCTTTGTATTAAAGCTTTATTACGAGCAAAGTTATGCGCTATTCGCTTCAAAAACGTTTAGGTGGGGTTCGTGCTTTATTTTTCAGCTTAATGTGGGAACTCTTAAAAGCACTGAACCGTACTTCACTATGTGATTTCTTCAAATTTCGAAACAGAAAATACTCAGAGGGGGCTAAATCTGGTGAATAGAGTACTTGAGCAAGGAATTTGAACTTTAGCTCGTTGATTTTGGCCATAGTGATAACCACGTGGTCATTCTTTTGGTTTGTACAAATTATCACTAAGTCATATCTTTCGTTTTTTCAGAGTAGCCAACTGTATTCCATAAATCGCTGAAAAAAATGTATTACACATTGCAATTGATTAATAATCAAAATAACACCCCATTTAAATTTGACAATTGTGTTTTTAACAAATTGTACTCTTAATAATCAATGTATTTTTCCACAAGAAAGGTCATAATTATTACTTGTTAATATAAAAAGAGAACGAGACTTCTTTGAGATTATAAACTGGTTTTATATTACTATTTTGTTACTTTTGTATTAGTATTCTTTGTCTTTGGCAGTGCTACTGAAATACTCAAATCGAAATGAATACATTTTACGTTATTTTTATAGAATTTAATGTTTTGTGGTTAAATCTTTGAACTATAGTGTTTAAATTAACATTTTTTTTATTAAATATTCCAGATAAATATGATTTGACGCTCTGATGTTCCCACATAATTTTTCTCAATCTGCTATGATATTACTTGCAACAATTTGATTTTAAATAACAAAAGTTTACTTTACTTACCTACATGCGTGCAATATTCCTAATAAACTATTCGAGGTTGTGAGTTTCGTCAGTAGCCCAGCTCAGTACCAGTGCTGCTGTCAGTGCTGCGATCTCATGACACGCCAACAGACTAAACGAGACATAAGATGGTTTGTTATCCGCGACGTCACAGACAAATGCGCTAACAGTTCAACCCAGTAATGCTCAACCTTAAGCGAAAGATGGCAGGGCGAATTTATTCCCACTTATTCTTCCCGGAGCTATGACAGTCCCAAACAAACAAGTGTGTGTGTGTGAAGGCGAAATGTGAGGGGGAAAGGTGTGTGTTCTGTTGTATGTTGTTTCTTGATTCTTTTGAAGTCCCCTATTTTAGAAACTTGCACAAGATTGCACGGGACCAAGTTCTTATTTGAACGTTTTGTATTGGAAGAGATTCTTTGTTGTTAGAAACCAACCAGAAAACAGTAGTAATTTACTACAAGCAATAAAGCAAGTAGTTTTATTTCCGACTAATAAGCGATGAGAACCTTTTAACTATAATAGTTGAAGGTAAATATTACATTTTATTTTATTAATAACGCAAGTAGAGTAATTATGTTCCAAATTATATGTATTACAATAAATAAGGAATAACAAAACAGTTGTAAAACATGGCTTACTAGATTTTTGTATGTCAGAGCATTAATAAATTTAAAAGGAATAAAGTAATTGACAGTTATTTATTTTTCTTTTTAGGTAGTGTTTAACACCCGCCCTTACTATATGGGGCACCACAGGCGGTGACACTGATGATACATAGAATAAGCTTGGCAAAAGCCAAATATAGATTTCAATAAGAATACGCAAACATAGATAAATATACCAAACAAAAACGCATATGCAGGAGGCTGAGGTTAAAACTTATCAATATAACCACCACTTCACATTTCAAACCATGCACTTTGTAGAAAAATCTTCCTGGCTTTTAGCAGTGTGGAGACGGAGTAAAGCTAAATGTTCCAGGCAAGCGGGTAGTTTATGGCCGTGTTTTTCTGCCGCGTATATTATTCGAAAGGGGAAGGGAACCGTTCTTTTGTGTCAGTCAGAGTTGGAGTTTGCTGCCTAGCGTCTTTTTTCATCGAATATTCCAGAAACTGGCTTCAAAAGTCACGCAGTAGGGAGCCTAGTATCCTATCGGGAGGCAGAAAAACATCCACGCAATGCTTCGCGCAAAAATAGGCCCAAGGAGAGGCCAGACGTCCTGTAGACATATATGTGCCTCAGTATAAAAAGCAGCGTCTTAGCCGCCAGTTCTTGACAGTAGTAAGACGTGAAATCTCTGCCGTGGGTCGTCTGGATTAGCGCGCCAAAATTTATTATAACCGCGAGGCCACTTCCGCTAAAGGAAACACGCTGAAGGGCGAAAGTTCTAGAACACCTGCAGCCAAGGATATTAATGTGCTGATGGAGATTTAAATATGGTGGAGAATAAAACCCTAAGGTGTTAACTATACGCCACCTGTGATTGATTTCACACCTGTCCATGCGCCCTAGATCTACTATGCCCAGGTAATTCCTGCACAGCCGAACCCTTGCTCCTAAACAAGACATAATTCGATTCCCTAGAACGTCGAGGCCTATAAAATTGTACCCAAAACAATATAGGAAGCCAGATCTACATCGGAGAGGGCAGTAGAGCCGCCATTTGGAGGAAGGACCTCTAAACCAGCACTAACCACCCCCTCAGTTTCACCGTGACGACCTACGCGTCTCAACTTTCTCTTGTCTTGTGTTACGCTGGGGAATCCCGCACGTCAGCCGTTCGCTTATTGTGCTCACAACTTTATAGTATCTCAACGAATAGCGAAGGTTTTGGAAATGGTTAGTGCTACAGAATATGGACACAAGAAAGTAGATAGACGAAGGGGCCTTTTTACTATCCCTACTGTGTACTAGTACTATGTAGAGAACGTATTGAATTCTACACAAAAATTCGAATGCCAGATTTCACCAGTAATACGAGTTTTGAGACTAAATAAAAAATCTGAAGTGTGGCACTCACATAAATTTCTCTATTTATGTACTAACTAATCTTACAAACTCTTATTATTTTATCTTTGTGTTACTCGAGATAAATATTTGCAGAACTTATTGTTTATTTCCTTCTAGGTACAAGGGGAATATGGGAATACAGTAGACTTTGAGTCATAGTCTAACTTTTTTAAACCTTTGGAATTCCGTTCTCTTTCCACGGTCAAATAGATAAAAAGTGAATAACGGCTTTTTATTTCAGAAAAGTTTAAGTACCTATTGCAAAACTCACATACACAACAAGGAATATCTCCGAAATGGTTCACTCCAAAAATATACATTTAATTTGTCATAAAATATCTTAATCATATGAAATTTTTATTAAAATTGTTAGTCATTTTTAAGAAAATAAACACTTTCGAATAGTTCTCCATCTAAAGGGTAGCTTGGGCGGAGGAATTTTCTTCAAAATCTTCATGTTGCATCCTTAAAAGATATTAAACTTAAATAACAACTTTTGTTTTTGAGGGACTTTTCGCTTTTGACTTAGACACACACACACACACACACACGCACACGCACGCACGCACACACACACACGCACACACATACACACATATACACACATACGAGCACACACACACCTGCACACGGACCTTTTTCTAAAAATGTGTTTTTTTATTCAGAGGGCCTCAAAACATATTTCCTCTGAAATCTGGACATAGAATTTTTGGGTGGAATACAATACTTCCTCTACTTTTCTGTACCTAGTAGAGAAAGTAAAAGGCTAACAGCCAGGTCAGATTAGGGTAACTACCCAAGCTTTCAGCGACTAACTCTGCTGCCATCCTCAGGGGAACTGAATCTAGGCTACTGATGTTGCGATATTATACTATATCGTAAATATTTGACGAAAAGTGTCAAATCACACAAAAAGATAACCTAAAATACCTTTATTTCAATTAGTGTAGTTCAGCTTACTCAGCATTGCCAACTGAGAAAAACGAAACGCAAGAGTTACATGTATTTCGATCTTTACTTGTAATAACAGAAAACCAGTTCATAGTCTCAAATTAATATCGTGTTATTTTTAACATCAACAAGTAGCTCTTCTTCTAGAAAAATCCACGAATTATTAAAATAATAATTATTGTTAAAAACCCAGTTGTCAAATCGCAATTGTGCTAGTTTGATTGTTAATCGATTGTAGTGTGTAATTAATTGTTTTAAGCGATGTATGGGATACAATTGGCGACAATGACTAAACAAAAGAATGATCTATTGATAATTGTTACAAAACAAAAGAATGACCAGGTGACTGTATATGATAATTTAACACCTCTATGTATTAAACAGGCATGTATCGCTCAGTATAAACGGCTTTATGTCTTATTTTATTTAAATTGCTTACTCTACCGATAGTAATGTGAACACACCTAACAGCGAAGTGTTTTTTCAGGTAAAGCAACGCGTCACTGATAAAGGCAATGAGTCTGTGATGGATGAGCTGTCAAACAAAATCACCTTTTAGTTCACTTCACTAAAAGCATAATGAATTTAACTCGAGAATGGTTCAACGATTTGCTATCATTGCATAAATAGCTAACTGTATTATATAAGGTAAACAATAGCTGGTGTTGTACTAAATAAAACACTGAGCAGAAAAGTACACACAGGAACAGCATGTCAATCACATGTCGAATCTGTTACGAAAGGGAAATTTCCAGAGATTTAACCAACAAATTATTAGCTGAATTACAAAGTTGAGAGGATATATAAGAGTCCTTCATACTGTGGATTTATAATAAACTTGCAATCTTTTCCTATACCATAATTGTAACGCTTCTTTTATTGGCAATAAAATAAACCACCTCTCTTAACAGAGGAAGAATTAAGTGCGGTTTACTGACTTAGAACGATTTGTCTTTGTCTTTTGACCTCCATCACTGCAAGATGGAGCCATATTTTATTAAAAGCTTTTATAGGTGACCTCCGGCTTATGTTGAAATTAAATATTTAGCTTCTTTTGTATGCAGTGACACACTTCATTTACTGATGTGTGGAAGAATTTTTAACTAGGGATGGGCAGAACATAACGAAACGCTTATATAGTAAATATTACCTTAGTTTATCAGTTAGCTGAGGTAGCGGATAGGAAATAACTAAATCCCTGATCTTGTTAATGGTTACCGAACCAGAAATGCATCACTTGTCTCACTAAACAGAGATTAGTTTACGCGAAATATTGTAAGTGGGCTGTGCATCTAATCAAACTTCCAGCGAGGAAACTACTAATTATCCCCTTTGCTGCACATGATTATGTAAGCAACTGATATTATCTGTATATTTTGTAAAGTTAATCAATGTGTGTTTGGGCGTTAATATTTCCCTTCTTTAACAACATGGTCATTCAAAACGTTATCCCATGTTTTATCTACCACCTATGAGAATATTTAAGCTACTATATGCTTAACCTCAATCATGTCTATGTTGGCAACAGTTGTGTAGTTACCCTTGGTGTATGTACTTACATTGTGTGATGTTTACTTTTGGGTTCCCATATACCTCAGTTCACCTGTACAATTTGTATGCATACGCAGGAATATATAGGCAAGTGTCAATATATATTTTGCAATTATAAACCAACGTGATAAAGCTGGAAAAACTTGTTTTTAGATTGCATCAGATAACAAAGTAATTCTGTGTCGACATATTGAAACGTAGTTACGGTAAACGTTACTGGTAACTGTTACATGTAATTGATGTTGCTACAGTAATAACTGTTACGCAAAAATAACTCTTTGTTACATCCTGTCTTTGAAGAGGTTGCACAAATGATTTTAAAGAAGAAACATTCTATTATGAGTAGTTTTGTATCTTTTGAAGTTATATATTTTTAATTATCTTTCTTACATTGTTGCGGAATCGTAAGAAAACCTCTTCCTTCTATGTGCTCTATCACTGCCCTCTTTTGTATGTTTTACATAATTTTACTGTGGTATCAGTTAACTGTTTTAGATATTGTATTGAATTCTTGTTAATTCCAAAATCTTTATGGTTAATTTCTTCAAGAAGAGCAATTTTACAACTTGCGTATTGATAAACACTAAGAAGAATTTAAATTATAGTAAAAAAACAAGTAATGAATAACATCCAATTAAAAAATGAAAGATAAGCACAACGCTTAAGGCATAGAGAGTTTACAGATTAAAAGAAAACAGGAATTCTGCTGTGGAGTATGAAATCGGCAATGTGTTACACAAACTGTGGGTTTTGGGTCTTCAGAGGTTTTATACATTAAATTCACACACACGCACATATTCATATTCCGGACTCTGCGGAGGATAAGCAATAATCTTGGTTATAGAAAAATTCCCACCACCACACGGGAATCGAACCTAAGACTCCTTGCACGATAGGCAGATGTTCTACCAACTGAGCTACGGAGCTAGCCCCCCCCCCCAAAAAAAATGTAAGATTTATACCTATCTACAAACTTTTAACATAAGATGGCCAGCGGAGAGTCAGAACGAGAAACAGAGTGAGTGAGTGAGTGAGAGAGAGTGAGAGAGATGAGTTATAGAAATTATTTTTTTCGAATTAAAAGTGATTTTTGACCACAGCAAATACTATTTAATGTAGTGACTTTTATGAACACCGAATCGTCTTCAGAAGTTCCCCAGCTGGCGAGACATCCAAAATTGAAACTCAGATTTTGTTTATGGATGCTCTTTAACTACTGGGGTTCACAGCCCCCATTCTATATTGCCTTAATTTAGCTTGGAGATTTTTCTTTATCAGGTTTGTGGTTCTTTTAAGCGTCTTAAATCTACGACAAGGGACTGCCAGCTTTACTTCCCTTTGGGAGGTCATGCTCAGTATTTTACCCCTGAAAACAAATCCGTCACTCTCCACCGGATTTGAGCTAACGACCTCGGGAACCAGAGGATAGCACTGATGACACTGGTAAAACATCGTAACATAATTCCAATCACATGTATGAAGTTGAGATGGTATTTATCCCCTTAAAATGGAGAAATATGTTCAATTTATATAGTTTAAATTGAAACATTGCATTTTGAAAATAAATTTTAAATTACATAAATATGTTCTAAGATGTATAATTATTCTAATAACCACGATAGCCCTTTTAAGTTACGCATTTTACCTTTCAATTGAACTGTTTGTCACTTAAAACATTTTTATTTCATTGGACTAATTTAAATAAAATAGTGTGAACTATTTAAAATTTGTCACATAAAGTAAAGTTCCAATCCCTGATCCCATATTTTCAGCACGAACTTCAACCAATTGTTTTTCATATGACTGATCTTACTGTTGCTAGACGATAATGATACCGGAAGGTGAACCCGCTGAAACAGCGAGTCTATTCTGGGACAAGGTCCATCGGTGGTTGGTCCATGAGCTTCTTCCTAAACTGTATGATGTGCTTCAACAATTTGGTGACAGATGTTCCGTAAAGTTTCACTGATCAAGTAGGCACCCAAGACATGTCTAAGACTCCCCATCTCTCAATGGCAACGCCAACAATGCATTTTGTCTTCAGTCCTGCCAGCAATTATACGTAGTGGACATATATATGGTAGTCCTTAGGTTGTCGTGCCCATCTATAGTACCGTGGTATAAACAAGATGACTCCTTTACCCTTCCAATTTCATTAACGTTATTTACACAAAACGCAAGTTTAAAAAATGGTGGTGATCCATCGAATTCGGTGAGATAAAACAGTAAACATAATAGTGGTTAGCAGCAGAATGGGCATTTCAAATAGCAAAGCTTTAATAATTAGGACTCAGTGTTATTGTATAATTTATATAATTGTATGAAGAGGCTCCTTCAAAAGGCGTCCCAACCTAAATCTGCGAGTGTAACCAGCAGATTCATGTACAGTAAATCAAAACTCGACTGGGATTTACCTGACTATTAAATAAATACGATAAAATGCTAATTAACTTGCTAAATTAGTGGGCTGAAACGCTTCCATAGACAGTTGCTGTTTCTCTTTGTGTTTTTGATGTCGTGCTGTTTTGGTGAAGCTAAAACAGCTGTGCGGGGAAACAAATGACGCTCACAAACGAATTAACAGGTGCTATGGAGCTGACAATTGGGCATACAAATGCTACGGACAGACAGAACACGCAAATGCTGCGGAGATAAAAAATGTTCCTTGTATCTATATATGTAAAGAAGCTTAGTACTAATAAATACATCAATAAATATATAACTTACATATATTATATTGCTTACGTCGCTAATTTCATAGCAATGAATTGTTTTTGTCCGGATGAATCCCTTACCAAGAAATTCCTACTAATCCAATTACCGAATACGTTTTTATACTATTTCGTCACTCTTTCTGAAGCGCCTTCACTAATTATTTGTCTGTATATTTTCTGTACCTAAGTTCTTTTTGAATGTCTACAGTTGAGGCCCTTCTAATGAATGAATATCGCCTACTTGTCATTGAACAAGTTTCCGCACTATACTATGCCACTTTCCACAAAAAGTACTTCATTCAAACTTTGATTTAAACTATATTATGGATTTGGGAATGAAGAATAAAATTTCAAATTTGTGTAAAGAACCTTTGGAGTGACAGCCATTCTGTTTGAATCAGGAAACCTTAAGAAATAGAAGCACTTGTTGCAGGAATACTTCGTTGGACATAACATCGTTACTTTTTGTGTGTGTATTCTTTAATGAATATCTGCCTCTTCCCTATCTTCACCTCAAAGCAAATCCAAAGAATGGTTTTTCCTTCATATCTTCTTGCGCTCCATAAAACCAGATCTCCTTGGATATGTCTCGGTTCTTTGGTAGGCTCTCTTCGCCTATCCTTCTCACATTCAAGTTGTTTTTCTTTAATTTTGTCTCTTATAGTAGCTTGCACTTCCATTTCTTCCAGAATTACTTCATTCTAATTATTTCCATCTCAGAAGTTCTGTTTGTTCTTCTTGCCATCCGAACTGGGTTCGCCAAGCATGATTAAGTTGTCTTTTATATTCGGAGCTTTTGAGCGTTTAATGTAGATTGTAATGCCCTTAACATTCTAATGTTTTACACTTTAAAGAGCCTTAACTGTTTACTGTTTTATTTATTAGTTTTTAGCTTTTGACAGTTTTAACTTTAGTCTGTTTTACCTTTCATTTTTTAATCTTTTACCTTAGAAGCTTAGGAGTTTATGGGCTTCCCTGTTTTTATTGTTTGACTTCGGGTCAAGATGACCTAGTTGTCGACGGACTCACACACACACACACACACACACACACACACACACACACACACACACACACACACACACACACACACACACACACACACACACACACACACACACAGACACACACACGTGCGCGCGCGCAATTTGTTTTCCTCTCTTTTTATTTGCCCAATTTTTGGACCATATTCTGTTATTCTCTTAACAATTTATTAAAATATACTGAAAGCATATAAAACTAAAATATATGTGGAGGTGGAGAAAATCAAGAGAAACAGAATTTGGTTACGATCTTTAGATTGCAAAGCAGAACACATACTTTTTGTTCACGTATCGCAAAGAACTGTCTCTTGAAAATAAATTTAAGATGCGTGTTATATTCTAGGTATAAAAAATACACCCAATCGTTATCCTAAATGTCATTACCATTAACTCAATGCTTTCTAAATAAGGAAGTATAGAAATTGCTTTAGATCGTGTGGGAACTACAAGTTAATTACACTGCAATTCTGAGTATATTTCTACTAACACTGCTTGATGCTGGATATTAAATTGTAAAAACGTCAGTGTTTGTTAGAAGGAAAGACTGGACTGGAACCACGGGAAATGGATTTACTTTTGTCATTTTTTGTGCAGTACCAAACTTCAGACTTTTTATATAACGGAATTAAATTCCCTGGAGCATGGATGAATAGAACAATTAAAACATAGCATGTTGATGATGCTTATCAACCGCTTTACTTTTTCCTTACTGTCTACGACCGCTGTTGCAGGAAATTATACAAGTTCAGTTTAATTATTCCAGACTAGAGTTGAAATATTCAAATATGAACAGTTTTTTAGCCGTAATTCCTATTTTTTCCTTCTCCAATTATCCTTTCTGTTTTTTCTTCTCTTCTACAAAGCAACAATTTATTCATTGTTTACCATGAGTGTGTTATGTACCACAAAACGCCAGCGATGTCATGATAATCTGTGATGTAAATGTTACAAGAGAAGCGAAAATCTAGTCAGTTCCGCTTATAATGATAAAAAGTATAATCAGTTAATTTTGTTAATGCAGATATACTCTTCTTCTACTTCACAGGTTAGACTCAATAGCCTGTTCCAGCGTAACTCACCATGTCATTCTCGGGCGTCCTATACTAGTGCTAGGCATAGCACTTATATGTGCAGCATATTATCTACTGAAGACGGAAATGCTCTCTAAATAAATCTAAACCAACCTTATTTTGTAATTGTGATTTAAATATTATTTTCATGTAAATTCATAATCTCAATTCGTAACTGTCCTTTTACTGTATGATGTCCCTGCTTTGAGATAAAAAACTGTTTGTGTTAGACATTTTTAACCTTGCTAATATATATTCATAGATATGTAAGAAGGTTCCTTTCCGTTTTCGTGATTTCGAAACAGCCGGTTTACACTACTGCTTGTGTACCTTTGAACGCATGTTGTTTGAAGGAGGTGCGTGAAGCAGGGCGAAGTATTGCTTTATCCTTTGCTGTGGTATTACGACATATCTTCAGCCGTTAGATTTACCGACCCCTGCCATAGTTGATAAACTTCCATCGAAGTTAAATATTTTGAAAACGTTGTAGTTGCAAATTTAAATCACCCTAACTAAGTTTTGTTCTTAAATATCCTAACTAACGAGTTTACTCGCCTTTACATGTCTGCATTTTCGTGATATTTTCCTGCCTGATCTGTATTTAGCAACTGGTTTAGTCATTTTCCGGGATGGGGGATCATAAAACGTCAATTAAAGTTGTTAATTAACGTCTGCGGTGGAATACAATACTTGACTACGTTTTCCAAGCTTATTATAGTTGTAATACCTTGGTGTAACTATGCACTATTAATTTACATGATGGATGCTTGTTTACCGAAGGGAAAGTGAAAATAAACAACCTCAAAATATACGACAGGCTTTCAATAATATCTCGTCAAAACAAGCTGTTCCACACAAACAAGGGTGGTATTTAGTGTTAGGGGTGAGAGGTTGTGCTTCTGCTCTGATCCCTGGCAGGTTTTTGTTTGAAACAAACAAGCATCTCGGTTTCAACATCACGTTTATTTACTATCGATTGTCAGGGTTTGAGAGGTAAACCATATACATTAAAATCGCTGTCTATTTTAAACCATCAATCGATATCCACTGGTTGCGGACACTCGCATACATCGAATGTTGATAAGGGTTTCGAAGTATTTGAACAACTATTCACATATGTGAATGTGAATACAAGTATTATAAGGGTTTCACATTCGTTTATTAGGACTGTATATAACGTGCGGCATGCATTTTTTACCTTCTCTACTACCTACATAGTGGATGGAAAAAGTATTGCATTTCACTAAAACTCTACATCGAGATTTCACTAAAAATTCACGTTCTGAGACTCCCTTAGTAAAAAACTTTTTAGAAAAAAGTCCACGAGTGTTTCCATGTGTCTAAACCATATAAATGAAGAACGAAAAGTCATTTAAATACGAAACTCGATGTATCTTTTTGTGACGACTGATATTTTGGCTAGTCCAGAAACTTGTCACTTTATTTTGCTTTTAAAACTGAAGCACAAAAGTACAGTTCTATTTTATCATTAACAGAAACTACAGTTCTGCCCAACTTCTGTATTTTTTTTTAAAATTCTGTCCTGCATTACCTTCTCTATTGGTAAGTAGAGGAAGTATTGTATCCCTCCCAAAAATTTGATGTCGAGATTTCATCGGAAATATATGTTTTGAGACCCCCTGAATCAAAAAAAAATGCCTTTTTAGAAAAAAAAGTGCGTGTGTGTGTCTGTCCGTGGACAGCATAACTCAAAAACGAAAAGTTGGTTGTTACTTAGGTTTAATGTCTTTCAAGGTTGCGATACGATGATTTTGAAGAAAATAGCCCCATGTATTTCCTGGATTGGAGGTGCTGAGTAAAATCGAACTACACTATAAGAAATGAACATATTTTAGCTTACTTTTAATAGAATTTAACATTTTCTGTTCAAATCTTTGCGACATAGCATTTAAATTCATATTTTATTTATGAAACGGTCCAGATAAATATCATTCGACGGTCAAAACTTTCCAGATCATTTCTCAAGTATTTGTGTTAGGTCAGGTTTTCTTCCCCAAAGAGTCTCTACTCGTCGGGAAAAATTAAAAATATTGAAATTGTAACGCCTGAGATAAGCCTGTCTTTCACTTAGCGAACGGCTTCCTGGGTATAATCAAATTTGTCTTGCACAGAAACTACAAGTATCTGCGCGTAAGACCGTGGAGTAGATATTAGTGAATAATTTTAATTTGCTAATAATGGCGACCCGAGGAAGCTCCCCAAAACACCCATAGTTCAGGAGGATCGGCCAAGGATATCGAACCCACGACCTCGAGAATGTGAGCCACAGGTGTTACCACCTGAGTTATTCCGCTCAATATGCTCAATAATGCAGCATGAAGTATTATTCAGTCGTTACACGATCATTTTGTCAACTTTTTTTATTACAAAGACAACCAACTATTTTTCTAGTTTTTCTGGCAGGAAGATTTTCCGTCTTCTAGATTTAAAATCATTTGCTACACGAAGTCACGAACTGTCTTTCAAATTTCCCTTGAAACGCATTCTCAACATCGCGAAGAAACGTCAGCCCTAGATTCCTGGCTTCGATTTCTTCCATTTTGTGACAAAGTCACTTTCCAATATCTCCAGGCACAATCTTTAACGCTAGCACTGTCATACACCGTCAGGGTAGCAGATAGAGGCATCTGTCTTTCTTTCAGACGTGCGGCTGGTAGTTGTAGGGCCCTAGGTACAATTGTGAAAGGGGGGAAGGCATTTAAGAGAAAAGGCCAATATCAGTTTCAAGAACTTTAACCTTTATAGATCAATAAGTTATACATTTAGTAACACGAATGATTTATCGGCATAGTGGACCTTTAAGCAAAATAGAAGGCAAAACGCATAGCAGAAACACAGGAGAAAAACAACAATTTCACATTACCCCATTCAACTTCAGCAAAACGAGGAGTTGGGCAGTATTCGAGCCTATCTGAAAGTGCCCAGAT
The DNA here is from genome assembly GCA_030765045.1 of Tenodera sinensis. Lineage (NCBI taxonomy): Eukaryota > Metazoa > Arthropoda > Insecta > Mantodea > Mantidae > Tenodera > Tenodera sinensis. Next base: position 42,290,793 of record CM060961.1, on the reverse strand, counting down.
GATTCACGTGCATATCTTACGGGTTACGAGCATTGCTTCCCTAAACTTTTAATTCATCCGCGCTAGAAGCCACTTCCCAGGCAATGGCGGTCAGAAAGCCATTCTAAAATACATGCCTTGAGCCTTAGTGAAAACAAACAACACGGAACCACTTACCCCGTGCACCAAGAAAGGAGAGACCCACGACTGACTGTCTCCATCGCAGTAAGAGCGAGAGGAACCCCCCCCCCCCAAAAAAAAAAAAAAAAAAAAAAATAGCACATCCTAGCGGGAAAACCCCGAGTCACGAAACAAAAGGTATGCTTCCATAAAACAAACGAAGTGCGATCAACACAAATAGATTCTAATAAAAGCATTGCAAGTATTCAGCCATATCCCAGAATAAATAATTTCTCGTTCATGTTTGACATTACAGCAATGAGAGAGACATTTCACCAAATTAAAGCAATGAAATACCTCAGTCCGCACGCGCATCCATCTCTGTGGCAGTAATCAAAAGAGCTACCTCAACATGGCCGCATATTAAATATCACATCACCATCGCCAACATTGGTAAAGGCGAGCCTAAGCATAGAAAGCACGCCCAGATTAAAATGTTTATATCACATGATTGCCGCTTCCTCAAAAGATGTACGTAAAACTCGTGAGTTTATGGAAACACAATACATATTTGAATGACAAGCATGTGGTTATGCAAATAATAAAATATGCCTGACTTCTTGAATATGCATTTGTAAGCGTTATAAAACTTCCCTAGTTCATTCCTATATCATAAAATAGACATCTGTGCCATACGCAAGTATAACTTCCAAAGGGAAATACTAAAAATATACGAGAATTTGCTTACTAAATGATTATAAAGCAAGAAAATGTGTATGGAGTGGAGCGGGGGTAAGTTAAAGAACCATTCAGTGTATTCTCGAAATTATTTCATCACTGAAAAGCTTAACTCTTTCTTACGAATAGGTTTATAAAATAGATTCTAACCTCGTTTCTTAAATTAGTAATATTTAAATAATTTAAGTTTCCTAACCTAGAAAATAATATTTGAGTCATAGAAGAGCATATTTGAAAGGAATGCTTTGTCCTTTACTTAACTATATTTTTAAGAAAAAACCATTTGTTACTCAATAGAAAACTCCCGTAAAATAAAACAAGTGCCGCCCATATTTCCTCCAAGCAACTAAGGCACAAATCAAATCAAATCTATCCTGCTTGTAGCGATACGATACAATGCCAACCTGTTTTGACAATCCTCAATGTAAGAACGGTTTGCCCTCTTTCTGTTGTATCTTTGATGCAGTATTATTAGTGATGGTAGGTGTTGTGTTGGAGTGTTTTGTTTCCCATTGTTTGATTGTTTGCATTATATCGTTTGCAGTTGGCCTAGTGCGATTATCTTTTGTCTTCATTGTAAATGTTATAGATATTAACGAATAAAATTGTGATAATAAATACACTAATATTATTTCAATTGTGGCCTCCAGAGCAAAGAAGACTATCTCATTAGAAAGACTAAAAGTTAATACATCGACGTAACATATAATTTTCACGGGGGTCGCGTCTCAAGGAAAATTATCAGCTGTAAATTGTGAACATACTTCATACCCGTACCACGACCGAGATAGGAGAGAAAGAGTCATCGCAGTTCATCGAAAGAGTTAACCGGATCTTTTATACGAGAAAAGAATTCATCATACCGACCCTTCAAAGTGACGACGAGCAGAAGATTCCCTTCATACTGGTGACGGGAGATACCAGCCGGAAGAGACTCCTTCATACTGGCGCCCAACGTGGGGCGGCTCGAATACAGGCGTATAGAGTAAAAATATGTACCTGGACAAAGAGTGAAAAGAAGACATTTTGACGGAGTATCCTTTTTCTTGTACTCCAGAATTCAAGTAAGACTAGTACTAATTTATGATACTACGCAATAAGAAAATTGTACAGAAGATGGAAAAAGTTGAGAAAGATAATGATAGTGTAGACAGGGAAGTGAGTGATAAGTTATCAGTAGAAGGTAGAAAGAATGTAGTATGTAAGGAATCTGAAATAGGATTGAAAGAAATATTGGAAGCGATGAACAAAAATACAGCAGATATAAAAGCAGATTTTGTTAGAAATGTAACAGAACTAAAAGCAGATGTAGCAAAACTAAGAGAGGATAGTGTTAGAAATGTAACAGAACTAAAAGCAGATGTAGCAAAACTAAGAGAGGATAGTGTTAGAAATGTAACAGAACTAAAAGCAGATGTAGCAAAACTAAGAGAGGATAGTGTTAGAAATGTAACAGAACTAAAAGCAGATGTAGCAAAACTAAGAGAGGATAGTGTTAGAAATGTAGCAGATTTGAAGGAGGATAATGCCAGAAATATAAATAAATTGTCACAAGAAATTGAATTATGTAAGAAGGAATGTACAGAAAGAATTGAATCAAGTAACAATGATATAGTTAAATTAGGTGAGTTAGTAAGCGTGATAAAATTAGGACAGGAATCAAACACAGTAGAAATAGCTAGGCTAGGAGAATTGATAAATGAAGTTAAGTTAGGACAGGAGAAGACAGTGGTAGAAATGAAAGCTGAATTAAGTAAAGAATTTGATGAAAAACTAGCAGAACAGAATGCAAAAATTGCAAAGGTAGGAGATGAATTGAGAACAGAGATAGTCGTGGTAGAACAGAGTTGTAAAATGTATCAAGATGGAATTAGGTCAAAACAAAATGACATTGATGAAAAAATTGATAGTTTAGAAAATGTTGTAAAGGGTATAAGCGCTGAGATGCAGTCACAGCGAGAAGAATTGAATAAAGTAAAGGAGGAAGCCAATGTAAATGTAAATAGAATAAATGAAACGGTTACAAAGGAAAAATAATTTACAGGAAGGCTTTCCCAAGTTGTGATTGCTCTACAGGCTGATAGAGTTAACGACAATCATGATCAATTTGTGAGTGAATGCAAAAATATGACCAATACTGATGCACTTGACAATAACAGTAATATGGCGGACTTTCAGGAGAATGATTTAGCTATGCCAATGCACTCCCCTAGTCAAAACCATAATTGTCACGCTAGTCACTTGTTCCATGATCTAACCCCTCCGTCATTTGACGAAGAAGCTGGTGACAATCCAAAAATTTTCATAAAAGAACTGGAGGATTATTTTAGGATCAAACGAATTCCGAACGAGATACGAATGATGGTGGTTAAACGCTGTCTTAAGAAAAATCATAAAACAAATTTTAGTGGGGAGGGGCATAGAACCCCTGAAAGTTGCAAAAAAAAAAAATCGAAACACTGTCAAGAGAAAATATTTTTGTATTCAACGATGACATGTTTTTCAACACAGTTGTTATATTGTTGTACAATTACATTGTTGTGGGGAGATCATCACAGTACATGCAACATTGTATGGCTGAAAACAATTTTCCCAAAATAGAATTAGTTGCATATACTGTGATGAGGGGCATTTGATGCAGTATTATTAGTGATGGTAGGTGTTGTGTTGGAGTGTTTTGTTTCCCATTGTTTGATTGTTTGCATTATATCGTTTGCAGTTGGCCTAGTGCGATTATCTTTTGTCTTCATTGTAAATGTTATAGATATTAACGAATAAAATTGTGATAATAAATACACTAATATTATTTCAATTGTGGCCTCCAGAGCAAAGAAGACTATCTCATTAGAAAGACTAAAAGTTAATACATCGACGTAACATATAATTTTCACGGGGGTCGCGTCTCAAGGAAAATTATCAGCTGTAATTTGTGAACATACTTCATACCCGTACCACGACCGAGATAGGAGAGAAAGAGTCATCGCAGTTCATCGAAAGAGTTAGCCGGATCTTTTATACGAGAAAAGAATTCATCATACCGACCCTTCAAAGTGACGACGAGCAGAAGATTCCCTTCATACTGGTGACGGGAGATACCAGCCGGAAGAGACTCCTTCATCTTATAAATCTAGATCGTTAGCATAGTATATTGAATAATTCTAATAACACAGAAACCTATGTGCACTAATATTTGGAATCAGTAAACGACATTTTATTATCAACAATTCAGAGTTACGTGATACTCGAAGCTGGTCGCTATGTAATGGCCTTAAAATTTCGTTCTCACCGCGTGGCCAGGACATTACATTCACAAGCTTTACTCTACTCGCTATTGTTTTAGTTAACACATTCACATGACCTTCTCTACTCGCTCTTCAACATATAATTCGTATAATTTTCTATGATTGAATTAGAAATGCTGTATTACATTCAGGCGGTTTTCTCTACTCGCTTTTCTTTTACTAAACATGGTGAAAGTACTTTCTCTACTCCTTCTTCTATACAATTATTTAATCCTGGAACATAAAATACTGACTATAGTAGGTCACCATTGGGGTAATTGTTTCTGATGTGAGACTCCCTTTCCTGTTTACCGGGAAAAACACGAATCGGTTGGAAAATTCAATGCCGTCCGGGTAGGTTGTCACAGTAGCTTAATAGTTAGAGCACCATCCTGATAAGCAGAGGGTCTGTGGTTCAAATCCCGGCTATGGCATTGAATTTTTCAGTTCCGATTCTACCTTTCACACATTTTGTGATAAAATTTGTGGAGGACATTTGTTTATTGCGAAGAGGTTCCCTCGGGCAGAAAATAATGACTTACGGTTAATTGGTAGGAGTAAGTGTCATGAAAATCTAAATCCTACGGACTATGTTTTCGTTATATTCTTTCATATAAATATTTTCAGAAAGAGTTTGGTATTTATGCGATGTTTCATATTTTCATCTGCCGTGTCTCCAGAGGAGAAGCAAACGTAAAATGAGTTTTCTTGGCAAGAGACGTCAGTCAGTAACAAGGAGAGATGAGGAACGCCGTTGCGACTTCATCAAAAGAAATGTGCACGTCACAAGGGAGCATTATACCCTTAGCTCGAGTCTTGAATTGATCCATATTTTCACGCCGCCAAAGGTAAGAGTCAAGATCCCAACATTTTACTCTCCCACAGCGCTTTTGCTCTTCGCTTCCCTATGAGGATTTAACACCCTTTTGTGGTGAAGGTTTTACACTTTTTACTTGCTCTGGTTTCCAAACTTCTCAACTCTAAGCTTCTTTCTTCTGTTACCTTTTGTTTCCTATTTCCTGCTATCGAAAATGGTGTTGACTTATTTAGTTTAGCAGCTCGAGTGAGATCAACCAAAGTTCGACAGGTTTTAGGAAAAAATGAGTGGGTTCCAATAGACTGAGTGGTTAATGATTCACATTTAATAACTTTTGTTTTCTAACTAGTGCTATCTGACGAATGTTGTTTAAATTTCCTCTACGGTTTAACTCTCGCAGGCCTCATTTCTAAAATTTCCGATAAACTTGGCAGAAAACACAAAATATAAAAATTTCACGTTGTTGAGTTTCAAAATTAAATTTCACTGTCCTCTGTCAAATGTTTCCAAGTTGGCCTGAAGCTTCTTCAAGTTGTAAAGAAAAAGCAGACGGAGACTATTTTCTCAGATAGCTCCCTCACTGAGGAGCCGAACAAAAGACTTCTCGAATCGTTCTAATAATAGCAGTCACTGCAAATCGTTGCAGTCGTGACAATTCTCTCGGAGAACAGCACTTTTCGTTCCAACACTCGCTGACTTGCTCACTCATTCATTCACTCGAGCCGTCCTAAGAGCGCTCGCTTGTATAGCCGCAGGAAATTTACATAGCGTTTCGAAACATTTGAAAAGCTTCCGGAAGATACTATTGTAATAAATGGTAAATGATGTATTCCAGGCGCAGCAAACCCGTATCCAGAACCACAAAATTGGCATAGTTCTATACGGTTTAGTGTTAAAAACCTGATGTGTTGCACTCACATGACTTTCTCTACCCTTATACTAACTATTCTTTCACATTCCTGTTTATCTTCTTCATGTTAGTCGAGATAAACATTTGCAGAAATTACCTTATTGCTAATTTTCTTACAGGTGCAAGGGGAATATGAGAATACAGTAGGCTCTGAGCGATAGTCAACTCTTTTAGAGTTAGTCGCTATATGAAGGCTTTGAACTTCCGTTCTCTTTGCACCGCTAAGATATAAATAAATGAAGTACGACCTTGCACTGAGAAAAAATCGAATTTTTGGGTGGAAAACAATGCTTCCTCTACTTATATACGTAGTAGAGAAAGTAAAAATGCCATTTGTTTTCCCATATATTCGAGCATATTTGAAGTTTCTGAATAGGTATTTTACTAGCTGAGCTGGTCTATCTGTAACTTTACGAGGAGGATGATAAGGAGATGTAGATTTTATGGGCGCTCAACTACATGGTCATCAGCGCCCTTAAAAACAATTCGTGGCAAAGCCATATAAACTTCAATCAAAAATAAAATTACTAGTAAAAGAGAAAATAAGTATACCCAAATATATAAAATCAAATGGCAAGAGCCAAAATTTGAACAAAGTGATTACTTACGCTGCACTCTGCTAAAAACCTAAAAATTCCTTCGACTACTATTTTATCGTCCGCCAAGACCTCTGCAAGACTTTCAGGTAGGTGTAACTTTATGGTTGCAACTAAAAATCCACATTCAGAATTTGTTGACCATTTGAAGGATGCAACTGTGGAGATTCTGCGTCAGGTCACGTTGTACAGTGGTTCGCGATCTCCCTGCAGATTTCCTTTCCAGTAACGAACCAATTCCTTGAAAATTACGGACATCTGCGACGGCTGCGCTGAGGGAACCGGCCGGCACGCACGTCCGATGTTGAAATTGGATCGAAATTTCCGACACACGGTCTCCACTCTTCCATTCCTGAAATTTGTTTTTACCGCAAAAGCACGCTCCACAACTGCTCCATGTTTACTAAATGTCAACACAGTGTGAGCAACATTCCCTATGTCAATCAATGCCAACACATTCTCAGCATTGCCGCAACATATTTCAACACTTCCCTTTCTTTTGAGCCTTCCTATGTACAGTCTATTGTGCGTGGTAAATTGTGAAGCAAACAGCTGCATTTTTTGACCTTTGAGTCAATATACTGTTTTCTTTTTCCCATTTCAGTATGTGAATATGTAAGGTTCAAGACAAGTTTTAAAAATGTGGTTGTTTATTGTAATTTCAAGAACAACAGTAAGACCTTACACCTATCATGGTTTTAATCGTTTGATATTTCGAAATTTACAATAATTTCGGAGGATCTCAATAATAATTCATGCTGCGGAAGAGCAAAATAGTTTTTACAAATTTAAAACGTAAAATAACTATAGGGCTATCCTTTTAAAGGTAGCAGGATAAGCAATTATACTATTTCTCACCAATGTAAGATTAACTGCATATATTTTAAAGTAAATTATTACCGCTACTTGATGAAATTCTGCTGAATTTAATACATTGATGCTGTTACGAACACAAGTACACATATTTTGATAATTGCTACCTTAACACTTCGGTATGTTAATACTTTCTCTACTAGTAACTACAGAAGCATTGTATTTCACTCAAAATTCGATTTCGAGATTCAACAGCAAATATGTTTTGAGGTCCCATGAATCCAAAACAGAGCATTTTTAGAATAACTCCATGCGAAAATTTGGTTAAAAAAACAAAGTTTATATTCCAGTTTAATGTCTTTCAAGAATGCAACATGAAGATTTTGAAGAAAATTGCTCCACCAAACTACCCTTTACATGGAACATTTTTCGAAAATTGTCATTTTCTTGAAAATTATTTTGATTTAAATGACATGTTTAAGATATTTTTATGACAAATGATATGTATATTTTGAATTTTCTGGCTATAGCCTATGTAGTCCTGTTTACTCTGGATGACTTAATGAATAACTCGTAAACCATAAGAGATAGACAACATCTTACTATACATAAAACGTAGATCTTGCTAAAACACATAACTTATGTCCTTTTTTGTAGAGTGAATCATTTCGGACATATTCCTTGTTGTTTACGTAAATTTTGAAAATAAATTTCGTGTAATGGAACATCATTAATCATTTTTATGTGTTAACCGTGCAAACAGAACGGAATTTGAAAGCTTTAAGAAATTTGGCTATCGTGCAAAGTCTACTGTATTCTAATATTCCCCTCGTAACTACAAGGATAATAACGAGCTACTTTAAGCGAGTTGAGGACTGTTTGAGGTTATAGCTCTACCACTTCACATCAATGAGTGACCTGGTACACCATTTGTTATCACGAAACCGGCCCATTCTGAGTCATGCCTTCTGTGCCACACCTATTTAGACGTACTAACCAACCTGAAGACATAGTAGTTTTAAAAGTAAAATAAAGCATACATTGTTAATAGTGTTTTCATTACATTGCCCTCAAGTGCCAATCAAAATATCTACACTTCCACCCCTAACGCCCTCTATAAGAAAAGGTGTAAACAAATATATTTCTATAAACGCTTATGTCGATTAATTGAGGTAGATAGACAAATGAATAACCTTTTGCAAAATTAGTTTAGGGAGCTTATAAAAACAAACAATATTGGAAAGATAAAGCCACGTGATCTGATACAGAAGAGTTTCTGTAATAATTTTATTTTATCTCGTATTCTTGTGTGGTTTTAAAAAAAAGCGTCATAAATTATTTGCAAAACCACTGAATATATATATATATATATATATATATATATATATATATATATATATATATATATATATATATATATTTTAATATGCATGGCACTAACTAATGCTATATGTATAATATTTTATACTGCCGTTATCGAGGAAATGCATATATGGTTCATTTTATAGATATCCGTTTTTTTAATTCAGGAATTCTCCAAACGCTCATTTCTAGTGAAATCCTGATATTAAATTTAGCTTACCTCTTTAGAGGATGGGGAAGGCAATAAATATAAAAAAATGTATATTAAAAAGTTATATTAGTATTTAAAGAATGCAATAAAGGACAGTGTATGTGGTGTTAGTCAGATCTGCCATTCAGCAAACATCACAGAAAGGTAATACGTAAACTGGTGCGGGAAGTTCCGAAAGGAGTTTTATTAAACTCTTTGAGGAAGCATTCGTTTAATATTCTGTGCTTGTTTATTGCTCCACTGACCTATTCAGAACATTGCTCACATGTTCACTTGCGAGTGTCCTTTGTTTGTTCAGGATGGTTCCTCTCACACAAAAGTATCGCAGCATTAAACGACTGTCTTTCTTTGTGAGAAAGTCGTTGGAACCGTTTAGCTCATTGCCAGATGTTTCACTGACTGGATTTTCAGGCAGAGGAGGTTGGACATTATATTAACATTGGATGAGGGAATACTGGAGGGGAGGGGGTGGGCAATAATCATAATCAATTTTGAAAAATAATAAAGAGAATTGAAAATATAGAGGTCCAAAAACTTTTTGGTGAGATAATGGATTCAGTAAAGTTAAAAAACATCGAACTGATCTATTCAAAGAAATTATAATGTACATTTTTATTAGTAATACCTTAGATAGATTTAGACAAGTATCTAATTCTCAGGTATAAAATACATTCAAAGTCGGTTAAAAGCCAAATTAATATTCAAGTTTTGTATCTTTCAGGGGTGCGACAAGAAGATTTGAAGAAAACTCCTCTACCTTAAGCTACCGATTACATGTAAAATGTTTCCAAAATTTTGATTTTCTCGAAAATAGCCCTGCGGATTTTATTAAAATGGCATATGTTTAAGATATGACGAATTAAATGTATATTTTTATTTTTCTGGCTACGCCGTCCTCTTTACTCTGGATGACTTTCGAGCTCTCCCGGTCGGTTATGCGGTCTTCGCGACCTGAGGCTGCTACTTCTTTATTACAGTAGCTCCTCAATTGCCCCCCTAGGGACCTAACGAGGCTGAGTGCACCCCGTACCAGACCTCCGAGAGGGGAGGTAATGAAGAGGTAGACAAATGAACAAGCCATTGCAAGAATAGATGACAGAAAAAAATTGTTTTTTTTTTTTTTTTTTTTTTTTGAAGGCGTTCTCTAACTGCTGTGGTTCATCTGGCGTGAATGACCGCTTAATTTTGCTCAGAGGCCTATTACCTGCCGTAAATATACCACACAGTTTTACTTCCCTTCCCTAGTCACACCAAGAATTTTTACGCCCGAAAAATCCATTGACTTACGCTGGGTTTGAACTCGTAACCTTGGGCACCAAAGGCTATTTTGCAGAAGAATGAAGAATAGATGGTCATGTAAATCCAAAACTAACTCTTCTTTAACGTATGCACACATACGCGCAGCAACCGTTACTATCCAACATTTACGGTTTCATGGTATCTGAGCCAGCCAGCGGCAGGGCAGGGGTTTGCGATTCAAGCGCCATCTGTGAAACCTCCAGGAATGGTTTTACGACAGATGACTGCATGTCATTGGGTTCTGATACTTCAGCCTCCCCTCCTTCTCGACAGTCGCAGCGTTAGATGAATTTCATGAGCCGTTTTGAGAAGATAAACTCTGTGGGTGGATCAATAATACCCACACAGCTAGGTTACAGAGGTTGGAGTTTAAAAGTTCCCAATATCGGTTTTCTTTTATAATGAACAGATTTACCGAAACTCTCCATGTGACTTCCTATTGGAAGATGTTTATATTAAACCTGAAGATATTAAGAAGTATAACAGAGTTCTGATATCGCAGATTCATATACTGGAAAATACTGTGGTTTTATTGACGATAGGTAGATACGATATCGGAATTTGTAATGTAATGCTCAGGATGATGCAATAAAGGCATTCAGTATTATGGAAAGTGAAAGTAATCAACAAAGCAAGGATAAACTCCAATAAACGCGGCTTTAGTAATTTATTTCCATATAAGGAAATATAACAAAAACGACATAAAATCCCGTCCAGTTACTTTTTACTTTCTCTGCTGCAAAGTAGGGGAAGTATTGTATTCCACCCAAAAATTCGATGTCGAGTTTTCACCGGAGATATATGTTTTGTGACCCCTGAATCCAAAAGAAGCATTGTGTGTGTGCGTGTCTGTATGTCTGTCAGTCTGTGGACAGCATAACTCAAAAACGAAAAGTCGGTTAAACACCAAAGTTGGTATTTAAGTTTAATGCCTTTCAAGGATGTGACACGAAGATCTTCAATAAAATAGCCCTACCCTAAACTACCCTTTACATGGAAAATTTTTCGAAAATTTTGATTTTCTTGAAAATGGCCCTAACGATTTTTATTAAAATGTCATATATTTGAGATATTTTATGACAAATGAAATGTATATCTTGCATTTTTTGGCTATAGCGCCTGTAGTCGTATTTACTCTGGACGACTTTGGCATAACTGGTAAACCGTTAGAGATAGACCAAATCATGCTATACAAAAAATATAGATCTTGCTAAAATACACAATTTATATCACAATAAATTTTCTTGTAGGGTGAACCATTTCAGAGATATTCTCTGTTATGTGTGTGAGTTTCGGAAAACTTAAAACTTTCGTGAAATGGAACATCGTTGTTCTTTTTTTATATGTTAAATGTGCAAAGAAAATGGAATCTCAAAGCTTTAAACGATCTGACCATCGTACAAAGCCTACTGTATTCTAATATTCCCCTTACACCTACAAGGAAATAAGCAATAAGACAAGTTGTACAAATGTTTATCTTAACTAACACGAAGAAGATATAGGAATAAGAATTTGTAAGAATGGTTAGTACAGGAGTAGAGAAAGTCATGTGAGTGCAACACATCAGATTTTTTAGTTCATTTTCTTCACATACAAAGATACACATCCCTGCTAAAATGTGTTAGTTTTCGGTCCTGGGAAACTGCATTTTCAGTGAAATCTTAATATTGTATTGCATGAACAAGTTCATCCTTTCTCTCACTATACGGAAGTGGTAGCAAAAGTAGAAAAGATAATATAAAATGAGGCGCAATGCGGTGCAGAAAGATGGACAATCTATTAAGTCGACTTCTACAGTGCGGACCATTTCAAACCAACGGGCGTTCTATCAGATGGTGCGGTACCGTTTACTGAGGAGAACCGACCGCCCCTCCCGGGAAAATAATCAATCGTGACGCACACATCACCGGCTCTTGTGTCATTCCAACAGCGACTTACAGCGAAGTCCTTAAGAATGGTGCGGTGCAGAGTCGAACAACATTTTATCGGCAGAGTACACGAGGGTGGTCACATAAGTTCTCGGTCTCATCCAGAGATAGCAGCACTACTCGCATGGTTTTTCCCTTTACGTTTGTGTGTTCATTTTGTAACAATTTCAACTAATTTTGTAATGTTTCGACAAGTGCTGTTTACACTTTGACAAAATGACAGATTCCACTCCTGCCACCAGTGTGACAAAAAATAAGTCCAGTTACTAAGCAACTTAGCGCTGTTCTGTCCTCTCGTAACCTTCACACAAAACGTTAATATTACCCCTTGTGGACACAAACAACAGTAACAGTTGTTCCAACATTGTTTATAACACTGCACACTCAAATTTCGCACAACGACGAGAATACACATACCTAACCACTAGTAGTGTCTTATACAAGACTTAGTAAGAATTCCTCTCTCATCACCGCATTCGCCTATATGGACCGCCGCTGCATTCGTTTATAAGGCGAGAATAACGTAACATGGATTTTTCTCGAAATTCACATTTTCTGCAAATTCTGGTGAACAAGCCAGCAGTCGCAAGTCTTCAGAAGAGTCTGGGAACGCTTTATTCTGCCGCAATCATAGCCGTATTTGTTCTGAGCTCTCCATTGTCACCCATTTATAAGCGTGGTGTGAGGTAACTTGACTTTGAGCGTCTTATGGTAGCGTCACACTACGTTGACTGCGCAAGGCATATCCGCAAATATAAAGCATGAGCTCTTAAGATTCTTCTGGAAGATTTGTGGTTGAGATGCAGGTCCACAAAAAACTTGATCACATTAGAAAGGAAGTTGGTGGAACGAAAAAACGGACTTTTATAGAAAGGAATGAAACTCACGTCCTGAAGTATTTTTGGCCTGTATTTTTGAAGAGGTTCTCATGAATTCCGTAATGGAGAAGACCTGTTCTTCGTCCTAAACTAATATTTCGTTTATTTTTCTGTAAGACGGAAAGGATTTCAGTCCACCAATCTCTGGAGTACATCTGTTTCATTTTTCTTCTTTTGTCTGACACAAAGCACAACATTCTTCTCTTTACGTTCATATTACTTGTAACCTGCTTTCTTGGTGATAACCGGGAAGAGAAAGAAATGCATGTTTTTGCCGCAGATTTACTTCGACTTTCAACATTTCTATTTTATGTATATTACCACAACATCGGGTGAAGGAGCTTAAAATAACAGATCTGAGGTGATTAAGCTACGCTACTCGTTATTATGCTTAGGCCGTTCATCCCATTAAAGGGTTTAATGTCTTCCGTATTTAGACACCAAAACGAATGTTCAACAAATTGTCACAACCGTTCATTCTCAAACTTCGACGCTCTACAGCGTCCAAACCGTGCATTTCCGGACGGGGGTTCCTATTCGAAAACCCATCCCGCACATCATATTATTCGGTGTTTTTTGGGACACCCAGTATATTATAAAATGTTAAATAGAAATTAACAGTAAACAAATCATTCGTTACATTATGGTTCGAGTTTTGCTTTCTCTTATACAGCAGTAAGTATAGAATTATTCCATCTAAAATTTTCATAACCAGATTTCACATGAAACGCAAGGTTTTGAGAATCTCTGAATCCAACAAACAACATTTTTATAAAAAGCTATGCATATGTGAGGTGCGTCAGTCTGTCCCTGCGAAAAACATACGTCAAAAACAGAAATACGGTTAAATACAAAACCTGTATTGAAGCTCAGGGCTTCCAGATGCGCCTCACTGAAAGCTTAGAAAAACAAATCATCCCCCCCAAAAAATACCCTTTAAATGGAAAACTTAAAAATTTTGTATTTTCTTGCTGTATGTTTAAATGTACTCATGGCAATTGAAATGTATACCTTGAATTCCTCCTTCATTTAATATAGATTTGTTTAAAGCACATAATTAATATATTTTTTGTAGAGTTAATATTTATGATATATTCCTTGTAATTGTTTTTAATTTTCAAATACTTCTACATTTCCCAAGTAGGAAGTTGTCACTGAGCTTTTTATCTTGATTATGCAAAGACAAAGTAAGTTAAGCTTTCACATAACAACCAGCTCTTAAAAAATTCACTAACGACTAAGGCTATTGTATTCTATCCCCATTGAACCTTAAGAAATATGTAGTAAAATCATTTATACAAATGTCTGTCTCAGTTAACATGTAGTATATAGGATAATCAAACTCCGTAAGAGAAGTTTGTACATGAGTGGAGGAAGTCATGTGATTGCAAAACATCAGAATTTTTTGCTGTTGTTAATCGTTCAGTACCTGGACACACACATTTTGCTCTGTAATCTTATAGATGTTCCACTGTACGTTAGACTAAATCGAAATAGAATCTTACATTGAAATTGAACATTTTCCGGAAGTAGGTAAATCTATTTAAACCTTATGTCTTATGAGTATCTTCTTAGCAATAGGAAACTGACATGCAGAAATCCTCGCAGTGAGTGACATCACAAAATTACAGAAGCTGACAATTATAAAAGGTTGAATTCATTTCGGTTTCATACTCAAGACTAGCTATTTTAATGCTATATGGTTTGATAAGAAAGTTGTAATCTTATGCCACTTTTATTTCAAATTGCTCTTCGGTAATTTTATGTTCACTTGTTTACTAGTTGTGAAATTTTGGGCCTTTTGGATTACTGATGTCAAAGTTCCACCGCCTTGCTACCAGTGGAACTCGTCATTGGAATGCCAATAGACGGGTTTATGAATCTTCGGGGTTGACATTTGTGCGATAGCATCCAGTAGACATTTTAGAGGTTTCGTTTGGACTTAAAGCGGAAATACCACATGAGAAGTTAGAAAGAGAGAGAAGGATATGACACTTTTAATTGACATAGAATATACATAGAAAGAAAAAGTTGCGCGAGTATTGTTGTCATATTTGCTTACCTTTGTTTCGTGAAGCTATCTAGTGGACTGAGAAAGTCTGCATAGTAAATTTGTTGAATATTGATTACGTAGCTTTTAAATTAATGTAATTACCTCAAGTATACATATGAAGTTTTTTAAACAGTGTGCCTCATGCGAGATTCAAACTGAAATAAAATATATTTGTGTACTGTCGAAAGCAATGCGATAAAATATGTTTGTTTCATTCCAGATGATGCATCGTGACACAGGTTCAACGCTGATCTGTGGGTGAGCCTTGTGGGATTCTGACGAATCACTGGACAATTGGCTACTCTGAACGAAGACGCGACGTGCTTAGTGTGTGAGAATAGGAGACCTACTTTACATTAAGGAGCAGTGTTTTGACACGGGTGGTTCGAAATGGGTCATCAGATTGTTTTATAGTGCTCCCATGAAGTGACTGTGATCACAAGTGCAGTGTGAGAGAAACTTGTGTTTGTGGCTAGTGGATCTCATCATGTTAGGTTAATTTTAATAATGTCGCTTATCGTAATTTTTATGCTTTAATCGTACACACAGAACTTTTAAACGTTTTAAATTGTTTTTCAATAGCCTGTTTTAGGTATCATTAGTGTATTGATATAGGTACTTATTTTAATATTCAAAATTAGAAGTAAATTAAAATTGTGAACTATGCTTCCTGTTTTCAAACAACAAAATGGTACTTTTTCATAAAATATATCTGCATTTTAATGTATTAAATCACATTATTTTCCAAAATTTACACATAAACAGCGTGGTGTAAATTTATTTCTAACCTGAACATCGTATAAACAAAGTTAATATTATGACAACTTAAAAACCAAACTAGTACTCTATTGTTGACCATTTTGGTAGTTTATTGTTTATTCGAGCACCATAATTAACATTCAACTAAAGTGTTTTCGTTGATACACATCGAAAATAGTGATACAACATTGAAAATATACGTTATAGTTATCAAAATACCACAGACATAAACGAAATGATGTTTGGAGTGAAACATATGTTACCATGGATTACTCAGTGCTTCATAGCCAGGACAACACCGGTGTGATGGGTTTAGTTGTGCAACAGTACAGTATTAGAGGCTTACATTAAACTTAACAGAGTGCAACAATGAGTGTGACGTAACAAAGGGCAGCACCATGAATAACTCAACGACATCCAACGAGACATCAGCAGCTATGCTAACAGCCGAGAACGTGACGATATACTGTGGGGATGGCCTCGACAAGTTCAGCGACGCCTATCGTGAGGTAAGTGAACTAATATCATGCTTTAGACTAAATTATGAGCAGAATTACTTATTTTTATGTTTAAATAAATTAGCTCTTGTCATTTTAACTTTCTCTACTGGTAATTCGATGTCGAGATTTCACCGGAAATATATGTTTTGAGACATCCTGAACACAAAAAAAGCATTTTTAGAAAAAGGTCCGTGTGTCTGTCAGTCTGCGGACAGCATAACTCAAAAACGAAAAATCGGTAAGAAACCAAATTTGGTATTTAAGTTTAATATCTTTCAAGGATGCGACACAAAGATTTTCAAGAAAATAGCCCCACCCTAAACTACCCTTTACATGGAACAGTTTTCGAAAATTTTTATTTTCTTGAAAATGGGTCTAACGGTTTTGATTAAAATGTCATATGTTTGAGATATTTTTATGACAAATGAAATATATATCTTGAATTTTCTGGCTATAGCCCCTGTAGTCGTATTTACTCTGGACGACTTTTGCATAACTGCTAAACCGTTAGAGATAGGCCAAACCATACTGTACAAAAAATGTAGATCTTGCTAAAATACGCAACTTATGTCTCAATGAATTTTCTTGTAGGGTTAACCATTCCGGAGATATTAATTATGTGTGCGAGTTTCGGAAAACTTTAAACTTTCGTGAAATGGATCATCGTTCTTTTTTTATATGGTAAATGTGCAAAGAGAAAAGAATCTCAAGGCTTCAAAAGATGTGACTATCGCTCAAAGCGTCCTGTATTCTAACTTTCCCCTTGCACCTACAACCTAAGAAGCAATAAGGTAATTTGTACAAATGTTTATCTCAACTAAGACGAAGAAGATATAGGAATAAGAATTTGCACAAATGGTTTGTACAAGAGTAGAGAAAGTCATGTGAGTGCAGCACATCAGATTTTTACTTTCTCTACTACGTATAGTAAATTAGAGGAAGTATTGTATTCCACCCAAAAATTCCATGTCCAGATTTCAGCGGAAATATGTTTTGAGGCCACCTGAATAAAAAAAGAATTAGAAGAAGGTACGTGCGCGCGTCTTTGTGTGTGTGTGTGTGTGTGTGTGTGTGTGTGTGTGTGTGTGTTTGTGTTTGTAAGTCTGGACAGCATAACTCGAAAACGAGAAGTTGGTAAAACGAAGTGGGTATTTAAGTTGAACGTCTTTCAAGGATACGACACGAAGATTTTAAAGAAAATTGCTCCACACTTTACATGGACAATTTTTTGAAAATTTTTAGTTTTTTTTGAAAACGGCTCTAACAATGTTGGTTAAAATGCCGTATGTTTGAGATATTTTTATGACCAAAGAAATGTATATCTTGAGTTTTCTGGCTATAGCCTATGTAGTCCTGTTTACTCTGGATGACTTTTGCATAACTGGTAAACCGCAAGACATGTAGATCTTTCTAAAACACACAATTTATGTCTAAATAATTTTTTTTGTAGAGATATTCGATATTGTTTTGGAGAACTTATTATTTCTGTTAAATGGAACATCGCTATTCATTTTTTATATGTTAGCCGTGCAAAGAAAACGGAGTTTGAAAGCTTTAAAAGATTTGACTATCGCTGTATTCCCATATTCCCGTTGTACCTACCAGGAATTAAGCAATAATTTCTGCAAAAGTTTATTTCAAGTAATACGAAAAGATAGAAGAACATGGGTTTGTAAGAATGGTTAGTACAAGAGTACAGAAACTCACCTGAGAGCAACGTAGATATTTTATGTATGCAGCTATGCATAAAGAAGAAAATGGTAGAGGAGGTTGTGTTCCAGCTTCACGTTAAAGTCTACGCCTTATAGCTATAACGCCTTGCATAATGCACAGTTTACTGCATAAACAGACAAACGTAATATCGTATTCATAAATAAGATGGAAGTAAAAGAGAGGCCAAAGCCAGACACACAGATCAATCACCAGAGGATAGACAGTACATCCCAGAGAACAAGGAAAGAAGAAACAGCAGATGTGCAGAAGACCATCACAAAGGAGGATAGAAATTCAAATGTTAAAGTCTCGCAACTGTTCTTCTCAACTACAGAGCCAAAGCTAATAAAATAAAACAGAATAGCAACAATACCATGACCTGGAAATGCAATATAACGTAAACCCCTATACGTCACGCCTCTAGAGCAGGTGCGCTGATTCAGTTTTGTAAACATGTGCCTTTGTAAAAAAATTATGTTGCATAAATAACTGTTTAATTAACACTTTGTTTCTGGTAGCAATGTCTATAAATATGTGTTTGTAATCAGATATGCAGAAAGAGAGGAGTGGACGGTAAACAAAGAGAAAGAGTTTATTACATTTTACCAAAAGCGCTCTCTTTCTCTCTTCTGCCAATGTAACTACATTTTAATTTTGTGTAATATAATACTTGGTATCCTAAAATTTTAATTGCGAGAATGTTGCACCTGTTCTGCCTGCAGCATTGGGTATTGCGCTAGTTCGCTTATGAGAATTGCTGGTTGCATGGCTACACGGCGTTCCTCCACAAACTAACCTCCACCGAATAACACGGAGTTTCATATACAGTATTCGATACAATGTGTTATATGAAAACACGTAAATAAAATAAGAAATATCAAACATCAAATGTTTTTTTTTATTATTTTAGACATTTAATAAAGCTAGATCGACGGCATGGAGAATACCAGAGAGTTATGTCGTTTTCCAGCTCCAGTTTCCTATGCGAAAAAAATCTGGTGTGTTGCACTCACATGGCTTTCTCTTCTCTTTTACTAACCATTCTTGCAAACTCTTATTCCTATATCTTCTTCGTGTTAGTTGAGATAAACTTTTTATTGTTTATCTTCTTATAGGTACAAGGAGAACATGGAAATACAGTTGACTGAGCGATAGTCAAATCTTTTAAAGCTTTCAAATTGCCTTCTCTTTGCATGGTTAACATATAGAAATGAATAACGATGTTCCATTTGACAGAAGTATAAGTTCTCCAAAACTCACACAAACAACAAGGAATATCTCCGAAATGATTCACTTTACAAAAAAAAATATTTAGATGTGAATTGTGTTTTAGCAAGATATACATTCTTTGTATAGTGAGATTTGATCTATCTCTTACGGTTTAGCAGTTATACAAAAACCTCCAAAGTAAACAGGACTACATGGGCTAGAAGCAGAAATCAAAATATACATTTCATTTGTGTTAAAATATCTCAAAGATACCTATAGCGTTTTAAACAAAATCGTTTGAGCTATTTTCGAGAAAATAATAATTTGGGGTGGGTAATTTAGGGTGGATGAATTTTCTTCAAAATATTTGTGTCGTATTCTTAAAGTATATTAAACTTAAATACCAATTTTGGTTTTTAAACGACTTTTCGTTTTTGAGTTATGCTGTCCACAGACTGACACACAGGCCTTTTTCTAAAAATGCTTTTGTTTCGGATTCAGGGGTCTCAAAACATATATTTCCGGTGAAATCTCGACTTCGAATTTCAGGGTGGAATACAATACTTCCTCTACTTTAATATACGTAGTAGGGAAAGTAAAAACCGAATAGTATGTAAAATACTTGCTGTTTATCCTTTCGTAAGTAGTAAATATCGGTCTATCTCTTGTTACTTTCCCCCTATTAAAAGCTCTGTGATACTATATAACATTTCACAGTTTATTTATAGAGCAAATGTGTCAAAGGTATGAACTTCGAACTGATTTAGGACATCTTTAAAACAATGAAGAACAATTGCAAGTTTTATATGTAAGCAGTTATTTGCATTAAATGGAATTACATAAAACTCTTAGCATCGTATCCATTAATTAAGTACAGAGTTTGGTGCTTTTGGTTTTACAATTTCTGTTTCTCTACTATTTCCTCCTTGAATTAGTACTATTTCTCTATTGTGTAAATGTTGATGAAATAATGACAATTAGAAATGTTGAATGGTGCAAACTGACCTATTGGTCCATTCTTTGAATAATGCTTTTAAAAACCTCGTCCCCACACCCACCCTAAATAATATAATAGACCGACCGAGGGAAATTATTAAAAATTATTATTCTCATTCACTTAATTCCTAAAAATATGTTCGTCTTATATAACTATTACAGTCAAACGTTATTACATAGGAAGAAAATATGCACATTACTTTTAACCCAGTAAGAATTTTTAACTTTTATCTTTTGAAAAATTATAATATTCCCTTCGATGTGGTAAATATTCTAGGTTACTCTGCATTCAAATTATTTAAGTGAGTATGTTCTATAGGCCACCTCTGTTTATTAGAATTCCACTTTCGTGTTACTTTTAAACAGAGCTAAAAGTAAACCCATTATTTTGGGCCGGGTTTGAACACGCGGCTTTGGTATCGATATACTAGTGACTAAACAGCTGAGCTAAACAACAACTGTTGCAACTCTGTTTGCATTATTGCGTTAAATACATATATAAGCAAATCAGAGAAGCAGCCGTTGAGGGTTGAACGAGATAGCTGTTAGCAGTTAGTCTTAAGTGTGTGTGTGTGTGTGTGTGTGTGTGTGTGTGTGTGTGTGTGTGTGTGTGTGTGTGTGCGCGTGTGTGTGTGTGCGCGCGCGCGCGCTGTGAGGCACGAGAACAATTGAGTATTAATCGTCAGAGGTAATATTGGAACCGCTTTAAGTGAGGGAATCGTCGGAGTTGTTTGTGTGAACAGTCGAACTTATTAGCGTTTTGTTTACAGGTTTCAATAAGGCAGAACACCTGTGAGATCCAAGGTCACGACAAATTTTACACTGTGTTAATTGATAAAACAGAACCGTGTTTTTGTGCTTCAGTTTTAGAAGAGAAAGTGACAGAAAAATTACTGCACAATATTTTGGTAATTAAAAATTTAAAAACTAACTAACAGAGAAGCTTCAATTATCTTTATTTTGCGCACCAATTCCCCTTTGGAAAAAGTAGTTGGAATACTACAGAACTTATTCCCCAAGAGATATAAAGATATTATGTTATCTACGAGTTTATTCAATCGAATAGACTACCCGCATACACTTGCATACAAGGATATTTTTTCTAGGAGCCCTTTTCTGGATTCTGTGGACTTCAAAAGTATTCCCGGTTTAATGTATTTATTTTTGAGTGGAGTACAAAAATTTCTGCGCACCATAAGCACATGCTACTAAAACAGAAATGCGACACTTACAAACAAAATATTAATTTTTATAAACTTATAAGTGTTTTTTTGTTATTTTCTATATTGACATTTAATACTTAAATAAAAGCTTTAGTAGCAATTTATATCATAAAGTATCAATTTATTTCAGTATTATTGTAGGCCCTTTCATTTCTTTGCCATTTCTTTGTTTCAAAACTCAAAATCCATGCAATTGTAGTCTAATATAATGCCATCATTGACGCGTAGCATCTCACTGGTTATTTTACGTGGGCTCTCCCCATCCTTTACTGCAGTCACATTTGATTGCGGCCTCTGGGATTAAACTGGCGATGTTCTGCTTTGGATGGATTCCCAGTCGATTTCATTTCGCCATTAACAATCATACCTATTCGAAAACTTCCCCCAAGGTTCCTGTGACAGGGATACGTAAACCTCGGTTCAGGAATTAGAATTAGAGTGGCATACGCAGCAAAAATAATGCACGTAATAGAGGGTTAAATTACCTTTTATCCTTAGGATTGTTTTATCTCAAGCAAATAGTCTGGATTTAAACTTAGACGAGTAAATAAAGAATATCAATGATAAATCCAGCTGCAGTAGGAAAGGGTGTCGCCGTCAACAATGCTCAACTTCCCTGCAGCTTGAGAATATCGCGTATGGAGAACTAAATTGATTGTGATTTTGTCTACTCTTTTACTAGCCACAATTACAAACTCTTATTCCTATATCTTCTTTGTGTTAGTTGAGATAAACATTTGTACAAATTATCTTATTGTTTATTTCCTTGTAGGTGCAAGGGGAATATTAGAATACAGTAGGCTTAGTGTGATAGTCAAATGTTTTAATGCTTTTGAGATTCTGTTCTCTTTGCACACTTAAGATATAAAAAAATGAACAATGATGTTCCATTTCACGAAAGTTTTAAGTTTTCCAAAATTCACACACACAAATATGTCAGGTTTAACGTGAGCATGTTTTGAACTAATGTAGACGAAATATAAGCCAAGAAGATTATGGAACGGATTCCACATAGAAAATGCAGGAGACGCGTCTTGGATGAAAGGGGTTATTAATGCTGCGTCGCGGGGTGGTAGGGGGTGGAGGGTAAAGAACCGGAATGCAGCTCAATTCCCGACTGCATACTGAATTTATCAAGCACGTTACTGCAGCTCTAGGCATCCACGTTCCTTTTACATACATTTTGTTTGCTGGAGTCAAAAAGGAGCAGAAACTACGCTCAAGTTCTATGTTAGAAAAGCAAACGTGACTCACAAAAACGTGTTGTGAACAACTTCGTCAAACACACGTTTCGGATATATTCAGCTAGCTCTTAGATGTGGCACTGGAGGGGCATACATTCCTGTCACACGAGTACATGCAGAAATAACATTTCATTCAGCTTACGTTCCCGCTCTGGAATGTATAATCTTTTCTGGAATTAAACCTCTGGGAATATATGGCACCTCATCCTTATAAAGTACATAACTATAGGACTTGGCTTTGGGCGTGACCTGGCTTATTGCCCTGTTTCATGTGCCAGAAGGGCAGCTAATGTCCCATTTATTTACTCTGAAAATCATTAGGGGCTAGTAAATCTGTTTCTATGGCTTATTTATAGAGCACGCAGAAACATAAGAATAGCGAGCACTTTTTTAAAACAAGCGCATATTTGCAATTGCATTTATTCATGTTGTCTTTGAACAGATTAAAACAATACAATTGAATAGTAAATAAGGAGTATTGGCAATTTTATTTTTTACCGAGACATTCATGGTGCAGTTACTTTTACATCACAGAAAATAATAGATGCGTGCAAAACCTTTGACCTTTTGTTTTGATTACATACAATTAAACCTGATTTACACGTAAATCTGTCTCTACTAATTCCTATGTATCGGTAAATTTTTGTAGGTCCCGGTAAAATGTCATTTATTGTGTTAACAGCGAATTACGTATAAATGCATTAAGTATAAATAAGAACCTTATTTATACTTAATGTATTTATACGTAATTCGTATGAATATACGTGTTAAATTTCAGTGAAATATTCGTGCAACTGAGTTTTACATAATTATAATCAGCATACGGCACATGTCTTAAAACCTTATCTCTGTTGACAAATACATAAGCTAAGCGGGCGGCTTTCGGCCGCTGAAACAAAGAAAATATGTTTTCTGGTAGGCTTTCGGCGTGACAATGTCTTAGTAAGAAATGAGATGTAAAGATAAAAAATTTTCAGTATCTTGTGCTTACTTATTTACAGTGGTTTTATCTTTGAGCTTCCAATTGCTTTTAATCAGCCGTGGAGAAGAATAAAAGGAAATGGTATACACTAAATCAGGAAGTAAAATTCATACGAGAGGTGGAACTTGATATACACAAAACCAAAACTGAAATTGTTTCAGATTTAGGAATTGCTTATACTACGCTACATGCACTTACTTTTAAGGTCTTTTCCACTCCTGAGCAGTTGCTCTATATTCCCATTTGCCATTCGTTCCCTTTGAACAAATTATCCTCCTCTATGCATGTATAGAGCATTCCATTAATGTGTCCTCTGAAAATTGTTGCTCTTGGCCTGCTCCTTCCTTCCTGTAAGGATAAGTCACCTGTTGCATTTATTTATTAATTTTACCTTGGCCCAAGGTAGTGCTATGGGATTGAGATCACATATGTATTGGAGCAAGCAAACGACCGGTGGCTAAATGCAACCAAAGGTGCACCCTCTTTAAAAACCTTCTCTTCAGGCTTGAATCATCCCATAAAGATATACTTTATACACAAGATCGTCCCTCTAAACCCCTTTGTTCTGCTACCACAGTATCATAACCAGACATCGGATTTATATGCAAATGCATGTTTTGTTCTGTTTTTGTATACGATATGGAAACAAAGTTCGGAGTGCATTTGAAGTTCACCTCTTTCCGAATGTAAAGTTTTATGGTGCATATATTTACATATTTAAGGTATAGTTGCATATTTCATGATTATGGCATGATTGTGCATATATCAAACGTTATTACAGTATTGACTACTAGTTTATAAATTAATAATTTAAATACATTCTAATTTGTATAATAGAAGTAACATAGAAGCAAGGCAACCCATATCGAGCCTCTCCGTGCAAACTTGAACACGAGGCGTATGTAAAGCTAGGAGTGTTCGTTTACCTTTTCGCGCATGCAATGGCTTCGTGTTCTACATGCAAAGTTCTAGATATGTAACTTTATCAATAAATAACTTTGAGCAATGTCCTCAAATGATAAATTGACTTCCCTCACAGTCACAGCTCTTCCCGATGGACCTCCGCAATATTTACTTACAACATCGCGTCAAATATTCTGGCTCTTATTTTATTTTAAACCTATATACTTGAACAATAATAATTGTTTTTTCAAGCTATCCCTATATTGCACAAGGTTGGAAAGGGTAGAATGAGACTGAAAATTCAATGCCATAACCGCGATCTAACACAGGATATTCCCGTCTCCCTCGGGAAGCCCGTCCCTTAAATACTTACAACATTGTACTTGTAAATGGCCATTAGGGTGTGTTATCTCATGAATTTAAGATCTCCTTCTGATTTACCGGAAAAAATGTGAGTGAGCTGGAGAATTTAATGCTGTGTTGATAAGTTACCAACCTTACGGACATCGGAAAATCAGTCGTTCAGATCCGGGCTATGGCATTAAATCTTTCAGTCCCATTCTACTCTGTTTTATTGAAAATTGGTACGAGTAGATAAAGAAATGTCTGTGCAAAAGATCAAACCTTTAACACAAATAGTTTCACAAATAATACACATAAAAATTTTCAATTAAAACAAAATTTTAAACCGCCTTGCCCATTCCCATTGCTTGCTCAAAGGAAGGAGAAATCGTTCATCGTTTCCATAGTCAGCTCTCTGCCAGCGTCTTGTGGACTCCTGGGTCTATGTAAGCCTAAGTGTACAAGAAGTACCCTTCCGTTGTATACACTCAATTTCAACTTTGGCTAAGATTTCGCAATAAGTAATAGTGCTATAAGTCTAATATTAAAGAGATCGTGTCTTAAGTCACAGTAATGAACCCGTACAAAGAGAAAAAGCTATGAGTTGTTAAACTCTTATCATAAAAACAATGATTAATAGACAACTCAAAAAACAGGGAACCTCAAAGAGCACAAATGAAAGTGATTTAAGCTACTTTAGCTTTAAACGAAACACTAAAATATCGATGCAATCGGTACACCTAGAGCTTGCCAATCTGCAAGATGCGCAGAAAACTATTTTTGTAAACGTATAGTTACGCCTGTGACAGGGCAACAGTATCCTTATTGCATACTCTAGTATCTAACAACACATCGAGGGAATGAGGGAAGTAAACAGCCGGACCAGCAGGTACAATGCGAGGGATGGAAGTGCTATGAGGCTTTCAATCAGGTGAGGTAACCTGAGTTTTAGAAAAGTTTTCGTAGATCTTGTTGACACGCTTTCGTTGCGTTACTTCTAGAAAGCAAAAGTAGATCTTACAATAATCGCCAAAGTTAATCTCGCCGTTTGAAGTCAGGACATGAAGGACTAGGACTCCCTTTATAACGATAGAGAGATAGAGACAGCGGGGCGGCGGGGGGGGGGGGCAGTTACTAGAAGTTCAGTGACACAGGTCTCGCTTAATCCGTTAAACGGACGGGTAGAATAGATATGACTCACGTATATGAAGGGTAGATGTAGCGTTGTGCTTGAAGTAAGACTATATCTCACTAGAGCCAAATACCCGCTATGTAAGCGCGTGACTAAAATTGTGAATTTTGAAATAGCGTACAGTGCTTTCAAACTGACTGTGAGACACAGGATTACAGAACGAATAGCTTCAGAAAATCAAAGATGACACTGGATTCCGCTCAAGATAGTACACATTTACGACACCCGGTAGCAGCAGGGGTCCTTCTACTCCCTCAAAACTTCCCAACCCGGAGATTTGCTATCGACCGTTTCCCGAGGGTGGAGGAGTACTGAATTCCTCCGAAAGCATTTGAAAAACTGCACCTGTAACACGTGGTGAATGTCAACAGCATCAATTCGCTGCCAGAAAGAAGATATATATGGAGCTCACTGGATTCAATTACTGTGTGGGCAGACAGGGAGGGACCGTGTAGCGAGGGTTAGGTTATAAAAAGCTCACTTGCTCCGATGATCGGATGGGTAGACGGATAAGTACGCTGAGCCGATGCTTCAGATATACTTAATCCGTTTTCGGGTGGGTAGACAGATGGGGAAGCGTTTCGTATAAAGTTGATACGAAATCTAGATTCAAAATATCACTGGTTTAAGATAGAATTTAAAAAAGAAAAATCAAAATAATTTTCAAACAATTAACAAGAACGTGGACCTAGAAACTTAGCCTTGTGGATTTACAGGAACTAAAAGTGAGTGTTGAAACTTTTTAAGGCGGAAGGGGAAGAAAGCGCCATCTGTTGTTTCAGAGAAAGCCCACACTCCTTGCTGGTTTGTCACAGCGAAAACACTGATGCTCGAGTGTCTACGTGTGATATCGCGTGGAATAAATTGAGACCAACTGTTGCAAATTTATATCATCTTGAAGCGTATTTTTGTAGGTGTTTAAGTAAGAGCCCAGTTTTGTTTCGCTGGTGAGTTGCTTCATGATATTTATCGGTGGACAAGTATTGGAAGAATAATTAAAAGGCGCTGTAATAATAAGTAATCAGTCACCATTTTCATCATACACAAAACCCACAACACCAACACACACACACACACACACACACACACACACACACACACACATACACACACACACACACACGCCAAAGACATGCGCCACACAACCGTCCAATCAAAAACACAAAAACTAGGCTGAAAAGGGGCGTCCCTGAACAGCCAGGGCATGTTGAAAAACATGCCCGAATAACATTTTCATTCATTCAGTAATCAGTGACATCCTTTCTGAACATAAACATTCACGTATACCCTGAGAGAGGAATCTAAGTGCTCGGCCGGCGGCAGGGAATGAAACAAAGAAATTCGAGACATCATCAAGCGGCGTGAAGTATTATTGCTTCAAGCTAACCTGCGGGGAGCACATTGTTGCCTCAAGCTGCCGCATCAACGTGTGAGTTCCTGCTTTAAATTACAGGTATAGTTATAAAGCTTGCTTAATTCGATGACATAGAATAAAGTAAACGTGCTGAGATTCAGAAGATACAAGGACTTCTAGAATATTTCGCAGAAGAGGAAGCGATTTGCTCATAGTTGTTATTGATTGGGTGCGTGAGACCGGCACTTCGAGCTCAGAGATCTTTTATGCCTATGCCCCAATGGGGCGCCCCGGAAAGGAGGGGTGAAGCGAGAGGAGACAGAGGGCGACCAGGCCACAGGAGAACAACCAAAACAGAGGGCAGGGTCCCAACATTTTCCCCAGTCAGATACTCCCTGACACCAACCAGTACACTGGTCCCACCTGCAGGGGCCCTCGCCGAGTCTCAAGGTCCTCGGTGTGGACACGATCCGGAGCCAGGCAGCTGCAACACGGGACGAAGTCAAGAGCATATCATCCCACCATGCTGCACCCGAACGCCTGCTGACAGTTTTGACCCTGAAAGAGACCAAGCGGATGAAAGGATGAGCAAAATGAGCAGTGAAGTGAAATGGAGCGAGAGGAGGATATAACAATTGGTGGAATGATGGCGGAGGAAACCGGAGATCCTGGAGAAAACCCACCACTGCGCACACATCCCACCTACACACGCTTGAGGTCGAACCCGGTCGCTTTGGTGAGAATCAAGCGGCCTAACCACTCAGCCACGGCACGGCTCATTGAGTACTCAAAAGGACATCATGATTATTCAAATGCTATATACTTGAGGAAGTGTTTACGTAACCTACAACTAATGCTGCTACCAATCCGTGCAAATTAACCACAGATGTAATCTCTATCAACTCAAAGGTTCACGGTTGCTGACCTCCCTTACAAATTACGATGAGCCAAGCTTCGCAATAATTACGGAAAGCGAAGTGAAGCAAACGTGCATTAGGGATACGATTAGTGAGCGATTGCACGCACTTAATGTGATCGAATTTCAAGCCATCATTACGTATACTGTGTTGACATCTACCTTTTCACTGCATCAAAGTAAAACCTTCATTTACCTGAGTAACTAGTGCCCAAAGCCTCAGCAGTTGGCAACTTGGCGCACAAACAAGATGTGTACACGGGTATCTGATGGATGTTCTGCTCTGCGGAGCACTAAATGTGCACACATAAGAAAAAGTTATACGATTTTGGGATGATAGTATCACTTTATTCAACCGTATCGATCCGCAAATATCCAAAGTATCCAAATTACACTTAAAATCCAAAATGTAATCTAATAGAAGACGCCTGGCAAAAATGAACTGTTCCAATAGTAGAAATTAATTGTTCCTCCACACTAGCCGTGTGTTAGGCAGGGTTGGAAAGGGATAGATTGAGTCTGAAAAATTCAATGTCATACTTGGGATTTGAAGAACGGATCTTCCGGTCTTCGTCCGGCGGCTCTAACCACTGAGCTACTATGGCCAATTTGCCGACACGACATTAAGTTCTCCTTATATTGACCTTATAGTTGATTAAACTATGAAGTCCGGAACTTGAATACTTATAGCATAGTAAGTCAGTATTAGGGTGTGTTATCCCATATGAATTTGCCAGCGAGTTGGACGTTCCGTTTTTACTTTCTCTACTGGTAAGTAGAGGAAGTATTGTATTCCACCTAAAAATTCGACGTCGAGATTTCACCGAACATATATGTTTTGAGACCCCCTGAATCCAATAACAGCATTTTTAGAAAAAGGTCCGTGTGTGTGTGTGTGTGTGTGTGTGTGTGTGCGTGTGTGTGTGTATGTGTGTGTGTGTATGTGTGTGTGTGTGTGTGTGTCAGTCTGTCTGCCAGTCTGTAGACAGCATAACTCGAAAACGAAAGGTCGGTTGAAAAGCAAAGTTGGTATTTAAGTTTAATGTCTTTCAAGAATGCGACACGAAGATTTTGAAGAAAATAGCCCCACCCTAAACTACCCTTTACAAGGAAAATTGTTCGAAAATTTTGATTTTCTTGAAAATGGCTCTAACGATTTTGATTAAGATATGTTTAAGATATTTTTATGAAAAATAAAATGTATATTTCAAATTTTTTGGCTATAGCCTATGTAGTCCTATTTACTCTGAATGATTTTAAATAACTCATAAACCGTAAGACATAGACAAAATCTTACTGTACAAAAAATGTAGATCTCGCTAAAACACAGAATTTATATCTGGACAAATCTTTTTGTAGAGTGAACTATATCGAAGATATTCCTTGTTATTTTTGCCAGTTTCGGAAAAGTTAAATTTTCTTGAAATGCAACATCGTTGTTCATTTATTTACATGTTAAAGCGTGCAAAGAGAACGGAATCTCAAAGCTTTATAAGATTTTACTATCGCTCAAAGCGATATTGTAATATCACTCTTACATCTACAAGGAAATAAGCAATAACATTTTTGTAAATGGTTATATAGATAGATATAGGAATAAGCGTTTATAAGAATGGTTAGTACAAGAGTAGAGAAAGTCATGTGAGCGCAACACATTTGATTTTTGGATTATGCTGTATACAGACTCTCTTTCTGTCTCTCTCTCTCTGAATATTTTTATATTCAGGTGGGTCTCAAAATATTTATTTCCACTGAAATCTTGATATCGCATTTTTGTGTGGAAGACGATATTTAATCTGCCAGTTGAGCTTGGAATTCAATTTGCCTAATTCTCCTGCAGAGGCGTGTGACTCGTGTGACGGAGAAGTTGCCTGCAATGCACGGCGCAAAAGTTGCAAAAGTCGCGGGTTGGACGGAATGTTTCCTTCCTAAAGCCCTTTTGCTCTGCGTTTTGTTTAGTTGATATCAAAGGTTCGTGAAGGTTGTAAGCTGGTGTAAGATAACATGCATTTGTTAACACTGTGTGTTGCTGCTCTCTTGTAGAATGTAAACAAAACTAATGCGTTCAGTATGGAGATACTTTCTTCAAAATCTGCGTCTTGCATCCTTGACAGACAATTTTGACTCAAATACAATGTTTCTACTTACTATACGTAGTGGGGAAGTAAACGTATGTATATTATTCTCAACAATACAGCTATGTGAATTTGACATACCATCAAACCTAAGCATTATTGATATATAACACTTAATGATAAAACACGTGTTAAAAGATGTACACTGCTTGACAGAAATATTAGGGTTATGGCAGCTTAGTTCTTCTCTTTCTATTTTTGCCTTAGGTCAGAAGTTATGAAATAATTTCTGATGTTTGAAAATGTGTTCTAAATTAAAAAAATCATAAGAGCCTCTTGCTGTGTTATTGAACGCTATAAAAACGACGTTATATAGTGTGATACGAAGGTGTAAAATGACCTTAGCACCCTTGCAGGGTTTACATTTTGACAGCTTTATGGTTTCATATACAGAACACCCGCTGAAGATTTAGTGCTGCAGTTTTTCACTCGTCCGTATTTTCTTACACGGGAAATCTGA
This sequence comes from Tenodera sinensis, assembly GCA_030765045.1. NCBI lineage: Eukaryota > Metazoa > Arthropoda > Insecta > Mantodea > Mantidae > Tenodera > Tenodera sinensis. The sequence continues at coordinate 42,259,880 of CM060961.1, read as the reverse complement.
GAATATATTTCAACTTCTCTCCATATGATTTTTCTGCCTGCCAATATTAAACTGGTTCCAGTCTGAAATGAAGATGTAGTTCAACGTTACTTTTCAGGAGTTAGATAAAATATTATTTCCCCTGGTCTTTCCCATACTACATTAGTACAATAAAATGTCTATTTATCAAGTTTGTGTCTAAAGGTTGTTCAAAAATCTTTAACCTCGAAGCTACTGACAGTGGGCTGAATTTGGGCTTTTCGCGGTTTTTCTTGATCAAAGACGAATGCCGGAGTGCATTCTGCAAATTTTCCTCTCATTGCATTTGCTTATCGTGTTTCAGAGTCAAAGGATCAGGCGACTGGATGGCGGGTGAGACGCATAGCGGTGGAGTTTGCTTTGTGAAACTTGTCTGTGTTGTTGTTAAGTGTTATACGTGATCTTAGAGAGACCTTTCCCTTGGGAGAAGGAAGCCAAGTTGTATCTTAGTTTACTAATTTAAGTTGCTATTTGTCAAACAAATAAATAGAAAAAACTGGAGTACAATTCATACTGTGGGTAATATTTGAAAAAGGAACTGTAATAGTATAAGTAAATATGTATATGTTTTGAAAGTATCACCGCCTGCCAGATGTTTTATCTGCAATTTTTTGTTGTAAAGATTACGATTTATTTTACTGCTCTTAACTCTTTAATTATTTGTGTAAGCTTTTTGTATGTTGGTATCGCAATGGCTATAATAATTTTGAGACTGTGTTTAGTAATACAGGGGAAAAACCGTAGTGGGTGCGGGGACTGAAGAGAGTTTTGCAGGAAATTGGAATGGGTAACACATGGAAAGAGGGGGATAGGCAAGTTAGAGGTTTCTGGAAAGAGGTAAGAAATAAGGTAGAGGATATAGTGAATCGAGAAGAATTATTTTATACTCTAAGAGTCAATTAAAAGAGGATTTGGGCAGAGAGAAGTATGTGGAAGTATGTAATAGCTCAGGAAGGGAAGGTTGGCCATGCACTATATTAAACGTACATAAATTAAGTGTTAGTGGCTTTGCACAGATGCCCTTTATGTGGAGAAAGAGCTAACGATTTAATTTATACCAGGGAGGCCGCTGCCCCTTATTTTACAGTTTTATGCAATCCGCATTTTATACTCTAGCAAAAATATTGACCCTTATGCTAGGTTCTATCCAGGCATTTAACTTGGATGTCTTTGGTTAAACACTCGACGAAATTATTACTAATACAGATGTTATATCATGGCCTTTTAATATACCCGTGATTAGAGATCTGACGTTTGCAGCACTGCAAATGTACACTGGGATCAGCGAACGGTATATGTTAAACGGAATGTTTATCTCTCGATTTACTAAGTACGAGTACACGATTCATAAGGAATTCGTGGGCTGTAGAGGTGGTAAGAATACCTTGCACGTACCAATTGATTTACCGTGTAATATTCACAAATAAACTTTGTTTAACAATTATTATGTTTAAAGCTGTTAATATTTTAATTCGTATTTGCTTTATTTTCATTCCATGGCACTGTTGTCTATTAGGATATCTTTCCTGGTAGACATGCTCAGCTGCTTGTGCACTAACTCTTGCTTCTCTGTAGATCAACAACATATCAACACACTCGTCTGTCGAATGTATCGTGAAGGACTTGCACGAAATGTTGTGCGATAACATACGTGTGAACAATGAAGGGAGTTGGACAGAAGTCATTATATTACAATAGAAGTCATTCTATTACAGAATGTAGAAAACCAAAAACATATCAGGGACTTTAAAATTAGATTATTGTAAATTCGGTTTCCAAGTTTTGATGCCCACAAAAAGAATTGGCGAGACGCGAACACGTGTCACTAGCGTTAGTGTACAGAATAGTCATAAATTTATTCAGCTATTTGAAAGCACATTCCAAATTTGACCTTAGAATTTGTATGCCAGGAGCAGGCTTCGCCACCTCGCGACTTTTCGTGCCTAAGTTAGCCTTTTAACACAGTTTTATCCTTTAGTAAGGGTTTGATAATTACTTAAATGCTGAAAACTATTATGCACGTTATTTCAGATGCACGAGACGTAGTTTACGACAAAATTTAAATAAACCGTTGTTCAACCGTTGTTTAACTAATTTGTCGGTTTTACGGACACATATTCGTAATTTTCTTTTTAGTTGATGTACTCATGATAGATACATTTTATTAGAGGCGTTTGCTGAATTCCGTTGCTATGTATACTGCAATAAAAAGTTTGTAAAATTGGTTGGAAACCCGGAATTCTTCTCGTAAATTGATATTACTTGTCTAAAACAATCCCTTTTGCGTGAAAAGAACCTAAATAGTTAATATTGAGCCTCAGAAACATTGGACAGGAAGATGATACAGATGCGCCATAGTCTTTGGAGAGAATGGAAATGTATTCTGCCTATATGCATAAGTAAAACGGACTCCTCGCCAAACAAGAAAGAAACATTAAGACGGAAAACAGAAATGCATTAAAATAATGAAAGAAGAAGCAGGACAAAACAAGCCTCACAGTTCGTTAGCCAGCGTTCTGCAACGTCTCTGCTACCAGAACGTTTCTGTATCGTCCCTTAGTAGCTTCTTTGTCTTCTAGTGGTAAAAAACTCCCATTGTTTCCCTCAAGATTTCGGAGGACTCTCTTCCTTGCAAAGATCACCCCGGGCGACAGTGTACAGGCCGTACTCTCTCTCTCTCGTTGACATAATATTGATACTATTATACGCAAATTATTATCATGCTACAAATACAGGTGACAGCGGAGGACGCCTTTGGCTATCGATGGAGACTCACCTGTCTGATTAAAATAAGGGAAGAAATGGCTCCATTGTCATTTTTAACAGCTAATTATATCAGCACCGCACAACTTTAGAGGATATTCTCTCACTCTTCGTATTTTTGGGCCATCAGTATGACACGGTACGATTATATCTCTTCAGCGTTCGAACATAACCCTCTATTGCATAAATTATTTTGCTTCTAATGAACCGGTTTAGAAATCCTGTCAGAGACACCTAGGAATTCAAATAGCCGTGATTGCTAAACGTCAGACGAAATGGACTGGCTGTCAATTCAAAGGAGAACGTCATGAGTTTAACCCTAGCAATGTAACTCGTATTACAGAACGTATACTACCAAGGGAGGGTGGAGTGGGGGAGGGGGAGCAGTTAATGACCACCACTGATAACAAAACGTCTGAGCAATTTTTAAAAGAAATTCAGTTTAAAATTGGGTGTTATATGCTGTCATGTTTACTAAGGTAATATTTAATGTATAACTATTTATTTTTTACATGAATCCCATTATACCAACGGCGGGATATTTTACGACCACCTCGCCATTTCACTGTTTCTCAGAAAGACCCAAAAAGATAAAGATATGTACAAATTATCTTGTTTATTTGCTTGTAAATGCAAAGGGAATATAGGAATACAGTAGGCTTTGACTGATAGTCAAATCTTAGCTTCAAGATTGCGTTCTCTTTACACGACTAACGTTTAAAAAACTGGACAATGATGTTGCATTTCACGAAAGTTTGTTTTCCGAAACTGACAAATAACAAGGAATATCTCCGAAATGATTCACTCTATAAAAAGTTTATTTGAACATAGATTGTGTGTTTCAGTGAGATCTACATTTTTTGTATAGTAAGATTTGGTCTCTCTCTTACGGTTTTCCAGTTATGCAAAAGTCATCCAGAGCAAACAGGTCTACATGGGCTATACGCAGAAAATTCAAATTGTGGATTTTTTTTGTAATAAAATATCTTAAACACATGTCATTTTAATCAAAATCGTTACAGCTATTTTCAAGAAAATCAAAATTTTCGAAACATTTTCCATGTAAAGGGTAGTTTAGGGGCTACTTGCTACAAAATCTTCGTGTCGCATCCTTGAAATACATTAAACTTAAATACCACATTTCGCTTTTAACAGACTTTTCGTTTTGAGTTATGCTGTTCACAGACTGACAGCCTCACAGACAGACACACACACACGGACCTTTTTCTATAAATGCTTTTTTTATTCAGGGGGACCTCAAAACATGTTTCCGTTGAAATCTCGACATCGAATTTTTGGGTGAAATACTTTTTCTAGTAACATAGTACAGAAAGTGAAAATTAAAAGACAGAATTTAAAAATATTACAGAAGGTAGCCATAAAGTATTCCCGTTGATATTGCTAAGGTTAAGCCCAGCGACTGCAACTAAATGACGCTGTAGTAAAGGTTGGGGTGGGCCCACGTCAAATAAGCGGTGAGGTGGTACTCGTGGATGATAACGGGGTTACATTGGATTACAATTGAATGGAGCTTTAGTTTTGAAAAAGAAAAAGGAAAAAAGAAACTGCAATAACACTGAAATAATACGAAATATTTGTGATAATTATAAATAGCTACCAATATCTTTATTTATTCCTACACCCCAATGGATTATAAAAATAAAACAATAAGACCTTAAAATGTTCTAAAACTTTGACGAAACAAATTTGTTGCCAAATGGCAAGGCTGCGTTACTGCATTAATTACTGCCAAATTGTGTCATACTGAATGATAAGCACTGCTTTTCACCTTCTTTATAAAAAAAACGGAATTACGACCTTCCATTTGACAGACACACACGTACACACACGCACACCCACGCACACACATACACTTGATATCGAATTTTAGGGTGGAATACAATACTTCCTCTACTTGCTATATGTAGTAGAGAAACTACTGTTACTATTTGTTTTGACTTGTTCAAGATCTGAGGCCTGATAGCGCTCTGGGTATGAGATGCTTGAACCTTTTTAATGGTAGTGATACCCATGAGAGTATCATCGAGGGACATTTGGCTGGTGTTCATAAAAACACCAGGTTTATAAATCACACTTTTAAACTAATATTTTACATTCTGGGCTATTTAAAGTTTGTTTTCCAAACTTCACGCTCCCCCCCTATGGCGAGATTTATATTCTCGTGTAAATTTTCCTCGCCACCAAACTACGGTTGGAAGGAAAAGACATTAACAGGGAAGCAATATTTTGTGTAAGCCCTCTGAAATTATTCTGACTGAAAATAGAGGCAACGTAGGCTGAACGACATTGACGAAGGGAAATTGCAACTGATTGATGGTTAAGTGTGGAAGACGTGAAATTATATATATGAATCATATGAAGACTGCTAATATCTGCCTGTAAACAAAGTGTTTAAGAAAGTGTTCGAAACCTCAATTCGCTCATAATTATAATACGTACATCCGTACTCCCCGAGATAGAAGTATAAGAATATCAATCTCTCCATTTGATGCAGGGCCGGGAGGGGTAATAAGAAACTAAGACGTCTATACCCACCAACATTATTATTAGTACTACACTAAAACCCCCTTATAACGAGCACAGTTCCTCCTTTCATCAACCCTTTGTGTCGATCTCATAGATTGTCAATCGTACAGCTTGAGTCCATTTGGTCTTCGGTCTATGAACATTTCTTTGCCAGGTGACGTTCTTTTACTTTTTGGACATGTTCTTTCTATTTAACTTCAAACTGATTTAGTTTATACATTATTTAACAATTTTTCTATAATTTCCAATATTTTAATTTCTTCTTCTATCTAGAAATGTATAGCCACACTTCTCAAAAATGCATTTCGGCTTCCTCTATGATCTTTTCTTCTAGTTAAACTCTAATACTCTTACAGGAAACCTGGCATCACCTTCTTTAACTTTAGTTTCTAGAGTTTTTAATACTAAGGTGTACTTAGCTCTCTAGAGATTCAAACCTTTAATTACTTTTGTAATTTTTATAATACTGATTAATTAATGAAAAACATCATCTAAGCTAAGTATGATTATCTGCTCATAGACAATATCGAAGTGTATAATTGTAGTTATTTATTTTAAAATGTAGGTCTAAAATTATCTGCCAAATATATGTACCAGCCTGGGCTGAACGTTTAACCATAATCCTTATATTCAATTACTATAAGAAGCATAATACAAAATATGTAAATAGAATAGCATAGAATTGTATAAATAGAAAAAGTGAAGGAATTTTAGAATAACTGCTGGTTTCCAGTAGTTAAGCTGTGGAATGACTGCTCGATTCCAATAACCTAGGTGATTTTAGGAAGAATCGTCAGATTTAGTAGGTTAAGACTATTTTTTCGTGTATGTAACATATTTAAGCATATTTTAAGTTAAATAAATAAAATTTACATAAATAAAATTAAAAAATACGTAGGTATGTGCCATCGTTAATATATAAATTAGAAAGAGACACGAAACAGTATATCCCTATTTTACATATATATGGTTGTGTTATATATTACTTTCTCTACTGGTAATCAGGGGAAGTATTGTATTCCACCCAAAAATTCGATGTCGAGATTTCACCGGAAATATATGTTTTGAAACCCCCTGAATCCAAAAAAAAATCATTTTTAGAAAAAGGTCCGTGTGTGTGTCTGTGTGTCTGTCTGTGTGTCAGTCTGTAAGTGTGTGGACAGCATAGCTCAAAAACGAAAAGTCGGTTAAAAACCAAAGTTGGTATTTAAGTTTATTGTCATTCAAGGATGCGACACGAAGATTTTGAGGAAAATAGCTCCACCCTAAACTACCCTTTACATGGAAAATCTTTCGAAAATTTTGATTTTCTTAAAAATGACTAACGGTTTTGATTAAAATGTCATATGTTTGAGATATTTTGATGACAAATGAAGTGTACATCTTGAATATACTGGCTATAGCCCCTGTAGTCGTATTTACTCTGGACGAATTTTGCATAACTGGTAAACCGTTAGAGATAGACCAAATTATACTCTATACTGTGTCTCAGCCTAGTTGAATCCTGTTGTAAACAACAAGGCGGAGCAGACTCAACTCGCCGCGTGTTAGACGTACAGGCACGCGCAAAAGTTTTGCAACACTAGTAGCGCTAACTTCTAGACAATAAATAGAGTTGGGTTACACATTAACTTATTAAATCTATGAGTTGGAATATTAATATTCCGGATTTCTTTCCGGATTCCGGGTTTCTTTCTTTAAGTACTGCGAAACAATGCGCGATCATTCGCCATTCGTCACTTTTTAACGGTTTGCCTCGATTGTGTTTCATTTCGGCTGAAGCACCAGCCTGCTCCATGGTGAAAAGCTTACTGATTTTATATTGCATATAGATAAGTGTCCTTGACCTTGTGAGGTACGCGAGATGTACAGGAAATACAGTGTAAAATATCAGAAGCAACCCCACACTATAAACAAAAACATCTTAATCAGCATTCAACTCGATACAGACCTCGTTGCGAGAGAGCTGTCTGATAAAGGAATGCAAAAATGTTATACGTATAAAAGCAGTGTCCTTCAGTAATTGTTAAGTAAAATGCAGCTTAATTTAACATAATAAGCTAATGGTGTATATAATTTCACCTGTCTTCTATCTAATCTGTATATAGTATACCATTATGTATATATTCCTTTACGAACTCACGGGCCCAGAACACATATGCGATATGTGAAGCAGAAAGATAAAATGTGGGGCTATTTACGTTTATAAGAATCGAAACATTTGCATACTTGTCTATCTCCGAAATTAGCTCGCGCAGAGCAGTGATCGGAGAACTACTTACGTACAATACTGTACTTAAAGGAGGGGTTTATCGTACGTACGCAAACAAAAGATAACCCCCATTACCTTCGCCAAACCAATCAACAGCTTAACCGTTTTCCATCCCAATATCTCTGTCTCTGTCTCTCTTCCCGCCCAGATGTTTACAACAGGATTCAACTAGGTTGAGACATATTATACAAAGAATGTAGATCTTGCTAAAATACACAATTTATGTCTCAATAAATGTTCTTGTTGGGTGAACCATTTCGGAGATATTCCTTGTTATGTGTGTGAGTTTCGGAAAACTGAAATGGATTATCGTTGTTCATTTCTTTATATGTTAAGTGTGCAAAGACAACAGAATCTCAAACATTTGACTATCGCACAAAGCCTACTGTATTCTAACATTCCCCTTGCACCCACAAGGAAATAAGCAATAAGTTGTACAGATTTTTATCTTAACTAACACGAAGAAGTTTGTACGAATGGTTAGTACAAGAGTAGAGAAAGTCATATGAGTGCAACACATCAGATTTTTTTTACATTACATTCCAATTTCTATTGCTCCCAACATATAAACTTCTTATTGCAGTTAGCAGGTATTGAGGTGCACCTTTATGTTTCAATATATTCAATAATTTATTCCGGTCAACTCTGTGATGACGGCCGCCCGGCGGTCATAGAGAGCTCAAGGTCAAACTACCTCACACCACTACGCGGTGGGTAAACAACATGACAATGAGCGTGATAGAACAAAACGATTCCAGACAATTATCGAAGCTGTTCATGTTCCTCTTTTATAGGAAGTTTCCAGAAAAGGTGTATTTTTCAGAGAATTCCCTATAAAAGCGAGAGAGTCCAGACAGAGTCAGTCGTTAAGCGTTGAACGAGATTAGTGTGTGTGTGTGTGTGAGAGAGAGAGAGAGAGAGAGAGAGAGAGAGAGAGAGAGAGGGAGTGTGTGTGTGTATCGTCGGTAATAGATTGTGAGACAGGGAGTGGAACTAAAAGACAGGGAAGTGTGGGTTTGAGAGGACAGAACAGCTGTGAGTTGCAATGTAACGACGAATTGTATGTTAACGATAAAAAGGGGAGTGTGTTTTTTTGATAAGACCGACGGAAAATAAAGTGATAGAAAAATAAATGGACTTTGTCCTTTATCACACTGGTGTCAGAAGTGGGATTTGTCACTTGGTCATTTATTACAGTATGAAAGGTGGCAATCTAACTGTAAGTCTTCTAAATATACACCAAAGAGGTGTATGAAGAGTTGCTAGGACACCATAACTCTAGGCTCTTTTGTTAACAGTATGAGAGAGCCTTGATATTATGTTCATGCCATTACCACCACATGAAGGGTGAAGATTACAGTCTCCTGGAATGATGAGGGGAAGAGTTGATTAAGGTGTTCCTTATACAGCCTAATACGTGGTCACTTGTACACAATTGTTCGCTCAACGTTTTCACCAAGCATTACAATTTCCCTTTCCTTCCAACGTCTTCAATTCATGCGGTATATTATTATAAACATTTTATTTGTTATAATTTTCTATAATTTACACGGTTAGTTCACAATTATAAGAACACGACAGCAGTTGAGTTTGCGAATTCGCTTTCCCACTTTAGTTGTGACAGCTAAAACATATTGCTAGGTCACTCTGAACTTTCCTGTAAGCTGGTACTTCATTGTTTACATCGTAAATCTCAATTTGTAAGGATTTGGGTCCGAATCCATGTCGTCTGCGGGTCTGCTGTAAGCGTTTTCGACCTCCGCAGGAGCTGAATAGGTTGCAGGATTTGGGTTGGCCAATATCAGAAACTTGTTTTTTTCCTACAAATATCAGTCAAGTTTATTTATTACTAGCTGCAATACCCGGCGCTGTCCCTGATTTGATCGTTTATTGCCAAATAGCCTTGTGTTTCTTTGAAGACATTTAAATATTATTACTTAATACACATGAACAAAGGCTTAATTAAAACTCTTAGAAAACTATAAAGAACAAAACAAATATAAGAAACGGAACAAACAATGTGTCTAGTCCATGGAATGAAGATGAGTTGATGATTTCTGAAATGGTTTATATATATTAAAAAAAAATTATTTGGACATAAATTGTGTTTTGGCAAAATCTGTATTTTTTGTACAGTAAGTTTTCGTCTATGTCTTACGGTTTACCAGTTATGCAAAAATCATCCAGAGTTTACAGGAATACGTGAGCTATAGCCAGAAAATTCAAAATATGCATTTCATTTCTCATAAAATATCTTAAACATTTTAATCAAAATCGTTAGAGTCATTTTCAAGAAAATAAATGTTTTCGAAAACCTTTCATATAAAGGGTAGTTAACGGTGGAAGGTTTTTAACCGACTTTCGTTTTTCAGTTATGCTGTGCACAGACAGACACACACGCGCGCGCGGTGGACCTTTTTCTAAAAACGCTTTTGTTTATCCAGGGACTTAAAAACATATTTCTGGTGAAATCTAGATCGAGTGTTTGGGTGGAATAGAATACTTCCTCTACCTACTATACGTGGTAGAGAAAGTAAAAATAGAACGAGTGTGTGCAAGCAGTTCAACGATTTTTGTAATGAACGGGGATTTATTTGAGATAACCAACTCTATTCCTGCTATGACAAGAGAAAATCGAAATACATGCAACTTCTGGAGTTCAGTTTCCTCAGTTGGTAGTAATGAGTAAGCCTAGTGCACTAATCGTAACGAACATATTTTAGAATATCTTCTTTTAATAGAATGTAGCATTTTATGGTCAAACCTTTGCGATATAGAAGTTAAATTCATATTTTATTTATGAATCACTCCAGATAAATATCATTCGACGGTTTGACATTTCCAGATAAATTCCCTCGCTTCGCAGGAGAATTTATCGGTAAGGTCAGACGTCTTATGACATTACTCGTGATAAATTCAAGACTGTAATATGGATCCGGAACAGATCGACACACTCTAAACCTTATGGGATACCGATCGGGATGACTCAGGCGGTAATGTCTCTGGCGCGCATTCGGGAGGTCGCGGAGTAGATCCCTGAGCTGAACTATCTGAACCATGCGTTTTTTCGGAGGTTTCCTCGGATAACCAGGCAAATGCTGGGAAGAATTTCCATATCCTCCGAACTTTCTGCCCCTTCATTTCGTTACATTATTCATTTCATTACACCCTTCATCTCGTTAGGTTTCTTTCAAGGTTGGAAGCGTTGGCGAGCGTCACAGTAGCAGCGTCCTTCTTAGGAGTACGGACCCGAAGGAGTGGGAGAGGAATGTGGCTGAGACATTCTTCATCGGATGCTTCTAACTGAGGAAAATGTGGGACCGTGCCTTCTGCTCTGTCGTGATGGCGTTCTGGCCGCCCTTTGGATCCCTTCCCCTCATCCATGCTCCATTAGGGGCATAGGGTACAGAAGGTCGTCTTTGGGTTGAGGTGCTAACTGCCCCTTCTTAAGTTTTTATTCAGTCATATCTTGTGGGATGATGATCATTTCACCTCTATCATTAGTGATTTCTCTACAGAAACATAATCCGATCTGTACTGAATGCGCACATTTTCGCCAACTGTACTTAAGAATTGAGCATCTCCAGATACACAAATGGTATCAATCAAAGAAGTTAGAGCTCTCTAACATGTTGCGCAAACATAGGATCGAGGCCAGGAAATGGTTCATCTTAAAATACTTACACTTTCCAAGGAAAAGGAGATCTTTATTGTGGCAAAGGAACGGTTGATATGAGTGTAGCCAAGCCAAACAATCTTCTTCCCGAATTTAATTCAGTTTACAAAACCAGCGGGCCACATTCTTTAGGACGAAGGTCACCGGCACCAAACTGGTACACGTGATCTCTTTCCGCCATTCAGAAATAGAGCTCTTGGCAAATTACGAGTTCACGTCATGGATCAGAAAATCTGAGCACATCTCTCTGTCCTCTGGGAACTGATAGACAAACGCAGTCACCTTTTTTTTTTCCAACTTATTTTATTATAGAAAACATTTGCCCGGTGCCGGTACAGAAGGGCCCGGCTTACAGGCTAAAATTAACATTAATTATAGTTTACAGTATTTACATGTTCATGTTTGCTTTTATATGTTCAAAAACCCATACAGTGGGCAGCTTTAGCCCACCGAGAACAGTTTTTGGGCGTATACTCGGTGTTATGTTTGTCCGTTTTTTGATAGTTTTTTTTTTTCAATTTATATACACGGATACATACACACACTCACTCCTGGGCATACCACACATATGTCCCATCACACGCACACAGACACACACACACACACACACACGCTCGTATATACATATTTACACTGCACTATATACACTTCACTATTTACAGTTTTTCCGCAGTTTTCCAGTGCGGCCAGGTTGCAGCTCCTGAGGCGTTTCCGAGGCACAGACCTCTTCCGGAGTGCGTGGCCTAGGGCCTGGGTTGCATGGGTGCGCATCAGTCGGCGAGCCATGCAATGTTTAAAACATTTTAATTCTAGCATGCTTACGATGCTTTGGCTCGCCCTTGCCAATATTGGCAATCACGTCATTTTGGTGATTCCTGATGCGCGCCCACGCGACAGTGACTCTTTTCGCTATTGCCTCGGGAATGGTTAGGATCTGGGTTTCCTGGTGAAGGGTTCGGTTAGTGGTTAGGATGGGAGCAGAGAGGATTTTCCGGAGGGAGAGGTTTTGGAGGGTTTGGATGGTTTTCAGGGCGGTTTTTGTGGCGTTTGCCCAGGCCACACACGCGTATAGGACCACCGAAAGGATAAAAGCCTTATACAGGACGAGTTTGGACTTCAATTGCACCTGTTTGCTGCGGAAGATGGGAGCGCATAACTTTAGCCGCTGTCTGCCTTTGTTGGAGCTATTTTTTATGTGGGTGGACCAGCACATTCTGCGGTCCAAGGTAACCCCTAGATATTTAGCTTGCCGACGGCAATGCAATTGCCAAAGTGTGATGCCTCTTAGAGAAATGAATCAGCTGGCATTTGTCGGGATTAATTTTGATTTTCCAGTCATGTTGCCATTAAAGGAAGTTGTTAACATAACGTTGCATTTCTGCAAGGCCGAAACGGGGATTTCTATGGTGGTTGTATATTGCAGTGTCGTCGGGGTACATGGCGACCTTACATCTGGCGTCCACTGGGAAATCGTTGGTGAATAATATGTACAAAAAGGGGGACATGATTGCCCCTTGTGGGACGCCAGCCCGCATCACTCTCTCCCGTGAGGAGGAGCGGCCCACTTGGACGTAAAACTTCCGTTTTTTCTAAAAAATTGTGCAGCAAATATAGATAATTTTGAAGAGCCGGGAAATTGTGGTGCAGTTGTAAATAAGGCCATTGTGCCAGCACCGGTCGAATGCGGCTTCTACGTCCAGAAATAGCGCCAACGTTGAAGCCCCATTGTTAAATTGCTCTGTTACGTCATCAGTTAGTCTGAGAAGCTGTAAATCAGTAGAATGTCCTTTTCGAAAACCAAACTGTGAATTTGAAAGTTCATGAGATTCCGAAACTTGTTTTTGAAGTCGAAAAAGTATAAGTTTTTCGAGCAATTTACCAATAGTAGACAAAAGACTAATGGGGCGGTAGTTTTGCGTTCGCCTGGTGCTTTTCCCTTGCATTGGGAGCATAATTACCTTGGCTCGTTTCCAAGTAGAGGGGAAATAGCCTTGCTGCAGACATGCGTTAAATATTTTAGTCAGTTACGCCAGGGCTTTTCTCGGGAGATGCTTAAGTTCCTCATTAGTCACTTTGTCTGGGCCGGCAGCTTTCCCATTAGGTAATTTCCTAATGAGCTTGTAAACTTCCTGCGGTGTTATGATGGGTAGGTGTTGCTCTTGCTTCTGCGCCACCCAGGTTTGTACCCATGTCTGTACCTCCCGCTCTATATCGCGGTTGGTAACTGGGTTTTCGCTGAATCTGTCTTCAAGACAGTCAGCGAAGACCTCGGCTTTCTCCTCTTCGGAGAAGTGCAGGCCGCCATGAGTGTGCAGCGCCTCAGTTGCGGAGTTGACGTTCGTGGAGACTTTAAATGCCTTTAATAATTTCCGCAAGGAGGAGTCCGAATGGGTGGTACTCAGCATTTTGTTTTCCCACTGTTCAGTTTTGTTGATTTTAATTTGATGCCGAATGATGTTGCGTAGCCATTTTGCTAGCACTTTATATTCAGGCTGACGGGTGTACCTTCACAGTCTTGTCAAGCGTCGTCTCCGCGCAATGAGTTGCTCTACCTCGGGGTACGTGCAAAAACCGGGTGGTCTTGTGGTGTAAGTGGTAGCGCTTCTCTTGGCCGTGTGTAGCGAGGCAGTGAAGTTTTCAATGGCGACATCTATGTCTACCTCGCTGTAGTATGACAGCCGGGGTTGCGCCATCCCGTGCATTTCCGTGGTGAACTTATTCCAGTCGGTCTCAGCCCTCCTTCGAGGCCAAGAGGCACCGGCCGTAATGCCACACTGTATATCGAAATGCACGGGAAGATGGTCAGAGTCCAGGCTGTGATACACTGTAAAGTTAATTAAAGGTGTCGCATTTTTTGTTAGTACGAAGTCCAAAATTTCGGGGTCAAAGTGCCCCGATTTGTGCCAAAATGTGGGATCTGGGGGAAGGTGTACCTCTAAGTCGTCATTATCTGTTATAAGTTCAACCAGGAGATTTCCAGCCGCGTGAAAACCACCAGGGGTGCCGAGCGTTGAAATCTCCTGCAATTATAACGTGCTCCTCTAAAGCGAGGATTTGTTGGAGGTCATGTATGAAATTTAAGGAGTTGGGGGGCCGATAGAGGGCTACCAGCATCACCGTTTGATTATTTACACGTGCTTTAAGTGCTGTGCACTCTAACGCTGCCATTGCAGGTAGCGTAACAGAAGCATGAGCAACAGTGTTTCTGAGCAAAATAGCAGTCCCTCCCCCCTGTCTGCCAATTCTGTCATTCCGAAAGATTTGGTACCCCTGGAGCTTAAAAGTGTGCTCCTGCTGTAATTTTGTTTCGCAAATAAATGCGACATCAATTTTGTTACGCCGCAGGTGGTTTTCAAGGTCGTGTTGCTTCCTGTGGATGCCATCTGCATTCCACAGGAGTGCGCGAGTTAAAGTTATGCCTCCCCTTGAAGTGGCCATTTACTCGACGAGAGTGGTAACCAAACATATGATGGCTTCCAGCTTCTCCATGGTACTGTTGCAGCTTTTTAATCATGCGATTATGGGCCGCAACTTTGTTAGTAGTACTGGGAGGTTTAAATCCTTGAAGAGGCTAAAAATCTCTTTCAAACCTCCCAGGTCGCTGGTGGGTGCCTCTGAGGTCTTGAGTTGTGGAGGGGGACCATTTGGCGGTTGCACGGATGCATTTCGCCCTCCGGCGGCTCCTGCAAAAGAGGTGCCGTTTTGGACCAGGGCCGGGTGGAGGATGAGTCGTGGCCCTGGTTGAGTACCAGGAGAGCTCCTGGCTACAGCGGCCAGTTGACGGCGGTGGCGTTCCATCTTAAATGTCTCGCACCCCCTATAGCTGGCAAGATGCGCCTCTCCACAGTTGGCACAGTGGGGTACAACGTCTTCCTTGGCCTTTCTTGGGCAGTCAGCTAGGCGGTGGAGGTCACCGCAAAGAACACACCGGGAGGTCATGTTGCACATTTTGAATATATGTCCTAATTGTTGGCAATTGTAGCATTGGGTGATATTTTGGGAGGTTTTGAGGACCTCCACGGTGACCATCATGTGGCACACCTCTCTTTCCTGCAAAAGCTTTTAATTTTCAGTGGTTCTAGACAAGCTTACCTGAAAGTTTGGTAGAGGCCTGCCGCGGGAAACCATCTGTCGAACTTGTACGCCGGTGTAGCCCTTCAGTTCTAAGTCCTCTTTGACGTAGTCCACTTGCAGATCTGCAGGCAGGCGTTTAATTACGTATCGCAGAGGCTGATCACTTCTGGGTGTAAAACTGAAGTTTTCCACACCGGCGTGTGTCAGAAGCTGCATGGTGGGGATGGCATCTTGTTTTCTCTGGAGGAAGAGTTTTAGGCAGTCCCTCGTTGTTTGAAGCTTGTAGGACCCGTTCGGAAGAGAGTTCTTTAGTGTCTGTAACACTTTCACGACCTGGCGGACATCCGGGATGATGATCCTCGGCGGCTTTTGATTTTCTGTATTTTGTATGCTGGGTGTTGCTGTTGTTGCTGAGGAGGTACCTGGCATTGTTGGGTGTGGGTGGGGAGTGGGGCGGGTTTTTGTAGGTGTCTTTTGGTGTTGTGGGATTCTTGGTTTTTGGAATTGTGGGATGGGATTCTGTGTGGGTGTAGGTAAAGCCGGGTATTCTGTCTCCTCGCGTTCTGCTGCTTGTAGTGGCGCGAAGGAGTTGCGTAGAGTGAGGGGGTGGGGTGGTGTCGACTGCCGTGGTTTTCTTTTGCTGTTTGTGGGCTGGCCGGGATGTTCACTTTCGGAATCACTTCCGTTGTCCCGCGTCCGTTTCTTCTTCGGGGCGGCTATCTTCCACCCCTCACTCTGTTTTACAAGCTCCCTCTTTTTCATCGCGTAGTCCCTGTAGCAGAACGCGAGGTCCTGTGTGATCTTGGTGAATTTTGTTTAATCTGCGTCTAGGTTTGTTAAAATGTTTGTGTAGTAGTTAATCTCGTTTTGGATGTCTTCTACTTCTTTCCTTAGTTTCTCGAGGGAACGTGCCGTGCCTTTCGCTCTTCCTCCTTTGTCTGTTGATCTTGGTCGTCCGCCAATGTGCTTGGAGATGGCTGGATTTGCGCTGCTGCTGCTGTGGTGGCTGCATCTTGTGTTCCGCCTGATGCCATAGTCGCAGTTTCACTTCCACTTTATGCTGTGCGGGGGTACGCTAAGCGCGCCCCACGCGAAACACAGAACTAAAACTTACACTAAGTATTGTGTCACTGTCACTGTGCATATATTAATAAACACTAGTTAACTAAGAAGATATATACACAAAAAACGAAGGTTATTTACACATTTACTATGTACAACACTTTTCCACACTTCACTTGCAAAAGCATGTTAAATCACTGTATATTTTCGTAAATAAACACTGAGCGCCACAGCCACTTGATATTTATACGTCTTTCCCGCCAAAATTATGACAGTTGACAATGATCCCGCCAAACCGTTTCACGTGACCGTTTCTCGCGCGCACCAACAAACGATCCTCTTCTCACAACGGCTGCGTGACCACCACCTCCTGGGCTAATGGCGTATCTGGTCAGACATATGCAGTCTCTGAAAAACATAAAAATCAAGTGGCAAGAACCCAGTAAGATGCTGCGATACTCACATTCGGGAGGTCCTGGGTTGAAATCCAGGGGGTCGACCAATCTGACTGTGGTTTCCTTCAGTCACCAAGGTAAATACCGAATTGGAGATTTAATACCATGACCCAAAACTACCACCAAAAATTTAAAAACAATACTATAAATGAAAAATATATGGTATTAGTGAATGTTGCGCCATCTTTTCACAAATAATGTAAGCAGATGGACTGAATGACACACTAATGCCATCTGCCGTCACTCAGGAAGAGGTTTAGTTGCCCTGCACTGCTCTCTCTGTGGACTCGTGACAAAGCAAGCTGGTATGGATAGGAATGAGACCTTGAAGCCTAACTATTCGCCACAGATCCTTCTACAAGTATGTCCTAACAGGTTCGTCGTGTTATGACTACCTACGTAGTTAAAGCGACGTAAAAGAAATACTGGGGAAAAGCGCCAAGGAAAAAAAAATGTGACAACAGTTCCAAAGTATTCACTGTTAAATTTCAAAGCAATGTACCCTTTTGAAGATACATTCGGATATATAATAATATACGTACTTTCTTAGGGATCTATGTGCAAGGATTTGTAAATCAGGGTTTTGACTTGAATAGGAAGAAGCCTTCGGGTAACACTAAGATAGCCGGTGACACAAATCATAGTTACATATGATATCCATTACATATTTATTGCGAAATACGTGGCCACATGTGCTTTAGTGTGCCCTTCCCTAGACGGAAGTTAAAAACTGGGGATGGCTTACGTCTGTTTGCAAATGGCTAAGGAGATAATAAAAAGTTGGGTTAGCAGAAAACTTATAAATACATTTTATTACTCGTGCAAATACGTTAACCGTACGCTATTTTAACAAAAGATATTAGACACATGTTGAGAGAATAAAACATAACATTTTCCTAATAAATTGCAGTTCGAAGTGACGCTTTTTTAAGTATCTTTGTGTTTCACGCTTAGAGGACGCTGGCATCCGTTCAACTATTCGTTTTTTAATTCATGATGTTCACACGCGCTCTTATGCACACACAAATTATATAAATATGATTTTAACTGGATGTAATTTTGTATAGCCTGTAAACCGAAACATACATACAAAAACTCCCTACATTGCAGATGTCAATTTGCTTGTGGACATAATAGTTATTTATGTAACAAGTGACTGATTATACAAGGTTTTATGTAATTCTAGTATTAAAATATGCAATAATAAATTTGTTAAATGTAAAATTATATTGTATCAGAGATATATGGCGTAATATGGTTGATAAGCAGATGTTTCAATTGTTTCAACACTTGTTTTACATATTTTAACGAGCAATTCTTATATGTATATATGTATACTCCGCGCACATTGGAAACGGCTCTAACGATTTCGATAAACTGCTGTGTTCAGATAGGATTTTGCTTTTTAAGTTTATCTATATAAGTGTCATTCCTGAAAAAACGCGATTTTATATAAAAAATTATATATATATTGTAACACCAGTTACTGCTATTCACACTTTATTGCCTTTTTGTCAGTTAGCGTAGTGCTAACGTTACACTCAGATTACTTTTGTCCAAGCTCAGAGCAACAGAACAACTGCCGAATCACAAATAAGAACTGTCAGATGGAACTGCTAGTCGGCACGACTCCTCAACGCTTCGCATACGTCTTATTCCTGCTCTCCCCTGCCCGGTGCTTGGCAGCGACTTATATAGGTCCTTCGACAGAGCGAAAGTTCTGGAGGTAGAATATTCGGGAGTCCCTGTGGCGGAACGGTCCAAAACCGCACCGCCATGTAATAGCTATTGTCTCGTACGCTCCTATTGTTGTCGGCGGCCTGTGGCGGAACGGTCCAGAAACCGCACCGCCATGTAATAGCTATTGTCTCGTACGCTCCTATTGTTGTCGGCAATTAGATGCGGCGGGTGCGGTGACAATATATATATTCCCGGTATTTCAGAAAGGACTCTAAAGTTTTGGCTAAAATTTTGTATACATATAATATTTTGCTTTATAAGTTTACCTATAGGTATCTTTCGTTTAAAAAGCGCTGTTTTAGAAAAAACAAAAAAAAAAAAAAAAAAAAACAACAGCAAAGTTATCCCGTCTTATACAGAGCAACAATTCCTGCATATATATTTTGTGTCTCGGAAGCGGTTCTATAGATTTGGATCAAATTTTGTGTTCAGGTACGGTTTTGCTTCTTAAGTTTATTTACACTGGTGTCTTGACTGAAAAAGCACAATTTTACAAATAACAAACACGCTTTTATGCCCTCTTCTCCAAATTATACAAATTTCTGAATGTCTGAAATAGAAATTCTACATATTACATTCACACTGTTTTCTGTACTCAAATTCAGGTAACACATCCACACCTCTTCACACATCTATGGACAAATTTCCATAAAAACGCGATTTTACAAAAAAATTATCCCCTCTTAAAATAAGTCATACAATTTTCTGTATGTTTGAAATGAAAATGCTATATATTACATTCACACTGTATTCTTTAATCACTTTTAGATAACACATTCACATCTCTTTCTCTACTCACTCTTCTATAAACAATTTTCCATAAAAACGTGATTTTACACCAAATAACATTTTTATCCCCGCTTTTAAAATAAATCACACCATGTTCTGTATATTTGAAATAGAAACGGTATTACATTCACACTGTTTTCTCCTCTCACTTTTAGGTAACACATCTTCGCATCTTTCTCTACTCATTCTTCTACAAAGAAATCATACAATTTTGTGCATGTTTGAAACAGAAATGCTACTTATTACATTCACATTGTTTTTTCTACTCACTTTGAGGTAACACATTCACATCTCTCTCTACTCACTCTTTTAGAAATAAGTAATGCAATTTTCTGTAAGATTGAAATAGAACTGCTGCATATTACATTCACAGTGTTTTTTCTACTCACTTTTAGGTAACACATTCACATCTCATTATCTACGCACACTTTTACAAATAAGTCATGCAAGTTTCTGTATGTTTGAAGTAGAAATGCTGCATATTACATTCACAGTGTTTTTTCTACTCACGTTTAGGTAATACATTCACATCTCGTTCTTTACTCGCTCCTCTATAAACAATTTTCCATAAAAACGTGATTTTACATCAAATAACATTATCTCCGCTTTTAAAATGAGTCATATCATGTTTCTGTATGTTTGAAAAAGAAATGCTATTACATTCACTGTTTTCGCCTCTCCTTTTAGGTAACACTCACATCTCTTTCCCTACTCCTCTTCTATAAACAATTCATATCATATATATACACAAATTGGATGTTTGTATATATGTGACTGTTAATATCGAAAACCGTTTAACCGATCACCGCGAAATTCGGCACGTATATGTATTTTTTCATGGAGAACGTTTTTATGGTAAAAATTTTACTGCATAATATATTACTTTCAAATGGTTTTCCACTCGCTTTTCTTTTACGTAGCAAATCCATGTCATCTATTTGCCCTTCAACATACAATTCATATAATTTTCTATGATTTAAATATAAATGCAACGTATTACAATCACACTATTTCCCCTACTAATTCTTCCTCTACTAGACACAATCAGACTTCTTTCGCTACTCGCCCTTCAACATAAATTCATACAATTTGCTATATGTTTGAAATAGAAA
Organism: Tenodera sinensis; assembly: GCA_030765045.1. NCBI lineage: Eukaryota > Metazoa > Arthropoda > Insecta > Mantodea > Mantidae > Tenodera > Tenodera sinensis. The sequence goes on along the minus strand of CM060961.1, from coordinate 42,239,372 downwards.
TACAACGTATTACATTCATACTATTTTTTTTTCTACTCACTTTTGTTTTATGCAACAATTCACATGTTATTCTCTATCGTTTATCAACCTCACACATACTAAGGCCTATACATATTGTATGTTGAAGAACGACTAAACTCCAAAGCAGGTTGACCGATCGCCATGAAAATTGACATCTCTAAGTGTCTTTTTCATGGCGAAGGTTTTTATGCAATCCGTTTTACCACGCAACGTATTACGTTCACATTGTTTTCTCTACTCCCTCTTCTTTTACCTAATACACTACTCCCTCTTCTGGCGGCGCCGTGGCCGAGCGGTTAGCGCGCTCGCCTACCACCTAGGCGGCCCGGGTTCGATCCCAGGGACCCACATGTGGTATTCGTGGTGGACGAAGCGGCGTCAGGGCGGGCTTTCTCCGGGTTCTCTCCGGGTTCTCCCGTTTCCCCCGCCATCTCATTCCACCGGTGCTCCATCTTCATTCCATGTATCATCAGTGTCACCGCCTGCGGTGCCGTAGTAGTAAAAGCGGGCGTTAAACACAACAACAACAACAACAACAACAACAACTCCCTCTTCTACAAACAATCCATACATTTTTCCACACACTTGAAATATAAGTGCAACGTATAACATTCACACTTTTTCTACTCATTTTCTTTTACTGAACACAGTCACATTCCTTTCACTACTCCCACTTAGACGAACAAATACAAACAATTCACACAATTGTATATATGATTGAAACAGAAATGCGCAGTATATTCATATGACTTTATCAACCAGCTATTCTTCCTGTAGTCTTTATTCCTGAACAGTGCTTTTGCTTAGTTTCGTTCCGGTGTTTTAATAAAAAATAAAGAAATATTTAAATGGTAAAGTTATCTCAAATGGTGTGAGGAGTGCGACGAAAAGCACGACATGGAACAGTTGATGAAATAAATGTTAGCCAAGATGAACATAATGGGAAACGAAATTAATTCCGGAATGCGACAGAGAAAAGAAATATGAAACCCGAATTGGAAAAATGTAAGCTACGGAATAGAAAATATGGAAACAAAAATGAACAAAATGGAAGCAAAATTGAAAAGTGAACTTCGAAACGGAAAAGATGAAGACGGGAATGTCTAATATGACCATAGATCTATCGGATAATACTAACGAGCAACTGGCCGGGGCTAAGGAAACTATGGAAGAACTCGACGGAAAGATGAAGGACCTCGGCCAATGTGCTAACGTACTGGAAGATACAGTCGACCAAAGAACTGAACACCATACAAATGCTCGATGAAAATCTCAAACTAGATGGATATCCATTGGGGAGGCCTACGTTGAGCAGTAGACTTTTTATAGCTGAAATTATGGTGTTTATGAAATATTTGTATGTATGTATTTCTATATCTCTTGTAGCTCGGAAATGACTCTTAACAATTGCGACAAAAATGTTTATTTAGTTAACGTTTTGCCTTTCAAGTTTATGTAAATAACCATCTTCTCCCAAAAGGAACAAGATTTCACAAAAACAGGGGAGCGGGGGAGCCTGTATTTGGCTACTTATTGGTGTAAAGCGACAAATTGATTTATGTGCTTCAATTCATTCAAGCCAGCGAACATTTGTTACCATTAATAAGAAATTCAGCGTAGGAATACTTGACGCCGGCTACCTGTCCATTAAAGACACTCAAGGTCAAGATACCTCACACCCTGGGCGGCCGCGCGCTCAAAGAAGCTTGATGTTAGCTACCTTACACCACTGCTTGTAAATGCGTGGCCCACGACAATGGACTGGTCAAAACAAGGACGACAATGAGTGTGGCAATACAAAGCAATTTTAGACTTTCAAGCGCCAGCTTGTTTATAAGTTTGACTAAAGGTGAATTTCAAGAAAAATGTGTCCTACAAATATATTACATAAGCGAATGTGGTGGCGAGAGACAGAGAGAGAGAGAGAGAGAGAGAGAGAGAGAGAGAGAGAGAGAGAGAGCCACCCTTCGGGCTCAATGAGTGAATTATAGGGCCCGTCGACAGCTAGGTCATTTGAGCTCGAGTAAAAATTTAAACCTTTAATAGTCACAAAGTTAACTGTATAAAAGGTAAGGGCTAAAACAGAAACTAAAGACAGGTAAAAACTCAAAGAGTAAATGAGTACGCTAACGAATTGTAGTATATGTTAACGATAAAAATAACTTTGTTTTTGTGCTTCAGTTTTATAAGAGAAATAAAGTGTCAAAAAACTAAATGAAGTTGCAATCCATCACATTGGTGTCAGAAGTGGGATCTGTCGGAACAGTCATGTGAGCGTAGCACAAGATTTTAAAATTATTCACCGAAATTTCAATGCGTAGCTTCTGACTAGGATTGAACTTCCTCTTTCCTTGGAGATGTGTTTATTTTATTTTCACTTTCTGTATACAACAGGAAGAGAAGCGAAGTCAATACGAATGTTTTGGAACTGAGAAGATAAATAGCTCGGAGCCACGCTACAGAATTCCAACTACTGTTAGTCTCCGTGACTATACGGTGTTTTCAAGAGCTTATACATGGAATAGGCGAATGGGTTTAAAAGGCCTTAATCCTTTGTTAGTACTCGTGCACTCTCCCTGTGCCATACTTTATATGTTAAAAGGCTTTAAAAATCCATTAACCTTCAGCAGGCGTACATACACACACCCTCCTTTCTCCATTAAGCGAAGCAGTTTCAAGTGCAAGTTTAAATGTAATGAGGTGCAGAGGGGAGTGAAAACCAGGAACATAGACAAGATACAGAGGAAACCTTATAAACATTGTATCTCACCAGACACACCTCATTTAGGACAGTTTGGGCCTTATGGCCGTCTCAATTAATGTGAAACCCTGTTTAACACAGTAAACAGTAAAAAAGTCTGATGTGTTACACTCACATGACTTTCTTACTCTTGTACTAGCCATTCTTACAAACTCTTATTCCTATAGCTTCATGTTAGTCGAGATAAAGAGTCGTAGAAATTACCTTAATGCTTATTTCCTTGTAGGTACAAGGGGAATGGGGTTGGTTTGAGCGATAGTCAAATGTTTTAAGAGTGGTCACTATATCAAGGGCCAATTAAATTATTACAATTATGAACATGATAGGCTTTCAGCCGCGGCTCTTTGTCAGTCATATCCGATTATATACAACCTCTTAAAACTAGGAAATATCCATTATATTATATTACACCAACTCACCTACACTATTATTTGGCCTTAACCCTCGTTAGCTAGCCAGATCCTGTTGAAGTCAAATTTAAACAACCTGTACTATCTAACCTAAATATAAGTTCCATATTTTTGAACTGACCATCTCTATTTCAGACTAACTTTCCATAAAAACTCCACTAATTTAGGGATCTATTTCTGTTCTTTAATTTGTTGTGTTTTTTTTTTTTTTCCAAATTACAACTTCTTTAGTCCTGAATAACCCTTTCATAGTTATTAAACCTCGCTTCCAGATGCTTGTGTCTTTACAATAAAAGATAATAATATGAACTTCATTCCTTCTCTCCACAGGTTGGGCACATTCGCGGAATAACTTCTCCTCTCATTTCCCTTAGTTTTCAACTCCTAATCTAAACCAAATTAACCTTTCCCTTTCAACTAAACAAGCTGAAAAGTATTTATTCCTTACTGAGTCACCTTTAATTTCCCTGTAGTATGTCAATGTACTTTTCTCCCTCAGTAACCATATAAAACATATGGTTCTTGTGAATATATGTCAAATAACTTTTTGTGGGATTAGCCATTTCCGAGATATACTTTCAAATGGGAAGTCGTTATTGTCTTTTTTTTTAATTCAAAGAACCACCCGTTCTACTAAGATTTGACTATAGTTGTCCCATAATCCGTTGTGTCTACAATGACAGGCATTAAAGGCGATTTTTGCAAATGTGTATCTCGATTAAAATTAAGTAGATAGAAAATAAGTGTTTGTACAAGAGTGAGCAGAGAAAGGCATGTGAGTGCAACATATCAGATGTCTAGTACACAAATGCAAGCAGAAAACAGAAAGGTTTTATAATTTGTGAAGATTTCGTAATTAATGAAGGATTAAATCAATCAACGTATGTGAATGAAAAGCTTAAAATGGGCCAAGTGTGCACTGATGTTGATTAATGCACAAAATTTAGCCACTAAGGGAAGGAAATCACTTCTAAAACATTTACTCCAACACATGCAAAATTAAACCGACGCGCCTCCGAGCGATCATTTGCTTTCAACGCTGTTTGTGGAGCAGTTCAATAAATCGCTTTAATATCTTACATCTTTTGTAGACGCTGGAGTCATTGAGATGATAAACGACTGCTATGTTTGCCAAGAACCATTGACCTACATTGCAAACGATCGGCGTTTGAGACGCTTATAAGCCAAAAGATCATCTAAGCGATGGTTGCTCTATCAACTCTCGAGAATTACCTTCTTAAACATAAAATACAGAAATAGCTTTTCTATTATTTATGTACGAGGAATGGAAAGAAAAACTGCGACAGACGAGTTAGAATGGCAGCTTCGGAATGTTGGCACGAGTCCGTTTGAAACAGTTGGTATGCATTAGCGATGTAACAAACCGTTATGTTGTAACAGTCACAGTAACTTTTTTTAAACTGTTAACCCTAGCATTACCAAGGCGGGGGGTACTCTATGTCCAACTTCGTAATTGTTTTAATTTTCTCTTTTAATTATTGGGATAAAAGTCATACAGTTAATAGTTATAGTCAGTCACTGTTTCTACTACTGAATGCGGTGCTGCCAAGGTGAGCATTAGCCCTGAAAAAGCTCTACATAGTAGGGCGAAACACTGGCTACAACACAACCAAGACGCGGCCTTCCACGGAAAATCTTAATACTATAGTGTTAAATATTACTTTTATAAACATACGAAGACACAATACCCCATTTTAAAATGAACTTATTTTAAAATTACTCAGACATTCTATTACTAATGGGAGTCACAAAGTACCCCTCTCCCCTTGTTAATCCAAGTTTTGAAATAAGGCTTGGTAGTGCTAAGGTTAATATAGAAACATTTTCGTTTGCAGACATGATGCAGTAATTGCTGATGTATTCATTACAGAATATGAGCACGAGGTAAGTTAAACTCAAACAAACCGAGCAAGTTGACTCTACCGCGTTATATGTGTCAGTTTCGGAAAACAAACTTTCGTCAAATGGAATATCGTTGTTCATTTTTTATATGTTAACCATGCAAAGGAAACGGAATCTCAAAGCTTTAAAAGATTTTACTGTCACTCTAATATTCCGCTTACACCTACAAAGAAATAAGCAATAACATAATTTGTACAAACGTTTATCTCAATTAACACGAAGAAGATATAGGAATAAGAGTTTATAGGAATGGTTATTACAAGAGTAGAGAAAGTCATGTGAGTGCAACACATCAGATTTTCAAGAAAAATCTGTGAAATGTTTTAAGATAAAACATTATTATAGGTGTATAATCATCACCAATGTTTCTAGTTAACACAGCGATATTCAACCTTTTCTTTTTGAAGATGCTTGCGTAATCAGATGTCTTTCCCCACCTTCTCTTTCAGGTGGAGGGTGATTCATGTCTGTGGCGTGTAGACTCACAGTCAGTATCTATTGACGGACACAAACAGGCGATTCCATGACAGTGTCTGAGTCATACCTTGAATTTTCTGGAAGTGTCCTCAGAAGTCTTCTTCATTCTGGATGACTTTTGTATAAATGGTAAACAGTAAGAGACAGTCTTGCTAAATAAACTATGTGGATCTGGTTAAAACACACAACTTATGTAAAATAGGTATTTTAGTTTGTTGTTGTTGTTTTGTTTTTTTTAAGTGAATCATTTCTTAGCTACTCTTTCTTATTTATATGAATAGGAAACTTATTCGTTTTCTTATCTGCTGGCCTTGCAAGGACAACGAAATTTCAAAAGCATCGCATAGTAACCAGCTCTTAAAACATTCCACTAGCAGTTAAAGCCTACGATGAGATCCACTTGGCCTTCTCTAGTGTTACGTAAGATTAGATGATTAAGGTCTTTACGCCTTCTCTACTTTCGACCCAGCTCCGTCTCTCCGAGTAGTCCTAAGGCACAACGAACGGACAACAAACAGCCTCCAGAAAATCAACATTCTAATCGGATTGTCGACCTCTTTATTGCAGCGTGATGCGACACAAAGGACGGATTTCGCGGTCACTGGGATACAATTAATATTAAGCGTAGAATACAATTAAGCTGTAATCTAGAATGTATCTGCACGTGAATCACAACCACAATCTCCATAACGTAATGGGCAGCCAGTTTTCGTGAGGGACCGAACTCGAATCCCAGGTGGGCTGAGTTGCCTGAGTAAGCCTTTGTTTATCAGGATATTGATATCGATTTACTGGTGGGCGTGAATCTAACATTCAGCTTTGGCCTCATTTGAGTATGTACAGAATATATTGCAGTTAATGGGGTGATAATGGAAAACAAGGTAAAGATACAGACCAGCCATGTCCAAACGCCGGGATAGAATTTAATACTTCCCGCATGACATGTATTTGGAAGGAGAGAGAGGGGTAAATTGACCTTTTCACTGTCAGTAATGTTAGCTTTAGTCATGACTAAACATTCTGCATAAGGCCCACCATACATTCCCAAGACCAAAGATATTTAACACATGTATTATAAACGATAATCAGCAATAAACAGTATATTAGTTTCCCAAATTCGGCATAATATCTGTTATAGGTATTTTCAGCTGTGCCGAGATGGGAATCTGATATTCTAGTTCTATTCCAGAAAAGTTGCTTGCAAATGTATGTAGAATCAAACATTGCCAGTATACGAGCACTGAGTGTCCTAACACGAGGATATTTATTTCTAGGAGCAAGTTTAAATATCTTAATTTCTAAACGCTCTTTACAAATACTTAAGACAGCGCCATAACTCCATTACAATCCCACTGCGATGGCATTGACGGCAAGTGAAGGGGTGTGTCGGTAGATCCACGTGACGCGCAGGGAAGGTGAACCAAAGTTGGCTCATTAGCCGTTTGGACATGGTTGGTTAGTAATCATGAGCGTGTGGGATTTAAGGGCCCGTCAACGAGGTCATTTAAGCCCATAGTTAAACAATAAAATCTAAAACAGTTAAAATGAGAGCTAAAAGAGAAGATTAAAATACTAAACAATTAAAACAGTAAAATGTAAAGTATAATAAGCTTAAAATACCATTTAGATTGAATTTTCTTCAAAATCTTTGTGTCGCATCCTTGAAAGGCATTAAACTTAAATACTAACTTAGGTTTTTATCCAACTTTTCGTTTTTGAGTTATGCTGTCTAAGAGTCTGGCAGACACACAGAAACGTGGACCTTTTTCTAAAAATGCTTTTCTTGGATTGAGGGTGTTTCAAAGCATATATCCGGTGAAATCTCGACATCGAATTTCTGGGTGGAATACAAGAGTTCCTCTACTTAACTAACCGCAGTAGAGAAAGTAAAAATATTTACAATTCTTTGGAGCTTATACCTGTCCCTCTTTCAATCCAATCTGTTTTTCTTGGTATATACTCTAAAGTGTGAGAAAAAAAACATAAAAAATAGTTACTTATAAATTAGCTGTGTGTGTGTGTGTGTGTGTGTGTGTGTGTGTGTGTGTGTGTGTGTGTGTGTGTGTGTGTGTGTGTGTGTGTGTGTGTGTGTGTGTGTGTGTGTCAAAAGAAAAGAGAGGAAACAATTTATACAGAAAGATGAAGTAAAGATGCTAGTAAGTTGAAGTAAATAATTCGATTTAGTAAGGTAAGACAGGAAATTTCCATAAAACAGGCAAAAACTGACCAAGAATCACAATAGATCGGCAAACTTGGCAGCTTCTGCGAGTGATAAAGGCAATGTTAAACAGAAACATGGGTAATTTTGAACACCTACATGTTTAAAACCTGGTGTAGCGTTACAAAATTAGTGATTTTATTCCCATTTGGTGTTTATGTGAACAGCCAATCAGAATGTGTAACAAGCGTCGACAGAAAAGTAGCTCCGCATTTGGTGACGTGCAGGTGCACTTTTGAACATGCTGCCTGTGATGCTTCTGTTTCCAATCATCAGGAGACCAGTACACGGAGGTACCCAGTTATGAAATATACATAGTTTGTGCTCATTAAAATGCTTAAGTAGCGACAGTCAAAGGGAAATGCTGTGTAGAATTCGCGGAACTCGGTTGAAAGGAAAGTTTTACCAGACTGGCCGCTTTCATTGATTTATCTAACCGGAATAAATCCTTCTTAAATGAAAAAATGTGTCATTTGCTCTGATATTCAACCCGATATAACGGTAAGTAGGGATTGAGAGGTCGTCAAGACTTCTAGAAAAGAAGACGGAACCGCTGATTAGCAGACGGTCCCTCGATATACTATGTGCTAAAGGCAGCGCACGAAAATAACATACCAGAAACGATACGCCTTGCTCTATGCCGCCCGAGTGCCCTCTCAAAGGACGACTAAATACGAGTACATTCCACTCACCGTTTATTAATGAAGTTTTAAACTTATGGGAGATATTTATTGTGGCTCTTTGCTACAGTGATATTGTGGCTATCATTGTTACAATTCAAAAATACCCTAATGTTCTCTATATTTTTTGTAAATTTTTGTTAAATATAAATTTATAGAAATGAGATATTCGACGGATAGTTTGTTAAAGTCCGTATATGCGTGTAAGTCATTTCCACAAGCTTGCGTTGCAAGAACAAATGTTTAAGTCACGCTCCGGTCCTACACGTGTAGAAGTTGGCGCGTGCTGACCAATGCTTCGTCAGAGAATATTATGTACATAACCCTAATATAATGATGGTCTTGTATATTAATATTTTGCGGCAAAGAGACAGATAAGAATGTTCGTTCAGTAACCAACATAATTGCTCGAATTTTAGTTTTGTTCCTTTCCTTTTTGTCATAGCATGGTGTTTCCGTGAACCTATTTTAGATGCAGTCTTTCTATTCACAGATTATTATTTCTTGTTGTCTTAAATGGTATTTCCAACATTCGACACCTTCCAGCAAACGGCGCCCAATTTCTTCTTGTATTTCTTCAGGTTCTGGTTCCAATGCAATGGACTTGAATATTGGCGTACATAAGAAATGGTACATAAACACAGCGTTTAGTTTGTACTAGCCACATACTCTACTAGGGTGACCTTCTCTGTTCCTCTTGCATTATTATAGCCAATGGATTGGCAGTATACTTTCTTCAAAAGATGCCGAACTGCCGACGGCTACCATTACACTCGTCTCTATGTTGTTAATGAGGGCTAAATGTCGTAGTATTATTCTGCAACCCCTCTTCTAGAAGGTCAAATTATTGATGTATTGATTTAGTTTCTTCTTGTGCGAACAGCGAAGCCGTTTCATAGAAGAGGTCCCTGAACCGCTCTTTCATTTGACATCAATTGGGACATTGTTCATTGCTTCGTTTCTTGCATCCCTGAATTGTTCTTTATACCACTTATATAGTAAGGCAATACGGGCTGGGAGGTGTGAAAGATATGTTACCATATGGAGTGGGCAACGTTTTTGAATTGAAGTCAACGTAGGTGCACACACACACACCTCGATCTTTTCTTGCTATCCTCTCTTAGTAGACAGAGGGTCTGCTCCATTTAAAAGTACAGAGGTATTTTTTAGAGGTGGAGTGTGTTGTAATGTTGCACAGTAGTTCATGGTCGAGTCCACTTGTCTATTGCAAGATAAAAGGGGTGTCTGGTTAGTATCTCTTCGACTTCTAGCCCACTAGCCAGCAGGCTGCTGGTGGAAACTTACCCCCAATATCGCTTTGCGTGATGCTCGGATATGCGCGAGTGACAAGGTCACGCGCCACCTCTAACAAATATCACTGTACAGTTGACTTAGCCTTTTCAATTGAAATACCAACAATCTCACTAGAATGCTCACCAAATCTTTTGTCTGCCGTTTTTGAATGGCTTGCTAATTGTTTTTCTGCGCGAAAAGGTAAGAAAATGTTTAGGTTGGTGGAACCGGAAGGAAGAGGTGATACAACCAAACCGATAACACCACGACCATGATGTGATAATACGGCATGAGTAGAATAGTCAATTTAATTAGTCCTTTCTAATTGCTATCAGTATGTTATCATTGTTTACTGTTTTTTAATGATAAACTACAGATAAATGTTTAAGCGCAACATAAATAAATTTGATGGAGGTGAATTAAGGATTATACGCGTCTTATCTAGACGACAAGAAAATTACATATTACTGTTTAAAATTATAGTTTCGAAAGTTTCATAATTTTGATTGATATAGCACATAGAAATATTTTTGTCATCCATATCATCTATTGTTATGTTATTGTGGCCCTGAAGAGCCCTGTTTGATTAACAGAGCTCTAATCCTCAAACAGAACACTTCCAACAAAGCAATTGTTCAAACTAATTCATGTTACAAAAAGGATTTGGACTTGTGGCATAAACATGCTTTACTGTAGCAGCAGATATGGCGCCTAAACCTGGCTGTTTTTTATCCAGTTGACTTAAAAATTAGTTCAATTTTTTTTCTTATGAGATTAAAATAATGTTTAGAATCATAAAAAAAGACTAATGATCTTCTTGATGATTAACGCACCGTTGAATGGAGCTTCTGACTATTTTGTATACCTTCTTCGTGTTTTTTTCCTGATTGTTTACTCTTTATTGTCACACACATACACACACACACACACACACACACACACACACACACACACACTCACACACACTCACACACACATACATACACACACCCACACACACACACATATTTACATACGCATTCAAACACCCATGTTCGAGGCGAATCTAGAACCTGCGACCTTCTGTGTGGCAGAGTGCCAAAGACATATACTCCAACGACCACGGCTACGAGAGCCGGCTCTCGGCTTAACATGGCATGTGTAATGACCTGCAGGCCACTGAAATAAACTCGCGATTTTCTGAATCTTCTAGCTGCTCTGCGTGAACGCCCACAGGAGGAAGTTATAATTTTGATAGCCAAGAGAGCGGTCTCTGCCTTCCTATAGTACAATGACCAGAATGTGTCGCATTTATATGACCGCAGACCATCCTTGACCTGTGCGGTGGAGAACCATCGTGCTGAAACCACCTCGTTATTCCTATTGCAGAGGCATATTCTCTAGCAATAAGGGAAGCTCATTACGGAGAAGCTCCTGGTAGCATAATGCTGTTAGATGAGCCTCGAAGAAAAGCTCCAACAAGGTGGTCAACCAAGATATCAAACATTTACTTCCCACTGCTCTTGCATTTCTGCCTCCCTTAACCCACGAGGAGTATTAACTCTTCAATCTGAACGCAGGACCCGCCAATTTTGTTGTATATTATAGCCTTTTAAGGCTGCTTTCATGTTTTGTGGACGTTTTAACATTATTACGTAAATAGATTCAACTATTATAATTATATGATATTTGTTATACGACACGTAGTTTGTGCCAACATTTGAATAAGCTTCTTTAATAATTTGCGTGTCTTGAATGCACAGTGTCTATTCTGGATATAGGCATGCCTCTAATTTATGGCAGCCTATCTCGTCTCTAATTGTAAAATCAAAGGCGTTTAGCGAATTATAGAGTTATAGCTTAAAGGGTGGTCAATTTTACAAAAATGGAAAGGCCGCCCGGCTTATCCATACAGATCGCCCACTCATCCGATTTTCACAAAAGCGGATATCCCTTCGTACGTTAAAACAGTTGCAGAACTTTTCGGTTGTTTATGTTATTGTTTATTATCATGGATTACATCCTATATAGTTCATGGCTCTTCTTCACTCATAAGCAAGAGGAGCAGAATGACGTGTGCCGTGCATTTCATTGGAGTTGCCCCTTTGCGTTCTGCAACTGCTTTAATATACGAAAGGAAGTCTGGTTACGCGAAAGACGGATCAGTTGGGCTATCTGGGATATTAATTTGTGATACATGAAGATCACTGTAAATATTTTAATTAAATAAATTAACACATATTAATGCTGTCCTCTTACTATGCATTTGGTTTGAAGAGTTGAGCTGGGCATGTGATAATAACTAAGTGAAGCAGACAAGCAATCCAACTTTTCATTTTCATACCTAAACCTGACTGTATACAGCGAAATCTCTACACAGAAAATTATTCGTGTTTTGCTCTTTTTCACAATCAGGTTAGCTAAACAAAGCAGTAATGGAATCAACGCATGAGGTTCAGATGAAAGCTCGTTATGACTAGGAGCGTGGAATTACGTTGCCGGCCTGTATTTCTTTGCAGATGAGAAATGGCAACAGAAGCATCTGAAGCATATGTGCGTATGATAAATGAATTTCTCCACCCACAGTAGCGCCCGTGGTAGGGGGAATTAATTTCAAACTGTACAGTTACAGCAAGATGGTGCTACACAGAATCCATGTACTTTCCCTTGGCATTTGTCCAGTTGCGTGTCATCTAGTCCTAAAACTTGCGAAGTTGACAATGCAGTCTGACATTTCACTGAACTGATTATATCATAATTTATAGTTATTCGTCACAAAAAGTAATTTGTTAGAAATGAAATCTGGTGGAAAAGATGTTTTTCATATACACATTACTAATCAATTGTCAACAAAATTTTCTTTTAACACTGCTTAAGTGGGTGATAGCCAAATATTTTTAAGAGTTTGTCTCTATATGAGGAGATTGTAATTATATTCTATTTACATGGCTGGAAATAAAAATATGATGTGCACTGACATGAATTTCTCTACTCAACTTTGTATAAACTGATCATAATAACTCTTATTCTTGTATCTGCTTTATGTCAATCGAGACAAACGTCTATAAAAATGGTTTGATCATGCATTTCCTAATGTGCACAGTGGAAATAGGAGAACGCAGCTTAAGTGTTTGTCAAATCCTTTAAGAATTTTTCTTTACGTTGCCAAGAGATGAAAAAAAAAAACAAGTTGGGCTCAGCTACTTTACACCACTTGCCGGGCTGCCTCGTGCGTGTTTATATGTAACAAACATCAATCGAAACGGCTATACAAAAGGGGTTTTCTCTGGAGCCTTCGAGAATGACCAGGCTACGTGATTGGCAGCGTGTGTGCAGAATGACTTTGTGACGTCATTGTCACTGTGTAAGGAGAACAGGCAACAGTAATTTTGAGTTTTAGTTACAGCCACTGTCAGCGAGTGCGAGATAGCTGTGCGTGTGTGTCGTAGTGAAAGATACGTCGGTCATCGAGTGATTGTAACGTGGCAGCTAGTGTATGAGACACAGAGAAAGAGAAGAAAGACACTGAAAGAACCGAGCAAGGTTACGGGAAGTAAAAATTGTGAGTTGTGAATAGCACGAAAGACTGCAGACGAGAAGAAAACTATGCGATTGTGATAACTTTTAAGTCGCATATTTGTAATAAAGATATAAGAAATGAACATATCTAAAAACGTGTATATTTTAAATTTTACACAAATATTAAGTGATGAACTTCCAAGGACAGAAAAATATTAGAAAGATTCAGAGTATAAACTTAAAATAACTTTCCATGATACTGGATCAATCTGTATTCAAACTTTTCTAGCTTTCCCAAATGAAAGAGAACTTCATGCGAATGAGCTTCAAGAATAATTCAGTTACTGTACATTTCGAGATATGGGAAACGTACAGCAGAAGATACTCGTGCGGTTCGTTCCAAACAGGGATCGAAACTGGCCTAGAAACGGCTTGCTAGAGGCGTTAGAGTGGTGAACAACACGAACTGGCTTGGTGCCTATTCCCATATGACTCGTTGATCAGTGCACCAAGTACAGTTTTGTGCGGGAGTGCTTTCCAATTTAAATCTGCAGAGCTTTCAGTCTGATTAATCCAGCCTCGGAAACTCGCTTGCTTCCTGCCTGCCGCGTTTCAACCTACATACTTTACTGCGGTTCTAAGAATCCAAGTACCTTATGTCAAAAATAAAGATGTATGAACATAAAAGTTGATCCTAAAAGTAGCAAAAGCAATTCGCACCACATAACCTGGCGAGCAAGCAGTAAAACAGACGTTTCAAAACTTCCCTCAGTGTTTAAAGTTTTCTTAATTTGGTAGCGGTGGTACAGAGTAAAACTCGTCATTCTCCCGACGAAATTCTAGAGTTTAGCTTTCATAAAACAATAAAAATATGAGGAATTACCTACTGCAAGAGGGTTCCATATGACCATAACTTTGCGAGCGCGAAGCGTGAGGGAAATTATCCCAAATATGAAAACATCGAGTGGTATTTGTTTACAGCTCCTATTCCGCGAAATATCTGGTTATTTATTTAATAGGAGTACTATTTAACCATCCGTTAGGCGCATACCCATGCTGCTAGAATATTTCCAGCATGTGTTTCATTCATTTGACCTAAACTTTAGTCTTTGGTTTCAAAATCTGAAAACTTTAAAGAATTAAATGCATACACATAAAACTTGAAAACATTCTTTCAATGTCGAGCACAGGAAAGAAATGAATTTCTTTAAGAACAGTTATTTTTGTTCCTGCCAGAGATTTATTGTGTTTGTTGGGGTATTAGAGTTGGTGAAATAATAAAGCTATTGTATTATTTTAGTTTTTGAAGCTTATGGAGTATCTTAAATATTTTCGCGTTAACAAGTAACAATTAATTGCTTCAAAACTAAAATACAAATTATGCTGGAGCTTTGTGTGGTAGTTTCTTAAGTGTGTAGGGTATTCATTTAATATCTATAAAAATATAGAACATTCAAATGTCAGGGTCTCTTAATATTAACAGTGATTTAAAAGTAAAAACTGACAACTTACAATAACACTCATACATTTTAATTAAGATGTATTTTCACAGTTGGCACCGTAACTAATCCAGTAGGCTGTGAGAAAAAAAAAAAGAAAAGAAAAAAAAGTTTAGCGTTTAATCTAGAAAAACGAAGAATTATACATATTATGAATATAAATTAACGAATTTGCATCAGTAGGCAAATTAAAATTTCGGAATCATTTTTAAATACTTCTGTTGAGGAATGTTGACAATCACATTTCCATTTGTTATAGACATCACCATTTGGCTTCTTAGGTTTACACACAGCCTAATCTGTCATAATATTAGCAGTCTGTTCAGTTATTATTTCCGCTGTGAATTCGTAACCTCTTTCGTTGCAGAACATCTGAAACTGATTCCACACACATGACCTGCTCCTTTTCGTTTTTTGTTTTTTTGTTTACTTTGCCTCTTCAATTAAGATATCACTATCCTCACCGGAGTATTGGGCATATCTTTTGTCTCCCGTTTTGAATGGCCCGCTAATTACAAACTCTTATTCCTATATGTTCTTCGTGTTAGTTGAGATAAACATTTGCAGAAATTCTTATTGTTTATGTCCTTGTAGGTGCAAGGGGAATATGAGAATACAGCAGGCTTTGGGTGATAGTCAAATCCTTTAAAACTTTGAGATTCCGTTCTCTTTGCACACTTAATCTATAAAAAAATGAACAACGATGTTGCATTTCACTAAAGTTTAACTTTTCCGAAACTGACACAAATAACAAGGTATGTCTCCGAAATGGTTCACTCTACAAACAAATCTATTTGGACACAAATTGTGTCTTAGCGAGATAGTACAGTAAGATTTTGTCTATCAGAGTAAATAGATCTACATGCACTGTAGCCAGAAAATTCAAAATATACATTTCATTTGTCATAAAAATATCTTAAACTTGTGATTTTAATCAAAATCGTTAGAGCCATTTTGAAGAAAATCAAAATTTTCCCTGTAAACGGTAGTTTAGGGCGGAGCAATTTTCTTCAAAATCTTCCTGTCGCATCCTTGAAAAATATTAAACTTAAATACCAATTTTGGTTTTTAACCGATTTTTCGTTTTTGAGTTATGTTATGCACAGACAGGCAGACAGACACGCAGATAGAGAAACACACACGGACCTCTTTAGGTTTTTTAAATTAAATTATTTTGTTGTTTAACGACGCTGTCAATTGCCAGGATCACATCAGCGTCGCCGATGTGTCGGAATTTCGTCCCACAGGAGTTCTTTTACATGCCAGTAAATCTACTGACATGGAGCTGTCGTTTTTAAACACACTTATAAACCATCGGCCTGGGCCGGGTTTAAAGCCGCGACCTTGGGATCAGTGGGCCAGCGTCTAACCAACTGAGCCACCTAGACCGACGACCTCTTTAGGGGGCCTCAAAATATATACTTCCGGTAAAATCTCGAATTCACCGGAGAATTCGGTGGAACTTTTCGGTGGAATACAACACTTCCTCTACTTACTAGAAGAGAAAGTAAAAACGTAAGAAAATGTTTAGGTTGGCGGAACCTAAAGAAGAAGGTGATATGACCAAAGCGATAATACCACAACCAAGAGATGATAATCCAGCATGGATGGAATGGTCTTTATAAAACACCATTGGTTGTGCGACGTTACATATAGTCGCTTTCAGCCAGGAATTTCCCTAGCTAAGGGAATTATCTAGTGAGCTAGTTCTCTAAACAATGCAAACTAAAGCCAGATGAAATGAAAGGCAGACAGGATAGAAGAGTCTTGCTGATTATATTTGTAAGGCTGTGGTTTAGAAATTATACAAAAGTGAAATGATATGTGGTAAATCTTCACATCGCTGCCGCTGAGAAAAAACGTAAATTTACTCATAATATAACAGTATTATGTGTGTACAAACTTTCAATGTTTGCATTTTAAAGTTATTTTTCTGCTAAATATAATATGTTATAATTACAAAACACGCACTTGTACGTATTGTAATTACATATGTAAAACGCATTAAAAAATCTTATGTAGCCTAACACGATTAGTTCTTTGCAGTGATATTTCTGGTCGTTAATTTAAAGTATTATAATTAATTTTATATAATTTTAATTTTTTATAAAATGTGTTAGTTGTAAAGTATACTGTGTCCTCTTGGCAGCCTTCGAATGAGGAAAGTACATTAAATGAATAGTATAAATATTTTTAAATAAAAAGCTAAATGAGGTATCACAGAAATTGATAACGATACTAACCGTTTCCACTTTTTCTTGTATATTTTATATTGTGAAAACGAAGGTGATTAATTTACATTTCTGTGTTTGAGCATGGATGTCTTAATAATTTGAGCATATATAAAACACATTAAAATTTAGCACTACAAAGCATTAATCATTAATTCTACGTGTAAAACCTGACGTTTGAGGAGGATTCGGACCAAGGAATTCCAGTTGTGTGATACTCAGCAATCAGAAGAATTAATAACCATACTTTCCCGAGCTTGACTCGCTTGTTTTTCCTTAGCATATTTTCTCTGTGGGTAGTTTTGCTCTTTATGCTTTGGATTCCCTCACACAAAAGGTTACATAAAATGCACTGAAAATGATTATGCAAACTACTTTGCAGACCAGAAATTTATGTTTTGTCATACCAGCATGAGATTTTGTCCAAAATTGTTCCTGCCGTTTCTGTGAACACAAAATGTCACTGATTTTTTCTATGCAAGGCATTGTTCGTTCAGGGGAACATTTTATGAATACCTCGGCTTTAGGTCTCTGAAATATGCTGGACAAAATCTGATGGGCGCCTTTCACATGCCTTTCTCTGCTCTTCTGCAAACTATACTTAGGAGGGATTGTCCTTCTAGTTACTTCTGTTGGCTGGGATAGACTTTTGTTGCACATTTCATGTGTCGTTGTAGGTTTAGAAGGATGCAGTAGAGAAAGCGATCACTAGACTTTTAAAGAGCAGATCTCTATGTGATGGCTTTGAAACTACACGCTTCTTGTATAACGAATATCAAAATATGAACTATGTTTTTGCCAATGAAATCCTACAATGGAATACTTGGATAGAATTCAGTTACCTTCTAGTTACAATATGTAAGTATAGGAGAAGGTAATAAATATACATAAAGACAAAAGTGTTTTATACCTGCCGTAATTAGCGTATTACACGTATTACATTTTAAAACTAGTTATGAAACGGCTTGTATTTAAAGAGCTCGGCTACTTGCCATTTCCCGTTTTAACTATTTTCGATAAGACTGGATAGTAATTGCATTGTTCATTTATGGTGCTC
This sequence comes from Tenodera sinensis, assembly GCA_030765045.1. Classification (NCBI taxonomy): domain Eukaryota; kingdom Metazoa; phylum Arthropoda; class Insecta; order Mantodea; family Mantidae; genus Tenodera; species Tenodera sinensis. The sequence continues at coordinate 42,221,304 of CM060961.1, read as the reverse complement.
TGATTATGCACAACCCAATTATAACGGCGTTAAACAGTAATGCCCAATATTCTGTATGACCCAAATCTCCCCACTTAATTGACCGTTATAATGATTTTATCTGCTTTACCTCGATGAATTTATTTTAATACCTATAATACAAGTCCTGTTCAGTGTGCAAGCACCTCTATTGCAACGGTGCTGTTTGCTCGCTTATAGATGCCTATAATTAATTAACTTAATGCACGGGCTTCTGTACGTACGTATAACATATTATGCATTACCTTGCAATAGACAATTACTCGAGTAGGTACATAGCTATAAATTATGGAATGTATGTTGCTGAGTAATGAATACGTACGTACAGGTAATTTCTAAAGATATAATGTCGATAGCTTTATAAAAGTAATTACACTGGCAAAATTTCGAAAACTCGTATGTTTGCAGAAAATGTCTAAGCTTTTCTGCACAAAATTTCTAAATGTAAGGGTCAAGGGAAACAATATGAGGCATTAATATTACACGAACTTTTGCACCCACTAGCTTTTAGTTTGTTTTAGTTTCCACAAAGTATTCTTGAAAATGATCATTAACATCTCCTTTAAATCAAAATGAACCTTTAAAGAAATCATTTCACTTCACTAGGTACAAAAAATTAGTACCGTTTGGGACCATTTGTCAGTTTCTTATCAGAAAATTTACGGTTATTATATTTATAGTCACAGTGATTTATACTAATATGTAAGGCTCGAAAGTTAATGCCCTAAAAAGCATTGAAATATGCATGCAAATATGCTCTTAAAAACTTGAAAATATGCCAAGAAATATGCACTATTTAATTAAAACAGTTAATGTCCCTTTGCATTAGACAAGGCGAGTTAGTATAAATAATAAAGTTACCTTATTCCTTAGAGGTTGAAGGAGAAGTGCTCCTACTGCTAGCATTAATTGCTAAATTTCAGTTTAGAACCAACACTTTGCACATATTTTCAAGTGTAAAACATCGTCTGTTGTCTCGCAAAACACTTCTGTAACGTGAAAAACTTCTCTCCACGTCACAAGATGTTATCGGGACATATTTAAATGATGTTAACTGCTTCACAGAGAGAGTCAAGTCTCTTGGTGTGACAGATGGTTTTCTTTCAAGGATGTCTCGAACATCCCACATCTGTTTATAACCAGAAGATTTTGAAATTGCATAATTCACTTTCTGTTTCACTTTTTGTCTTATGATACCAGGAACCAAACTCAGATCACATATTGTTTTTTAAAAGGCACTAATTTATTCATGCAAAGGAGATCCTACAGCTTCAAATGCCGTTATGGCTGTTGGTAAGTAAGGAAAATGGGCAGATATGAAACTAAGTTCCTTCTTTAACCCAGTGCCTGACAGGATATTTTGCGCAGTTTGTATTGATAAAGTATCTTTCGAGTCCAATGAATTAACAACCTCTTCGACTATTTCTATGTGCTCAGCATAATATAAAACTGCATCGACCCATGTTCCCCATCGAGTTAACACTAGTGCAGGTGGAAGGGTGATGTTGATCTAAACAACTTAACTCTTTTAGGATATTTAACAAAAATTCTCTTTGTACTGGACACAAGTATATCTACCAATGGGAAAGAATCACGTATTGTATTAGAAATATAATAGAAATATAAATTTATAGAATTAAAATACTTGGGACATTAAGCTTATAGAAGTCTAGACAACTGACTTGTTGAAGCATACGCGCAAGTCATTTTCTTGAAGCTTATGTTGCAGGAACAGGTTTTGTGATTCCTTAGGAATCATCTTCTCCAGAGGTGCACCAGCTTAGCTAATGTGTGCCGACAAACGCCTTATTCGGCTATCTTGTCAGCTAGTATGTTATATTTAAACCACCGTATTTTGGCGTAATGAGAAGCAATTTCACGTGCTAAGAGGAACCTGCAATACACTGATATTTAAATATCTCTTAGACTATCTTCGAAGTTGGAACTTGGGACGCCAGAAATCCCCACAAAGGTAAAGCGAATAGCTGTCTATCACCAACAATTCTTTCTTCCTCTCTCTGCACAGTAGCTAAATAACTTTATATTTATTAAAACTTTTTATACCAGAGTTACATGCCTGTTTCTGTAGGGTTTGCTTTCATCACATTCCCAGGCGCCCATGGAAAATATCCCCCTGAGTTTCCTCGCTGCACTTCCCTTCTGGTTCCACTAGGATGCTCCTTTGGTGAAGACTCCCATTTAGCGTGACAACATTAATTCATAAAGCAATACTGTGGTAAACTGCCCTGCTCCGAGCTAGCAGATGGGTTTGGTCCCTGCAGCTGTAAGTGCAATTTATAGCGGTAGACGCGACGTACGAGTAATAATTTTCCCACGGGTGTTCCAGTTTTCGCTGTCATCCATCCCATAATTTGCTTCAATATGAGCTTAGCCTATTCTCAGTTCTAACACTATGTTTTACTTACCAGGTGTTTTATCACCTACTATTGGTAGAGAGACTATTATCATCGTAACATAAACATATGCCTGTATACTATCTAGTCTTCATAAATTTGTTTTAACTGTTTCAAGGATGAGATTTTCAGTCCACAAAGTTACTTCCCTGAGAACTTATTTAAAAAGTCGCATATGTAGGAATCACATAAGTTACTTTACTAGTTTGGTTTTGGTAAATATGATAGAATTAAATACGTATAATGTGTGAGGTTTAGCTTGAAACATGACCTTTCTACTCCTACTTGATGAGCCTAGGAGGTTGGGTGCGCTAACGACGGTCAGAGTGCTGAAAACCCCTGTCACATTCAACCTTCACTGTCTAGTCTCTCGTATTAATAATACTGTCGAGTCCAATTGCACTTTTGTCAGCTTCCTTGTTTCGTTGGCTTTCGTATTGTTACATGTGGATGTTGAGAAACGACGAAAATCTTTGCAATCCGGAATTTATATAGTAACTTTCAATAGTAAAGTTTTTGGGATTAGGCAATTAAGTATATAGTGCTATCTCTTTCTACTTTCCATATTTCAACTTAAACTTAACACACTATGGCTAGGAAAAAATGCCTTTAATCTATTCAGAACGTAATAAATTAGATTAGAATTGAATTGAAATTCAATCTCTCGCGGGTGACATCATCTGGCCTGTTGTATGGGTCACAAACGTTAGGTTTACCTAAAACCTTGAAGTAAGCGCTAAATATCTGCCAAAGGAAAACGGAAAGAAAAATATTGGTTTTAATACTGAGTCACAGAATGCAAAACCAAGGAATTAACAAGAGGACACGATTTAAGGAAGCAGCAAACGCGCTAAAATGGAGAATGGGCAGGACATAGAAAGGATTCTAACAGACTTTTGACAGCACTAACAGAAATTTCGACAGATATACCACATAAAGGGTTATCTAGAGCAGGGAATATCTTAAATTTTCGTGTACTATATTCGAAACATCCTGAACTTAAATATCAAGTTTAGTATTTATCTGTCTCTTTGTTTTCGAGTTATGCTGTGCACACTTACACACAAATGCGTGCGCGCGCATGCACATATTGTGGATGAATTCTCTAAATATATCGAGTTCTTTAATGGGACCTGACACTTCCCCTATCTACCAGGTACTGGCTAAGAAAGCAAAGCCTTATTCAAATTTCACATATAACTTCATTTAACGAATTCAAGTGCTTTCCAAGTTTTAAATTAAATGTACTAATGAAATAGTGTAGTGCCCTATACAATATGTTGTTTTGATATATGTTCACTTAAAATGCATTTATTCTGCTCTGTTTTCTTACACTCGCATAACAAAGACAACAGTTGCCGAAAGTTTATAGTAGTATATTTTGTAATAACAAAAGAAATTACAAATATCCTACTTTTAGCACTCACACATTGCATTTTAATGCCTATTTAAAATTCCCTTAAACTTCACTCTGAATCATTATTCTGACTAGTTTAGAAAAGCCTAGGGCAGAAAGGTATTTTCTCTTGCGAGTTAAGGTTGCTTTATGAGTTATAGTTGCTTTTATTGTTCAAGACATGCAGAAGAAGGGGAAGTTATAAACGCTTTAATTTCCAGCGGAACGAAAATTTATTAATCTAATTCATCAGAGAGATAAAAAGGAGTGTTTTGGAATTTACTGCTTTCTACAATTCTCCTAGTGGAATAAACGGGCAGGATTTATTACATTGCTGCTCCTCCGTGGCCGACTTGAACTTCTTTCAGAGAATGTCTTTGTTATCTTGATTACGTTAAGGTTGAGTGGTGCTTATTCATTCCTTCCAGACGTTCCTCTAACATTTTCAGCTTCTGTTTTGCCCTTTTTATTCATTTGTCAAGCAAGATATGTTTGTAAATCTTTTTATGATGATCTTTCTGAAGTGTATTCTAGCCTGTGATTTATAGTGCCTTGTCACTGGTATAAAAAGTAGCACTATTATCTATAACAACAAAGGTACTGTAATTTAGGACCTCAGTATAGTCGTAGATTTCATCTTATGAACATTATGTACATAATGAATAAGGTTATGGCATTGCGTTCTATGCAACAAAAACAACCTCAGAAATTCACTTCAATATCCGCTAAAGGATACCAAACCCTAAGAAAACAGGGATTCGCCAGATTAACTGTGAAGACTCCACTAAATATAGGAAAAACCAAGAGAAACCTGGAAACCACAACAACAGTATAAGAGAAACTCAGGCTATGAGCGATACAACCGGATATACTTCTCATCACATGTTTGGGCATGCAGTGTTGCAACATTGTGGTGGGCCTTAGGAACTCTTTTCATATTATAGCGCTCTGGTGACGTTGCTTCCATTCTCGCTAACAATACAGCACACTATTGCGAAAGAATAATCATTAGTTAACAACCCTTGCCACACTTTAACCTCCAACTATTCAATTCTGAACAAGACGAACAGGAAACATAACATAATAGAGATGTGGCAACCATGTGCTCCGTATACAGTTGCCACGTTGTGCTTTAGCAGACGAAAACCAATTGAACGTTTGTGAAAACGGTAAACATAAACGAAGCATTTGTTTCCAGTGCTAAATATAGAACTGCTTGTACACTTACTCATTTCGTTTGATAACAGATTTGTTGAAAATTAAAACAAAAAAAAAAAAAAATTGAACTGAAACTGAAACTTTCGTGGCTAAACCTGGCAATGATGCAACCTATTCTCCTCTCATCCGCACCATTCCCTTACTTTACCTACTACTTCCGGTTTATGGCCACGCCGTAGCCGAGTGGTTAGACCATTCGCTTCTCATCAAAGTGGCCCGGATTCAGTCCCAGGCAACCGCATGTGGGATTCGTCGTGGATGAAGCGGCGCTGGGGCAGGTTTCCTCCGGGTTCTCTGGTTTCCCCCGCCATCTCATTCCACCTTCATTACAGTCTCTGCGATTAAACTTACAACGTTCGGGTTTGAATGCATGCCCAGTTAATTTCACCTGGCTTTTTACAATCATGCCTATTCAAATTAATGCCTTCATTTGTCAAACATATAGTAGGTATTAATTAAGTATATAGTATGGAATCTTTATAGACAAGAGAGGTGGCACCTGAGTTATGAAAATGGCAATCCCACATCGATCCCTTACCATCTATGTATATCACGTGATTGTCGCGGTAGATACACTTTTGAAGTTACTACGCCTTAACAGTTTTAATATCTCTAGAACGTCTCCGTATACAGAAATACCCTTAGCACCCAACTGCTGCGTCCTCCAGCCGCAGCTGGAGACACGGAGGAGTGTAGGAGTCAGTGCCGACTCTTCCTACTTAAAGTGACTATTTGACCTTTCAGGTACACTACCTTTCCGTCAGGATAGCTACTAAATTGTCATCACATGAGTACACCCTGGACCTAACATTCCAGCGGGGAAATATCGCCACGGTGTTACCGGGATTCGAACCCTAGTTCCCTTGCCAGAGGCCGGCGCTACGGAGGTGGTCATTTAAAGATTTAAATAAAAAATAGGCACTATATGTGTAAATTTGCTTCAAACAGCAAGGAATGAGGAGAAAAATAGATAAATAACTGAGTAAAGGAAAATCTTGAGAGAAATAGCACTGATTTGACTGTGCAGAGCTGTCGTCACTGCTTTTGTGTATGTCCATTATCTTCTTTGTTCTCGATTTCCAGGCTTCTCTATCCTTCCATAGGTTCTCTTGTTTTGTTTCCTTCTCTTCTTGGACTCCATAAAACCATATTTTCTTGCATAGGTATGCCGTTGATTTTTCTGCCAAGGAGATTCCATTTAAATATCCTCTTAGTTATCCTTTTCTTCCACAATCATACCGTACTATTTTTCTTAAATGTGATATATTACAGTGTGTTTCATTGCCATTTGTTCCCGAATTACTATATTCCTAATGCTTTCCATTTTAAAAGTCCTATTTCCTCTTCTCCAAAAATGCGTTTCTGACACTTCCTTTCTTCTCTCCTACTTATTGACCAAATTTGTAACTACACTATATTGTTTTCCCAACTATTGCATTATATTGTAACAAGTGACAAGTCTCAAGTTACTTTTAATATCACTTTATTTATCTACTACTACTGAATCACAAAACACTGTTCTCTGTTTTATCGCTAATACAATTTACAATTTGTCGTGACCTTAGAACTCACATCTGTTCTGTTCTCTGACGATGCAGTCACTCGAACTCTCTCGGCACTCACTGGTCCAACGCACAATCAAAGAAAACTGGATTCTCTGTTCGTACTACTTGCTTATACAGCCGAGCCGATATCTCTAGAATTACACGTTTTTTTTCCAAACCTATCCTAACAAGTTGGCAACCGTCTATAATGGTTCTTTGTTAGGCCCGACTACTGTTTCCCTTGTTTACCGACAGCGTATTGCCTAGCAACGTAGTGATGTGAAGTAGCTGCCTTATTATTATTATTATTATTATTATTATTATTATTATTATTATTATTATTATTATTATTATTATTTAAAATTACTTTGTTGTTTTTAACGCACTATCAATTGGCTATGTTGTGCTGGATATGGGTGTTCCACTGAGACACGTGCTCCGTGTTTCGATTCTCCATTTAATGTTCCATTCTACCTTGTTTATATAAGTTTTACTATCTAAATATTCACGGCTGAGTGTTTCTAATAATTAACCTATTATTTTTGCGTTCTCTTGTTGAATTCACACTGTGCACATATATTTTGTCTTTTACTTGTTGACTCTCAAACCACCGTTGTCGTGTTCTGAAATTAATGTATTTGTCACCAATTCAATATTTTCACAATTTATTCCATTATTATTTGGTAATTCCCAATATGTAATGCGGTAGTGGGCCATGAGTATAAATCGCGGTCAGATATTTTCTGTGTTTGTGCGTTAATATTACTCCAGAACCATTAAAACGGTATTTATTTATTAAACTCGTCAATTATTCAATATTAATTACTGAACATATTAAACAATACTTTTATCACAGAGCTACTAATGCCACTGGTCTAATTTCTGGGTGTGTCAACCATTTTCCGGACAAAGTTGATGTGCCACGTGCCTCTGCTTGCTTACCTGAGCATTTTGACAGTGTTTTGTATGTGAAAGTACAATGGAATTCTCCTTTAAATATGTATTATCAGTAGCAATTGTGAGATCAGGCTTCTTGGAGGCTACGAGGGTCTTCCACCTCATTTGAATGTACCAATGATCCATACATACTGTCACTGAAGACATTACTGTGATATATTTGAGGTCTTCCACAGCATTTAGCATCCGATAACAGAACCACTTGCGCACATTTTCCTCCGTGAATTAGCTTCAGTTTGGGCTGCTTTATTGAAGTAATGGAAAAAGTTTCCTCTGCTTGCTTTGTGTGTTTCAACTTCTGTTTTTACTTTCTCTGTTACTGGCTAGAGTGAGTAAAGGATGTATTTCATTCTAGCCAAAACTCGCTAGTGTTCAGCGTAGCTCTGAAACAAAACGACGGTTAAGTACCAAACTTATTATTCAAGTTAAGCGTCTCTGAATGATCAACTTTAAGATTACCAAGAAACTTCCTCCAAACCAAACTACCCTTCATATGGAACAGGTTTTTTTGTTTTTGATTTTCTCAAAAACGGGTCCAACGATTTTGTTTAAAATAACACATGTTTGAGATATTTGCATCTCAAGCAAGCATATGTAGAATTTTCAGGAAGCATTCTGCCATGTCCTCTTCATTCGCCAAGACACTAAATAACTAGTAAACCGTAAGACATGCACATATACATAATATATCATTTTATTTTGTGCTGATAACCATTTCCAAAATATTCCTTGAATTTTCAGAAGCTTTCACCTTTTTACTTTCTCTACTGGTAAGTAGGGGAAGTAGATATTGTCTTCCACCCAAAAATTCGATATCCAGATTTCACCAGAAATATATTTTGAGACCCCCTGAATCAAAAAAACAAAAAGCATTTTCAGAAAAACACGCTGTGTGTCAGTCTGTCAGTCTGTGGACAGCATAACTCAAAAACGGAAAGTCGGTTAAAAACCAAAGTTGGTATTTAAGTTTAATGTCTTTCAAGGATGTAACACGAAGATTTTGAAGAAAATAACCCTATCCTAAATTATCCTTTACATGGAATATTTTTCAAAAATTTTGATTTTCTTGAAAATGGCTCTAACGATTTTGATTAAAATGTCACATGTTTGAGATATTTTTATGACAAATGAAATGTATATTTTGAATTTTCCGGCTATAGCCCCTGTAGTCGCGTTTACTCTGGACAACTTTTGCATAACTGAAAAACCGTTAGAGATAGACCAAATCATACTATGCAAAAAATGTAGATCTTGCTAATTTTATGTCTAAATAAATTTTCTTGCAGGTTGAACCATTTCGGAGATATTCCCTATTATGTGTGTGAGTTTCGGAAAACAACTTTCCTGAAATGGAACATTGTTGTTTATTTTTTTATATATGAAGTGTGCAAAGAGAACGTGATCACAAAACTTTAAAACATTAAACTATCGCACAAATCCTACTGTATTCTAATATTCCCCTTGCACCTACAAGGAAATAATCAATAAGATAAGTTGTACAAATGTTTTATCTTAATTAACACGAAGAAGATATAGTAATAAGAGTTTGTAAGAATGGTTAGTACAAGAGTAGAGAAAGTCATGTGAGTACAACACATCAGATTTTTAGGATAGTGACCTTCACGCCATGTGCAACTCGCAACATTTTCATTTGTTAAACTGGAAGTCAGAGAAGGGGTTGATTGGCCGAAAGGGATTTGGCGCACTTTAAAAGTGTTAATAAAAGTGGAGGAATTGACGGATATTAATACTCAACCTCATTTTTTACTACGTATTTTAATAAGATCGGTCAAATTTTGCTCTTATATCATGGCTACATTGAATTTCCTGGGCTAGGATCTGTTAGAAGTAAAACATAATTAAGTTTGGTCAAAAATGAATTTGGCGGCATTTGATACTACGTGCCTCCAATGCCAATCAACTCAAAGCAAATTACATTGAAACAGTAGTCAAATGATTTCGGAGTAACAACTTCGCTCTGAACGGAACAGACAGTGTAAAAATAATGCTTAGAAGAGGAGCTAAAGTAAGAACAGATCCATTTATTTAGAATGTCAAACATCCAGTAAAGCTAGAAGCTTCAAATATCTAACTACAACACTTCAACCCCAAAAACAACGTACAAATCCCACATAAAAGCCAGAATTACTGCATCAATAAGGGCTATGTATCTTTCTAGGAAATCTATCCCTGCAAACAACTATGGAAATCTGTTAAAATTGATATTAGTTTGGCAGTATTAACTGCATTCTCCATTAACATATTTTAAAACTGCGAAAAATCTCTACAAAATGGGTTCCACAATCCAAAGACGGGAAATTCACCGTAATACGCGTCTCATAGAACAGCTGCAAATGTGAAAACTGCAAGTCACTAAGTCTAGTCTGGTACAGCCCTGATTTTGCACCGTGCGACTTGGAGTGAAATCTGCATTGTTCAAGTCTCAAATTTTCTTTATTCATAATTTTGGCCTGGTGCCGGTACAAGGGCCCCGGCTTACAGGCTATAAATTTACATTTATTTACAATTTTTCTTTTTACAAGCTTATAGTTTTGGGTATCACCAAATACCCATACGGTGGCCATCTTTAGGCCACCGAGAATAGTTTTCGTTAGTCGTTTGGTGTCTATTCCTATTATTTGTTGTTGTTTTTGTTTTTTTCCTTATATACATATATACATCTATATACACACATACACGCACGCATTCACCCACACACTCACATTCACGCGCATACACACACACGTTCACTGGGCACACCAGAAAAATGCGTCCCAGCTCGCGCACTGCACTATTTACAATATTTACATTTTTCCGCTGTTTTCCTGCGCGGACAGGGTGTAGCTACTGGGTGTTTTCCGAGGCGAGGGCCTCTGCCGTAACGTGTGTGTGGCCTAAGAGCGAGATTGCATGGACACGCATTAGTCGGCGAGCCGTGCCGCGTCTAGAACATTTTTATTCTAGTATGTTTGCGGTGCTTCGGCTCGCCTTTGTCAATGTTGGCGATCACGTAGTTTTCGTGGTTCCTAATGCACGTCCATGCTGCCGTTGCTCTTTTTGCTATTGCCTCTGGGATGGACGGGATCTGAGTTTCGAGGTGAAGAGTTTGGTTAGTCGTAAGGAGTGGAGCAGAGAGGATTTTTCTAAGGGAGAGGTTTTGGAGCGTTTAAATTTGTTTGAGGGCGGTTTTAGAGGCATTTGCCCAGGCCACGTATGCGTACAGGACCACCGAGAGTATAAATGATCTATGTAAAATCAGCTTGGATTTAAGTTGTAGCTGTTTGCTGCGGAAGATGGGGGCGCACAACCTTATCCGCTGTCTGCCTTTGTTGGCCGTATTTTTTATGTGGGTGGACCAGCACATCGTGCGGTCCATGGTGACGAAAAGGTATTTGACATTCTGGCGACATTGCAATACTTGACCACCGACCGTTAGGTCCATTGCCAAAGTGTGATGCCGCTTTGAAAAATGCATTAGCTGGCATTTATTGGGGTTAATTTTGATTTTCCAGTCATGGAGCCATGAGAGGAAGTTGTTTGTGTATCTTTGGATTTCTGCAAGGCCGAAACGAGGATTTTTGTGGTGGTTGTATATTGCAGTGTCGTCTGCATACATGGCGACCTTGCATCTGGCATCCACTGGGAAATCATTTGTAAACAGTATGTACAGGAACGGTGACATGATTGCCCCTTGTGGGACGCTAGCACGCATCACTCTCTCCCGAGAGAAGGAGTGGCCCACTTGGACGTAGAAGTGTCGATTTTCTAAGAAGTTGTGCAGCAGGTATAGATAATTTTGGAGTGCCGAGAAATTGTGGTGCAGTTTGTAAACGAGGCCATTGTGCCAGCACCGGTTAAATGCAGCTTTTACGTCCAGAAATAATGTCAACGTTGAAGCCTCATTGTAAAATTGCTCTGTTACATCATCAGTTAGTCTGAGAAGCTGTAATTCTGTGGAATGTCCTTTTCTAAAGCCAAATTGTGAATTTGAGAGTTCATGTGTTTCCAAAATTTGTTTTTGAAGTGGAGAAAGGATAAGTTTTTCGAGCAATTTACCAATAGTAGACAAGAGACTAATGGGGCGGTAGTTTTGCGGTTGTATGGTGCTTTTCCCTTGCTTTGGGAGCATGATAACCTTGGCTCGTTTCCAAGTAGAGGGGAAATAGCCTTGCTGCAAACAGGCGTTAAATATCTTTGTCAGTTGCTCCAGAGCTTTTCTCGGGAGATGCTTAAGTTCCTCATTAGTCACTTTGTCTGGGCCGGCAGCTTTACCATTAGGCAATTTCCTAATGATCTTGAAAACTTCCTGCGGTGTTATGATGGGTAGTTGTTGCTCTCGCTTCTGCGCCATTCAGGTTTGTACCCATGTCTGGACCTCCCGTTCTAAAACACAGTTGGTAACTGGGTTTTCACTGAATCTGTCTTGGAGACAGACAGCGAAGACCTCGGCTTTCTCCTCTTCGGAGAAGTACAGGCCGCCTTGAGTGTGCGGCGCCTCAGTTGCGGAGGTAACGCTCGTGGAAACTTTAAAAGCCTTTAGAAATTTCCACAAAGAAGAATCCGAATGGGTGGTACTCAGCATTTTGTTTTCCCACTGTTCAATTTTGTTGATTTTAATTTGTTGCCGAATGACGTTGCGTAGCCATTTTGCTAGCACTTTATATTCAGGCTGACGGGTGTACCGCCACAGTTTTGTCAAGCGTCGTCTCCGCGCAATGAGTTGCTCTACCTCGGGGTACGTGCAAAAACCGGGTGGTCTTGTGGTGTATGTGGTAGCATTTCTTTTGGCCGTGCGTAGCGAGGCAGTGAAGTTTTCAATGGCAACATCTATGTCTGCCTCGCTATAGTATGACAGCCCGGGTTGCGCCATCCTGTGCATTTCCACGGTAAACCTATCCCAGTCTGTGTCTGCCCTCTTTCGAGGGCCAGAGACACCGGCCGTAATAGCGCCCTGTATGTCGAAATGCACAGGAAGATGGTCGGAGTCCAGGCTGTGATACACAGTGAAGTTATTTGAGAGTGTCGCATTTTTTGTGAGTACTAGGTCCAAAATCTCAGGGTCAAAGTGCCCTGATCTGTGCCAAAAGGTGGGTTCTGGGGGGAGATGTACCTCAATGTCGTCATTTTCTATTATAAGTTCAACCAGGAGATTTCCGGCCGCGTTTGCTCGGCGAGAAAACCACCAGGGGTGCCGGGCATTAAAATCACCTGCAATTATAACATGCTCCTCTAAAGCGAGGATTTGTTCGAGGTGACGTATGAAATCTGGGGAGTTAGGGGGCCGATAAAGTGCTACCAGCATCACCGTTTTACTATTAACACGTGTTTTAAGAGCCGTGCACTCTAACGCTGCCAGTGCAGATAGCGTGACAGGAGCATGAGCAATTGAGTTTCTCAACAAAATAGCAGACCCTCACCCCAGTTTGTCAATTCTGTCGTTTCGGAAAATTTGGTAACCCTGGAGCTTAAAAACGTGCTCTTGTTTTAATTTTGTTTCGCAAATGAATGCGACATCAATTTTGTTACGCCGTAGGTAGTTTTCAAGTTCGTGTTGCTGTCTGTGGATGCCATCTGCATTCCACAGGAGTGCGTGGGTTAAAGTTGTACCTCCCCTTACATAGGCCATTTATTCTAGGAGAGTTGAGAGGAGGAATATGATGGTTTCTATTTTCTCCATAGTGCTTGTGCAGCTTCTGAACTTAATCAGAAAAGGCTCTGCATTGCTGTAAAACAGTGCAGGCTATAAATTCAGCTCTGTTTGACAACACCTCAGTTTGAGTACCGTCTGCAACTCTGTGTGAAGAGAAATGAAGATTGTGAGGCGAAGTTTTTGAATGTCGTCAATAGCGTGGACTTTAAGACGGCAAATCTTTTTGAATGCCCCTCATAAAACGTCTTCCAACGTTAGCAGCATATTGAGTATTTTATCAAACTCACTAATGCTTTTTATTTGTCTAGAGGAAATCATAACTCCAGCGGGATGCAATTAATTATCGTACGATTAAAGAAAATATATAAAGATTGCAGGAAATAAGCTATTGTGACAAAATGACAAAATCAGTCACATACTTTTCTCCGACGATACAATCACTCAATACTCATTGAAAGTTCTTCACTTGGACGCGACGTACCTTTTATAGCTATCTCGCATTCACTGACACACTGACCTACTCAAAACTGCCTGCCTGACGCGCGTCGCAAGGTTTTATACCGGCGAACACTTCACGAATGATCTGAAAAGCCCCTTTTTTGACATATCACACTCACTGTTGTCACGTGTTTGCTCGCTTGAGTGGTGTAAGAAAAAAAACTTTATTTTGTTGTTTAACGATGCTGTCAACTGCCAGGATCATTTCAGCGTCGCTGAAGCATACTTAAAAAGCATCGATCTGGGCCGGATTTGAACCCGTGACCTTGGGATCAGTAGGTTGAATTGTGTGGGGAAGATTGAACCGCGACTGGTTTGTGGTGTGAAGTAGCTTGGCCCCGACTGTCCTTTGTTGTGCACCGCGGCCGGTGTCACACTATTGACTTATTTTTAATTTATTGAACTGCTTTTATATATCGTTTCTCTTTCTCTTTATGTTGTTTGAAGTGTTGTTTTGGTAATAATAACTTGGAATGTCTATGTGAAAAACAAATGATCACAAAGAAATTAATGGATGCTAGGGAGATGATAAAAACACACAAATAATAGCAAGGGTTAAGCAGCTATGACTGGTTGAAACTCGTCTTTTCGTAGCGCGTTAGGGTTGGTTTCACCAACAATGATAATCGCATTTAGCTCGGATTAAAGATGCCAAAACTGCTGTTTTGTAAAGCAGCTGTTTCACCAAACCAGAATAATAGTTGTCATGAGCTGTACACCTGGCTAAATATATTTTATCGACCATGAGAGTGGAGCATATCAAAGGCGCCCGCAATCTAGCTACCCAACACCACTCACGGGAACAAACAGGCGACAACCATCAGAGCGGCAGAACCAAAGGGGGTTTTCTCCAGATGATTCAAGAACTGTCCAGCGGCCGGCTTGTTTGAATGATCCGTGTTACGCCATCTTTGCTATATCTATAAGGAGGCGCGAAAACAGCAGTGTGTGTGTGTGTGTGTGTGTGTGTGTGTGTGTGTGTGGGTGTGTGTGTGTGTGTAGTATGGTCGTGAAAGATACGTCACCTCGAAGTGAAGTTTTAATGAGCATTGAGTGATTGGTGATTGTACCGTTGGAGTTAGAGAAAGAGACAGAGAAAGTGAAGAAAGACAGTGAAAGAACAGGGTCAATGCTACAAGAAGAAAACAGTTGGGAGTTTTAATGTCACGAAAGACTGTAAACTGCGTTAACATCAGCATAAGAGAACTGTGTTTTTGTACAACATACTAGGGTTTGCCGTATATTCCAATGGTATCAGTAGTGATATTTGTCAAATTGGCCAGTTGCAGATAAATTTATTCATGCTGTTTCCATTCCTTCTAGCTTCATGACATAGAGACCACCAGTTCGAATCCGAATATAGTGTTTTTTAAGTTAAAATGTTTTTATAACTTCCACAGAGTTTGCAAACATGCATGTTTGAGTGAATGTGAGCGTGTTTCAAGATAGATATTAAAATCCAGTGTTAAACAGGTCACAGTAAATGTTGTTTCCCGAGTCAATCTCCCAATATGGCAATTAAAACTTGCAGCAAAAGGCACCAACCGGAAACAGTGGACAATATTTCTCGTTTGTTATGTATGAGAAATTGCTGACTGTATAACACGCATAAATCAAAGCTACTATTTCTTCACCTGAATTTGCAACGCTGTGGTGAAACGTACGTAGCTGCAAATACATATGTATATTTGGGATAACATAAACCGAAGTAACTGAAAAATTAGCGCTGTTGATGAAAGCGGCTATGGTAAAAGTTGGATACTTCCAGCAAATACTACAATGGACGAAACAGTATATACGGATAAGCAAATGTTTACCAACTACGAAGCTCAACGCTGCGTTATTGTTCATAGCAGATGCCTTTTTTGTTTCTCTCAGTAAGCATACTCATTGTAACCAGTTGCAATTGGATTTGCTCAGACCTACATGTGATGGTAAAAGAATAAGTTATGTACACATAATAACACTAGAGCAAGCCATAATTCATAATGGACACACATACTCTCTCCACTTCTGTGTTGAATATTCCTTTTGTGTCCGTTTCCATGCTTTAACGCGTTCATTCAGTATTCCATAACTGTTAGGTAGATTACATTACTGTCGTTTGCTTATTGTTCCAATGATACTTTACAACTGGCGACAATCTCATGATTTTGCAATGGGCATAGCTGCTGGGTTCTATTTTTATTTAAACAGAGGGCTGGTTCATGTGTTTACCCGTGGAGAGAAACACAGCAATACCAACCTAATCGACTCAATCATTGAGTTGATGCATTTCTAAGGAATTATAAGGAACTGTTTCACCTTAAATTAAAGAAAGATTAAAAAACAAGAGCATTTAGTTTTACAAAAATAGTTGATTCTGAAGCTTTAAATCTAACACATTAAAAGCTATTTATCTGCTCCGTGCACGAAAGTGCACGTTTAGTGGATTTTGGCTGAAGAACAAAAGCTAATCGTTATATAGTCTGATTTCAAAATCTGTTTTACATCTTATAACGATGGTATTACTGCATATGTGAGCATGATCAGATTAAAATACGATTGTATTTGTGAGTCTTAAAACACGATTCAGGATTACAGATTAGCTATTTGTTCATTGTTTTCAGGGAACAAAGACTAATCTATGTTTTCTTCCCTTGGCCACACACATTTCTTATTATTGGATGTGATTTCTTGCTATAGAAGAAATTGTTTTTATGGCTATAATTATGTTGTACCTGTGTTGAGGATCTTCTTGTACTTTCGCAGCTTTCGGACAAAGTCCAGTTTATGATCAGTGTTAATATAAAATTATCTTAAGTCGGAAAGACGATAATTCGCTGTTATCCGAAAATCTTGTTTTTGAAAATGCATTGCCGGTCGTACCTCAAAGCTACCTCACACCACTACGTTGTCAGGCAACGTACTACAATTTCAGCTAAGAACAAAGGCTGTTTCCAGACAGTTCCAGAAGCTTCGAGTGTCAGCTTGTTACGAGAAGCTTTGGGAAACGTCGATTTTCAGAGAAAATGCCGGTACCTAATTCTCAGCTATATAAACGGGTTGGCACGGACAGAGAAGGCAGTTTTAGTGCATTTGTCTGTGAATTTTAGTTTAGTGGGTTAGCTTTTAACGAGTATGATTGTCAGAGCGAGCTGTTTTGAGCAGAGTGCTGGGTCCAGATTACGAAACAACAAAACAGGTGCGAGTTGCAAGGTCTCGAGTTGTGCATTGTAATTCAATTTTAAGGAGAATAAAGTTATATAAAAAGTAACTGGACTTGACATTTGTCGCAGTATGTACCCATATTTCATAAACTATGTGATAGATTTCAATGACACTTTCCAAACCTATATAGCTAATCCTAAGCAGTGAAAATTAATAAGCGCTGTGTTTCATAAGTGACAACACTGCACACATTTGAAAAACATGTTAATTTTTAAATATTATTTTAAAAACTCATGTAAAGTAGATAAGCAAAGAGTTAGAGAAAAATAATCCGAAAACTTGTTTTATTATAATTAATAGAAAGTTATAAAATTTCAGGTAACTGAATGTTATCATGACTTTGATCGTACAACAAGATACGGGCGAGGGGGGGGGGGCGGAATGCCTGGAGCAGTTGCCTGTGTGCGTGGCCGTAGCGGCGCGGTAACAACAAAAGGGGACGAGAAGCTTCTCGTTGATTCTCGCTGAGTCATTGTACACGTGTGCATGGAAATATCTCCAAAGGTCATGTGACATGGGCTCCAGCACAAATAGGACACAGACAGTGCGAGCAGTTGGGCTGAGTAGTTATTTAGCTGTGTAAGTCGTCGTTTAC